>JAPEUZ010000006.1:1200000-1542335 GCA_027946495.1 Didymella sp. IMI 355093
CATGATCTAAAAACTCTATATATAACCGCTTACAGTAAATATTGTGTACTGCTTACCCATCCAGATAGGAGACCAAATAGTGCAGAGAGAACACAACACTGCGGCTTTGATCAACGAGGAGGGATGCCAAGATGCAAGTTGTCAACACAGCCGCTTGGAGGAGTTTCTTATACGCGCTCGCACCACAACCGACGCGAACTGATCATCACCAGGTCCAGCCAAACACAGGCCATCAGCCAAAGCGAGAAAGGCCTGGAGACCAAGTCAGCCCCAGCGTGGAACCGTTTGATACAGGTTCTGGGGCGGAACACATGCCTGTCCTCCAAGTCGCTTTAGGAACGATCAAGATATCAGAAAGGAGAAAACATGCGACAGCTCTCAGCGCCTTTGTATCAGTTCTCAACAAAACAACCCATTATCGAACCAGAACATCAAGGTGCTGATATATTCGAAAGCTGAGTGCAGAAAGAAACACGTCGCTCCATGCAGGCTTGTTAGGAAAGGCCGGAGCAGACATGGCGCGTATCTGTCATAGTTTAGGATTTTGCAATGGGCAGAGCGTCATTGCTAGGAGGATAATTGGAGGTTGAGAGCAGAGAGGGACACGACACATGCGAGTTTTCAATTTAAGAGAGCATGGCTTTCGGATATGAATGCTTTGGAGAGAGCAGAACCAAAGTAGACATGAAGACTGCGAGCGGAGTTTTGAATATCTCGTAGAAAGCGTGGTCATGCTGAAGAAGCTATTGGTAAGGATCAAGTATCTTTGCAGTCCGTGATGCGGAGCCAATAACACAAACAACTCACTGACAGATCAATGGATGTAAAATCGCGTGTTCGATTCGTCTACGATGTACACCCACCAAGCTGACAATACGTCATAGTCTTTATTGTTGAAACACATCAACAACACCGTCCCACTTAGCCGCCTCTCGACTTTCCCAGTACCCGTCCTTGCCGCTCTTCAGCCTCCAGACTTCCTCGTCACCCAAAGCCTCCGCCTCCTCAGGCTTCGCCTTT
Organism: Didymella sp. IMI 355093; assembly: GCA_027946495.1. Taxonomy (NCBI): domain Eukaryota; kingdom Fungi; phylum Ascomycota; class Dothideomycetes; order Pleosporales; family Didymellaceae; genus Didymella; species Didymella sp. IMI 355093. The sequence goes on from JAPEUZ010000006.1 coordinate 1,201,021, forward strand.
GTGAACCACTTGGGTTTCCACTCTTCGCCGTGCTCCTCCATAACGCGTCTCCTAGCACGCTGTCGCTCCTCGAGCCTCGCCTTCAGCGCCTCAGCTTTATCGAGGTCTCCCTCCTCCCAGGCCCGTTGATCAGGTCTTAGCCTCGAGTCAGTGACAGGGATATGGCCATCCTCGATAGGCGTAACCTGATTCAATGCCGCAGCGAAAGACGTAAACCCATAGTGTTTCTCCGGCTTGTCCACCAGCGGTCCAGCTTTCCATATGCTCTTCCCACTGGGCTGGCCGTTCGTCGTGAACTGCAGATCCGTCGTCCACTTGCCCACCGCGCCTATGGGCAGCACCGAGCCCGTGCCATCGAAGACCTGGACACTGACGTCCTCGGAGCGGCCAGCAAACATGCCGCCTGCTTTGAACGTGCAGACCGCTTTGGCGCCGGTAGTTTCGCTGATGATAGTCATGGTGCCGGTGGGCTCGATGTATTTCTCGCCCGCGATAACGTTGCGCAGGTACGAAGTGGCGATGCTCCAGGAATAATGTTCGTTGCTGTTGTGGAGGAAGATGCGGACGCGGCCGTCGGTATTGAGCTCTGCGCTCTTGCCCCAGAATTTCTGTACAGGAGTGGGCGACTGGACGAATGTCCATTCTTTAGCTTCGGCTTGGCAGGCCATGCGGACAGGGCGGTGGACAACCTTCTCCGCGACGAAGCGGTAGCCTTTGTCTTCGCGAACAAGCTCGTATGTCTCGCCGAGCATGGGGTTGAAGGGTTTGCGGATCGCGCGCTCTTTTACGCGGTTGTTGCTGAAGGCTGAGATGGCGAACGCGGCCATGTAGACAAGACGTTCGCCAGTCTCAGAGGGTGCTGCAGCTGCTGCGTCAAGGAGCTCGCTATATTCAAGCTGCTCGGCTAGTCGTTGAAGGGCCGATGTAGGCTCGTTAGACGATACGGGCATAGCGATGGTAGACAGATCCTTGCCGACATTCTTTCGCAAGAAAGCGATCAAACTTGGCGGTTGAACTTTGGGTGCTTGAACCACGTTCCTGCGCGTGACAGGATCCAGAGGGAGCGGAGCAAGTGAGACTGGTTGTTTAGGGAACAGAGAGGGCGCCTGATCCAGTGAGAAGCGTGCACGCTCGATCACGCCAGCTGCCTCGTGCTCTGAAGATGATTCTGACCCGTCATCTGAGCTTTCGTCGTCGTGCCTCTGCTCAATCTCTTGGCTATCTCTCCTGATGGCAAGCAGATTCGACTTCGATCCATCGCCACCCTCTGCATCGAAGAATTCATCATTCGAACCCTGCGAGTCAATGCTGTGGCGAGAGGGTGTTGCAGAGAGTGGCGCGGGTTTCCGCCTTTCCTTGCTCTGATTGATGAGATGCGAGAACTCCTTCACAACAGAGTCCAGGTCTCGTAGCAAGGCCATGCAGTGGTCGTGGATGCTCTCTTCTTGCGATGAAGAGCTATTGTACGCACGACTGTTGCGCTTTGGTACTGCGAGTGCGCCGTTGATGTTCGCCGGCAGAGGAGGCACGGGCGGAACGGCGCCAGGTGAAGCAACGCCAACTTGTGCAGATACGCTTCTCCTGAACATGCCAGATGGACTCTGGCCCGAGCTGCTGGCTTTGCGCTTCCAAAACGCCTTACGCTCTGGCTCGCTTGTAGCAGGGAAGTAGTCGTTGGACTCTTCTGATGGGGCAGGAGACAGACTGTCGTTGAGCTTGCTTGTCGATGCTCCTGAAGAGATGCCTGAGGAGCTGCCATATTTTGGGTCTGTATCCTGTGCCAGCCTTCGCACAGCGTCCCTCGATCCGGCAACCCTGCCTACTAGCGCCTCGACTCTCGCCCATTCGTTATCCTCAACTGCGCTGTGTGTGTATGCGGTGGGCTGGAAGGGACTGTCTTTGATCTGCAGGGTGGGCGAGGCCGTAGCGACAGCGGATCGTGAAGCCTTATCGAGGGCATCTCTCCACTTGACGAAGTCTGCTGCATTGTTCGCCTTCAGATGCCAGACCTCAGCACCAGAGTCGACTGAGATCTCTCTTGTCTCCTCGTTCGCACCGATAGCAGCGAGCGACAGCGGGACTGCTCCACGTAGAGCCGACGAGTGGTTGTTGCGGTAGTACGAGAGGGTCGAGGTGGTGAAGTCGAGCGAGAAGAAGCGCCTGGCATGGCCCTGGTTCTTCTTCCTCCTCTTCTTCAGCAGGGTGCCCGTCATAAACGAGGAGCTGGAGATGCTGGCTTGCTTCGGCTTGTCGTGCATAGAGCGCGGTCGCTCTGCAAGTTGTTGTGGCAGCGACTCTGCGGACTCGAGAGGACCCATCGGGGGGCTCGACTTGGTGAGGCTGGTGGAGCTGGCGCCTGCCTTTGCCTGCGCGTAGTGCATGTGGTGGCCAGACTTGGGTGCAGCGTTCGTAGGGTACGTCATGAGCACGAAGGTCGCCGTCTTCGACACCGTCTTGGAGAAGGTGTTGTCGAAGACCAGGCCATACATGCCGCCCTCGCCCTGCGGCACATCATAGGTACCCATGGACACCAGGTCTGCCTCGCATTTCCCCTGCCAATGCACCTGCTTCAGGCCAATGGCCGACAGCTTCTCCAGCACGAACGTCCTATCATTGCGTGATGTCGACGCGCCGCGTGCGCGTGTGTGGCCGGCAGGGACCTCCAGCCCGGGCGTGGAGGGGCCGTTGTCGAGCGTCGAGCCCGAGGGCAGGTTTGGGGCCGCGCCGGTGGCATTGCCGGGGTGCTTGAAGATGCCAAAGTTGAGCGACTTCCTGTGCGGCTGGATGCTCCAGGAGATGGTGTGGCCCGCAGAGACGTTGACCCAGCGGACGAGGTACGACTAGCAGCTAGGTCAGCCTCGAACAATGAGCTAGCTTGGTGGGCAATTGCATAGGCCTACCTTGCTGTGCACTTCGATGTTCTCCATGCCCGCCATGTGTGCTTTTCACTGTGTGTTGTTTGTCTGCACCTGTGCGCTCGAGGCTGCCTTCTCCTGCGCTATCCTGGTGTTCGCGCTGACGCTCGGTACCTGGAATGCCGCCGCACCTATCGATACCGACAATGAACGCCTAAGGCGGAATCCGAGGGCTGCGATGTGTGATGAAATGTTTCTCAGCGGGCCGGCATAACAGCAGCGAGACGATGGAGATGTTATACGAGCGGGGGTTCTCGGGATCGGTCGTCAGCTCACGATAGCAGAACTGCAGCTGGCAACCTGGACCGTGGTCACAGTCGGAGGGTGGAGCGTGGTACGGCCGATGGAAGAAACGGTGAAACTGTCTTGAATGCTGTCACAACTCACTAAACACGCTTTCCGAAGGGCCTAGAGGTCTTACAGGTTCTTGTGCACGCGCGGAAGCCTGCGGACAGGTATGCAGTGTCTTTGCTAAGCACAACGGGCTTGTACAAATCTTGCTGCATGCCTATACGCCGAGTATACGAAGGCTGGGAGCATAACAACGGAACCTTGTAATCTCAGCCCTACGCCTCACGCACGTCAGCCACCTCCATTGCTGCGCCTGGTTTAGCCCTGCAGCGCGCAAAAAGCCACCGTCTTGAACGCCCGAGTTGCTGATGACGCTCGGCAGAGTCTACTACCCACGCACCTTGCTACGGACGTGGCACTGCAGGCGCGGCTCGCTCTTCGTTCCTTCCAACCCACCTCGAGGGCCCACAACACACCTTCCAGGCATTTCCTTGCATGTCACAGCTGATGACGTTCGAACATTCCAGGCAGCGCGTAGTTCTGCAGCTTCGGTTTTTTGCGACTCCGAGCCTTCCGTTATCATTTTGTTGATCAAGTGTCACTTGTTGACAGAGTAAGCTAGGAAATCTTCAACGGCCGAGTTCCGTTCAGCCTCACGCGTGACGGTCCATGGCACGTGTTTGCCGGCAACGGTGGAAGCAGAACGAGTCTGCATGGTTAAAACCACGTGCACAGCGTGTCTCTCGTGCGAGCCCTGGAGGGATGATTAACCATGTACCGACGATGCCCCAAGAACTCACGCAGAAAGATCGAGGACCTGCTCGTTCCTATCGCCATAAATATGATCCCTTGCTGATTGGCTGCCACGCTCAGCAGTCTCAACACTACCAACATCGCTGTGCTCTATTCATCCGATACGCACTTTACTTCTGGAGCTCACTCGGGCACGAGATCATCTCCAAATACTGCGCACGTCTTTCCAACATCGCCTTAACAACGTGCTCGACCCGCTTCGAACCATACCGCTTCAGAAGCGGAGGATCAACAGCCCCTCGAATTAGCCTAGTACATTGCCATACTCCGGAGTGCGCAACGCCGTACGACATCAACTTTCCCAATCGAATTTCTCCGCGAATGTTCTCAGTTGTATGAACGCAGTAATCCAATTTGTGGGGTAATCTATAGTGATGAATCTTAATCAATCTACCTGGTTTGTACCGGCATGGTCCCGGCTATCTGTGATTCTGGCTGACGGCCAGGTACTGTCGTTAGCCTTAGCAGTATATAGAGATGTTTCTCCCCTTCCAAGAGGTCACTGAACTTTGCCAAAGCCTTGCAACGGATCCCGACACCATGGTCAAATCAACATCAATCGTATTCTCGCTGGCAGTTCCGGCCCTCGCAGCGCCGTCTTGCTCATGGTCATCTTGGAAAAACGTCAAGAACATGTTCATCTTGTATGACTATCGCCATAACTACTGCGAATCTTCTGTGACTGACACCCATCAGCGGCGACAGCTACACACAAACCGGCTTCAACATCACCAGCACCCAGCCTAACCCCACAAACCCCTTTGGCAACCCGCCCTACCCTGGCTACACATCCTCCAACGGTCCCAATTGGATCGACTTCCTCGCCACAACTTATAACGCCTCCTTCATCCGTGCATACAACCTCGCCTACGGCGGCGCAACCGTGGACTCCGCACTCGTGACGCCGTACGCGCCCACCGTGCTGTCCCTGGTCGATCAGGTGCACGCTGAGTTCCTCCCGCGCTACGGCGCCCATCCCAAAGACGTACCGTGGACGTCGAAAGACTCGCTGTTCGCATTTTTCATCGGCATCAACGACGTGGGGAACAGCTGGTGGCTCAACAACAGCACACTGTACGACACCATCTTCACTCGCTATGCTGGGCTGCTGGACGATGTGTACAAGACCGGCGCCCGCAATTTTCTCTTTCTCTCCGTGCCGCCGGTCAATCTGGCGCCTCTCACTTTGAGCAAGGACGATGGTGGGTACGCGGTGGAGACTGAGGGTAAAGTGATTCTCGATTGGAATAAGAGGCTGGGTGCGATGACCAAGGCATTTAAGAAGAGACACGCTGAGGTGCAGGTTTTCGTACACGACACGTACAAAGTTTTCGACGACGTTATCAAAAACCCCAAAGCATACACACAAACCAGTGCATACAAGAACGTCACGGGATACTGTGCTGCGTACGAGAAGTGAGTACCAAGCCCCCGAGCATGTCCCTCGACGGACTCGTTGTGAAATTCCCTCCGCGAAAAGGATGCTGACGAGTGATAGTGGTACGCCGACTTGGTACACCAAGGATCCCAGCTGCCAGTATGCGGTCAACGAGTATTTGTGGCTGAACTCGCTGCATCCGACGTTCCCGATGCATAATGCTACCGCGGCGAGTGTGGCGAAGTTTTTGGGGACGCAGAAATGCTCGAAGTAGAGGCGAGCGGAGAAAGACTGGGTTGCGGATAACAGATGGAAAGATGGTTGTAAGAGGCGAGAAGGCTACGTTTCTGGCATAGCGACAGAACACTGGTGGTATGATTTATGTACCGCACAACGACGGACTTCTTTCTCGTCACACTTCTCTTCTTACGATACCACAAGAATTACGAAAGCAAACAAAATGTCCAGTCTGCCTCTTTCAAAAGTCCACAAACATCATTCATCTCCGCGCTCAAAGTCAACACCATCTGAGCTTATGCTTTGTCACGAGGCTGTTGTCTCAAAGTTGTAGGCCTCTTTGCTCTCGAAATTATGATTATATGGAGTGTGTATCTGCTGGTTGTGGGTACGGTGACACGAGAGGTCAAAACATTCGAAGTTGCATCTTATTGTCCGCTTGAATGTGCTATTGAATTGCGTCACCTATCCTACAATCGTCAAGTTGCCTACTGGAAGCGCTTCTCAGCCGCCTTCCAGTTGATGACGTTCCAGATGGCCTTGAAGTACTCAGCCTTGCGGTTCTGGTAGTCAAGGTAGTAGGCGTGCTCCCATGCGTCAACACCGAGGATGGGCTTGAACTGGCCAACAACGGGATCCTGGTTCGCGTATGTCTTAATCTGGATAGCACCAGTCTGTGTGTCCTGAACCAACCACGCCCAGCCAGAGCCCTGGATGCCAGCCAATGCGGTGTTGAACTTCTCCTTGAACTGGTCGAGACCACCATAGGAGTCGTTGATGGCCGCAGCAAGAGCGCCGGATGGAGGCTCACCACCGCCCTGCGAGGTAGGTGCTAGGTTCTCCCAGAAGAGAGTGTGGTTGATGTGACCTCCGCCGTGAAAGTTGATCATGGGCTGCAGAGCAATCTGAGCCTTAATGTCATTCTTGGCCTTGGCCTCGGCGATCTGCTCGCTGAAGTTGTTGTATGAGGTTACGTAGGTGTTGTGGTGGTTCTTGTGGTGGAGCTCCATGATCTTGCCAGAGATGTTGGGCTCGAGGGCGCCGTAGTCGTCTGGATGTGTCAGTCATGAATGCATATACAATTCCAGATAGGAACTGGACGCACAGGCAAGGTCGGGCAGAGTAGCCTTTCCACGAACGAAGGTGGTTGCGACACCAGCGCGAGCAGAGCTCTTAGTGGCAGCGCGAAGCGCAGATCGCGCGGCAGTGGTGCGGAGAATTGTCGAGTTCATGGTGGCTGCAATTGATGGTTTGATTGTCAATTGACTGTGATGAGGGTTGTAAAGTTAGAAGTTTGAGTGTTCAGATCGATTCCTCCGTTAATCACGGCTCTTTCGTCATTGCCGGAGCGCAAGGTCAGAGCTTCTTCGCGCTTCGGCAGGAAGGACCCGCCAGCCAATGACAGGTCGTGCAGGCCAGCTTCCCCAGAATAAACATCACGATGATGCATTGTTACGCAAGAAAAAGCTCGAGAACCTGCAGCATGTGAAGAGGTAGACAGACATCTGACTGACTTCGAGATTGAGAGTCTCGAGAGCTTTTGTGATGGGCGAAATTGGGCGCCCGCGGGTTTGTCCGACCCGGTCGTTCTCGGACGCTCTCCATACATTCGAGATCTGGGCAGCAGGCTCTGACAGCTCGCGTGGTAACCCAGGCATGTCGACGTACACGTGCCTGTGTGTCTGTAGAACGACTTCTCACGCGATGGGCTGGTGACTGTGCTCAAATTCTGCGCTGTCCAAGTCATATATCTTTTGACCGTTGGCGCTTTCTCTCTTCAACCGCGAGCGCAAGCTACCCCACCAACGTCATCACCATGGCTCCAGCGAACGTTGTCCACCTGCCCAATGGCCAGAACGTGACTGTCTCGCCAGTCTTTGGCGGGCTGTTCTTCAAGGCCAATGATTTGCTCAACTCACACTCGCCGTTCCCTCCTGGCTGGACGGTCGTACTCAACTCAGAGGACGATATCGACCCCGCACAGGCAGAGCAAGATGAGAAGACCGAGCAGACTGGCCTCCCTCGACATGTACATCGGTACAAGCGACCCACGCTGACTGGCGATCACCTCTACATATCTTCCGTGTCGAACCCTAGCAGCAATGAATTTAAGGCTGCTGCGTCGCCAACGCGCCATATCGCCATGATGCTGTGGGCTACTCTGTACTGGTACTTCCACCAGCCAGAACCGACCCTGCAAGTCACGAATGCGCTGTCGAAGAACACTGCAGACCCAGGCAAGCCAAAGGGCGAGTGGAGGATCAACATCAACCGCGAGGGCATCTTCAAGGGCAAGGTTGTCCTGCCCAAGCTTGAGCGCATGGGGCTGATTGCCAGCGAGGACTCAGCAGTGGGCTGCGCTCAAGAGGAGTGTGCACATGAAGGCTGGACGCAGATGTTTGTCAGTCGCAGGAGCTTCTGGCAGCTCGATCCGCGCATCTATCTGTTCACGCTCTCACCCATGGCTAACTCGCCATTCCCGTCTGGCTCGCCTTACCCTTCCAGACCATCCTCGCCGGTGAAGGGCGAAGAAAAGAAGGAACACCAGACCGATCCGACTTCGCCAGGACTGTGGTCTCCCACCGCACCTGGGCCATTCCATTCCAGCTCGCACCTACCGACCTACTACCCCCCGCCGCCGACCCAGTACGTTATCTCGAACCACGTTCGACACCCGATACGCCCGAAACCCCCACGACAAGGCGAGGTGCTTTACACGCGCTACGTCCCCAGCGTCGGCCAGTACCTCTCCTTCCGAGTCGCGTCGATTTCGTCGAAGCCGATGCGACACCGCGGTCCCATCTCGTCTGCCGAAAACGCTTCGTACCGTCTCAGCGGCCAGTCGCAAGCCGAATCGATCGCGTCGACAATGGAATCGCTCAAGGTGGATATGTCCGACTCCGAATACCTTCACAAGTGGATGAACGATCCTCGTGTCTCGCATTTCTGGGGCGAGGCAGGGCCACAAGAACATCAGGAGGAGTTTTTGAGAAATGGTCTGAAGTCAAAGAACTCATTCCCAGTCATAGGATGCTGGGACGGCAAGCCATTCGGCTACTTCGAGATCTACTGGGTCAAAGAGGATAACTTGGGCAAATACGTGCCGAACGTAGGCGACTACGATCGAGGCTTCCACTGTCTGATTGGGGAACAAGAGTTCAGAGGCGCGCACAGAGTCAAGCTGTGGATCAGCGCACTGGTGCACTACTGCTGGCTAGCAGACAATCGTACCGAAAGAGTGATGCTCGAGCCTCGAGTCGATAACGAGAAGTAAGCTGCATAACCTTACCTTTGCAGCATGTACTGACAGCAGCAGACTAGCAAACTACCTCCAAGAGTCCGGCTTCTACAAGGAGCGTGAAGTCAGCCTCCCACACAAGCAGAGCAATCTGTTCAAGATCAACAGGGATGTCTGGAGGGGCCCGTCACTATAGGCATGCCCTTGGGGCTCCGCGCTCGAGTTCCGGAAGGCGAGATGTGGAGATGGGACGGTTGGAGGCGGCCGCGGGATGTTGGGCGTTCACGCAGTTTTTGTGGAGGAAAAGCGGGTCTCGAGATACCACAAATTCTAGCCTTTGCGACTATGCGGCATAGTCGCCGGCTGATACTGTAGCAATTGCTCTCTTTGGCAACGAATTAGTTGTTGATTTTACGCGTGCCCTTGAAACGCGCGAAATATCCCACGGAACCTTCCCGAAGTTCGGCGCAGGGTTAGTTAGTCGAGTGCATATCGTGGGATATGACAGGGCAAGCAGCCCGAATGGTCGTGATGAAACCTGTCCTCGAATCGCAAATATCTCAGATCATGCGTACGGAGAAATGTTGGCCGAACAACGGTTGATCGTATATGAACTTATCGTGTGTTGAGCTTCAAGTCTTCAAGATACAGAGTAGTGGGGTGACCCCGCCAATCCTGAGATCAACCTCACTTCAGCCAACAAGAAATCACCGTGGAGAAATTTTTGCGGTCCAGCATTGAGGCTCAATGATCGGCAGGCAATTGGCAACAGGAATCAGTTGTCAAAACGCTCTTTGGCGCGCCGAATCGTGGCGCAAACAAAAATGTGGGGTCTTGGCCACAAAATTATCGGAGTCCTGTGACGCAAGATGCTGGTTCGGGTAGAAAAGGAATTGGACGACCCAGTCAACAACATTCAAAGCTCGTGATACCCCTTCCCTTTACATCACTTTGACTCAATTGCTACAAGAGGCAGGTAGCAATTTCACGCCACACATCTCACCACCGCCACGGCAGACCAATCGCTTAGAATGTCTGTTCCTTCAATCCCGTCCACGGAGCCTAAGCTCGCATACGACCAAGACGCAGCCCTGGACCTCCAGCGTCAGATCAACAGCATGAAGCAGCAAATCGGTAACTCGATTTTCGACACCTACCAGACATCTCTGACGGGGCGTTACTGCTCCAAAGAGATGTCGCAACTTTTCAGCCAGCGCAGCCGTCACAGCACGTGGAGGAAGCTTTGGCTGTGGCTCGCTGAGTCAGAGAAAGAGCTTGGAATCGAGAACATCTCGGATGAGGCTCTGCAGCAGATGCGTGATAACCTGGTTGTTTCTGACAGCGACTTCGAGGTTGCGAGAGTCGAGGAGAAGAGAAGGAGACACGATGTAATGGCTCACGTTCACGCTTTCGGTGAGGTTGCGCCAAAGGCCGCTGGTATCATTCACTACGGCGTAAGATTCTAACAACTTCACAAAAAAATGGTCCCTAACATGCAATCAGGCAACAAGCTGCTACGTGACTGACAACGCTGAGCTTGTCTTGATGCGCGATGCCATGAGCCTGCTTCTTCCCAAGCTCGCCAAGGTTATTGACAACCTCTCCAAGTTCGCTGTGCAGTGGAAGTCTGAGCCAACTCTGGCCTACACTCACTTGCAGCCCGCTCAGCTGATCACCGTCGGCAAGCGAGCGGCTCAGTGGGCCCAGGACCTCCTCATGGATCTTGAAGCCATTGAGCATGTCAAGGAGGGTCTTCAGTTCCGCGGTGCTCAGGGTACGACCGGAACCCAGGCCTCTTTTCTCGAAATCTTTGACAACAACTCGCAAAAGTGCGACCAACTGAACGAGAAGCTCTGCGAGAAGGCTGGCTTCAAGAGCTGCTACTCCGTCTCAACACAGACCTACACCCGTAAGGTTGACCAGCTGATCGCCAACGCCATCGCTGGCCTTGGCTCCTCCGCCCAGAAGATCACCGGTGACATCCGCCACTTGGCTGCATGGAAGGAGCTCGAAGAGCCCTTCGAGAAAGACCAAATCGGCTCCTCTGCCATGGCCTACAAGCGCAACCCCATGCGCTCAGAGCGCGTGTACGCGCTGTCCCGCGAACTGATGTCAAAGCCCGCATCCTTCGCCAACACTCTTGCCGACCAGTGGATGGAGCGCACGCTCGATGACAGCGCAATCCGCCGCATCGACATCCCCGAGATGTTTTTGCTTGCCGATGCCATCCTGCTTTCCCTCGACAACGTGACCTCCGGACTTGTCGTGTACCCCAAGCGCGTTAACGCGCGCGTTCAGGAGGAGCTCCCCTTCATGATCACCGAGAGCATCATCATGAGGCTCGTCGCTAAGGGCGAGTCGAGGCAAGAGGCGCACGAGCAGATCCGTGTCCTGTCGCACCAGGCTGGTTACAACGTCAAGAACGAGGGCGGTCAGAATGATCTTGTTGACCGCATTCGCAAGACTGAGTTCTTCAAGCCGATCTGGGGTGATCTGGACAACATGTTGGACGCTAGTCTGTACACTGGACGCAGTTCTGAGATTGTTGACAAGTTCTGCGGTCAGGGTGGTGTCCTCGAGAAGGCGCTGCAGCCGTATAAGGAGTACATCGACAAGGCTGGTGTTGCTGAGCTCAGTGTATAAACGGGTCTTGAGCCAAAGGTAATCAAATGGTAGCATGCGGCTGTGGACATAGTTTGCCGACCACGGTACGCAATGGTAGATAGGACCAAAAGTAATGACGATTCATGTTTGCGGTTGACACTACCTTGAATCTACTTGAGTGACGAATCCATCGCCTTAATTGGTTGCTCGACTGTCGTGGGTCTCTGGAGGTCTCCAGACTCCTGACGGTTGCTGCTGCCACTGGAACATCCTATTATAATATTTTTGTTGCGTCTGACTGTAACTGAACGCGGTCCCTTCACCAGACCCTAAATGCTACGCAATTTTACCACTGTCTACTCAACTTTGGTTCGACAAATATCAACCAAGGTTGACACACAAAATTATTGAAGCAGTCGTATAAGATTAGCCTGCAGCAATATGGCGAGCTTTGTCCAGACAAAACAATTTTCCAAGTCAAGTGAGACCCTCTACGATTCCCAGGACCTACAGCCAACCAAGAAAAAATGAGTTTCGCAGCAGAACCAGTCAGAAAGAGCACCAGAGGCCGCCGGCCCTTCGGCACAAAGCTCGAGAAGCCAAAACCCCTGCCTATCCAGCCCTTCCACGAGGAGCCAGAAATATGGAAGTCACCTGTCCCAAAATGTTACCAGCGAGCAATTCACGGCCACGAACCTTCAACCGTGCCCGACACCAAGCGGCAGACCCAGCGAGGATCCTGGGTTCCACGCAAGAATCATGACAGATGGGCGAGCACAATCCTCGTCAGTACTGCGGCTACCTCCAGGCCCAAAAAGAAGCCAGCAGCCGAGGGGGCTGCAGCTGGGAGTGATAGGCATGACAGCGCACAACCGCTTCCAGAGCACTCCTGTGGTTTGGGGGAGACGTGCGAGCTGAGCAAGAAGAGAAAGTCGTTGCTGGATCGTAGTTTGAGTACCTCCAGAGTCGACGAGGAAGTCACCGACGCTGCTCTGGGACTGGGTAAACTGCGTCACGCTGCCCTCCGCACTATAACAAGGGCCAAAACGCGGACTGATTTCGTCGAGTTCCGTCGTGATAGGCTGGAGACGTTCAGGGGCGCTTTCGGCCATCGGTCAGAGGAGGATGGGAGGTGGGTGGAAGAGAGTGAGGTCAGGGAGAGTTTGAAGAGGGAAGTTGAGTACTGCAAGGGATTGGAGAGGGAGGGGAAGAGAAGGAGAACGATGGGGGGTATGCTTGCGGCTTTTGCGGAGTCTGAGAAGTGAAGAAAGCTGGAGGTAGTCAGGGGTGGGAAAAGTGTTGGAATATGTTGTATGATAAAGCCGTTTGATTGTTCAAGTGGTTGGATTTCCCACCTTAGAATCTTATTTTGGAGACAGTTACGTCTTTTTTACATAGCACCATCAACCTAATCCTGGAGATATTCAAACAACGTTATAACAACGAGCCTTGGGCATGAACGATCTGAATCATACGCAGCTGAGGCACTCGCTTAAGGCTCTACACAGCATAAAGGTTAGTGCACCTTCTCTTTTCTCATGCTTCCACCTTCTCCTTCCTCTGCCCACGCGCCATCTCCCTCCGCTCCTGTCTCTTATTCCTGCATGCTGCTTCTGTCCCTTTGTTTTTGCCTCTCTACGTAGGCCTTTACCTGCAGCAGCATCTCATGCTTTCACCCTTTTTGGGGGAGCGATAAGCCGCATACACAACAAGACATCTATGGCAACTCGTTCTTGCTGATTCAGCTCGTATGGTATGAATTTGTGCCCAAAAGCATGAGTTTCTTCTGTTAAAATTTCATTAGCGATGGGCTCTGACACATCTGTGGAGGCAGTTGGCATACTCTGGGGTCTTTGAAGTTGGGGCAATGTAGTGCTCATATTGAGTAGTGCGAGCGCAGCCTCATAAGTAGCAGGGTCCCTGGAGGATTTCAAGCAATTCTGAGCCGATATAGGCTCGGGTGAAAGTGTACATTCACTGCCTCCAGATGAGATAGTGCGCTCGCTGACCGTACTCTCTTGCGACGAGCCTGCTTCCTCGTTTGGATTTGGTCCGGACGGAAGCATAATTCCGTACCTGAGCTTGCTGGGTCTATGTGTTTTAGGCCGTTTGGTGACCATTGACGGCCTTAGAGCAGGGAGACTTGGACTACGGGTTGCAAGCCTCTTGCCCCGGGTATTTTGCTTTTCTGGAATCATCGTTGTTGGCAGAGCGTGGAGGTAATCGGTGTTTTTTTTACGTTCTTCGCAGATGTTGAGCCTGGGTATAGTTGATGGTGTTGGTGGTACTATGCAAACACAGTATATGATATGAGGGAAGATAGAGAACGGACTGTACCTTAGGTCTCAAGCCAACCATGGTTCGAAGCGTATCAGCCTAGATAGCTGCTTCTCCGTGAAAACGATGTTCGTGCGACAGTCTCATGGCGTCTGGCCAAAGTCGATAAAGCTCTCCAGGGTGATGCGGCACTCTATAGCATGTATGGGTACATGTATTTCAACGCAGATATTCATCCCGCAGACAGCATCCTGTGCCAAAATTGAAAAGTATCCAGCGGCCGTATCTGACCTGCGCTACGTAGAACCAGTGGCTAAAGGGATTCGAGTATGGTTCAGATCCTGCCAGGGTCCTGGTCAACTCTGGTTCGCATGTTGGAGCCATTGACCCTCTAGTCGTCGACTTCCATTTGAATGTGTATGTTGCCACGGAGACTGCTGTGGCTTTTCGAGTGGATGAACAGCCGAATTGTTTTACAAATTCCTTTGACATCGCTCAGTACTATACTTGACACCTTGGCAGAGACCGATATCGAGACCTCTCTCTACCATCAAGCGGCCCCGAGCAGACAGGACATGGCGATGAGCACACGACCTATACAAAGAAGTCGTAACGACCTAGACTTCTTAGATTCTAACAAATCGCAGGTCTCTTCCCCCTATGCACATGTTCGATTCAACACCTTCTGTCGTGCGAAAGTGCGAGCATGGCATCGAGATGAGAACTGGCATCAAAACTGTGGGTTATGTCAGGTGTTTTAAGTTTCCTCCAAAAAGCACTGCAGAATGCCTTTCGTAGGAGACTTGAAGGGATTGAACAGCAGTCTCGCATCGCGCAATGGAGCTTTTCCGGCTGTTGACTGCTCCTCAAGGGGATTCAGAATCAGCGATTGGACTTTGCATGAGGTTGACTCCGAGAGCGACGTTCTTGGTTCACGCGAAGGGACGTTTGAAGAGGCGCTCAATTCCCACCCCGGAAGACGGGAAGTGTTTCCCGACGCTCATAAGGGAAGACAAGCGCGAGCAGAGACGGCTGATGAGAAGGACTCTGAAGACCAAGGTCAAGGTATTGCTGGATCAGCAGATTCAGTATTACACGGACAAGTTAGAGAGGGAAGGGGCAAAAGTCAAGAAAGTGAGGGAGAAGGCAGAAAGAGAGGAGAAGGCAGAAAGAGAAGAGAATGATCGTAGGAAGGAGAAGCAATGTAAGAGGATGCTCGAGAAGGTGCAGAACAGCATAGAGAGGATCAAGAGGAAAAGGCTGGTGATGCACATGGCGGAAGACGTTCCCAAACAGATGGAGCAAATCACGATCGAGGATGAGATGGCCAGCGTCGTTCATCAAAAGATGATGGCGGGGAGAGTGGGATGTCCTTGGTCAGCAACGCGGTGAAAGCAGGCACGTGCTGGCGCGTTGAGAAAACGGTAGCGTCGACACGACTATCTTCATCCTCTTACACCGCATGGATTCCGCTATTGTCGCCGATGTCTTCGCTCTCCGCCGCGATATTTCTCCATCGCCCCGGATGGCTTCAGCCCGGTGTGTGGAGCGGAAGAATTACCGGCTAAAGAGACCCGCAACCACCTTCAAGAGTTCATCCTCCACCGAGCCCTCGACTGATGTCAATTCAACAGCAACACGGCCGTTCCAAGCCCCACAAACACTCTTGGCTTCTGGACCACCGTGCCGGCGGTTAAACAAGGTTGCTGTGCCGTCATGCGGGCAGAGACACGGTGGTACTTTACCCCTCCACATAAGTATGCACGATGCCTACGCGTAGAGTAATAGACGCGACTGCTTTGCTACCAATACACACATTGACTACCTGAATCACCGCGACCATGGCCGACAAAGAACCCATCGTGACCCACGTCTACACTGCTGACCCCTCAGCGCACGTCTTCAACGGCAAGCTCTACATCTACCCCTCTCACGACCGCGAGACCGACATTCAGGACAATGACAATGGCGACCAGTACGACATGGCCGATTACCACGTCTTCAGCATGGACACAGTCGGCGGTCCCGTAACAGATCATGGCGTAGTCCTCAAGCAAGAAGACGTCCCCTGGGTGTCCAAGCAGCTCTGGGCGCCCGACGCAGCAACCAAAAACGGGAAATACTACCTCTACTTCCCTGCGCGCGACAAGGAGGGCATCTTCCGCGTCGGTGTCGCAGTCGGCGACAAGCCCGAGGGCCCCTTCACCCCAGAGCCCGACTACATCAAGGGCAGCTTCAGCATCGACCCTGCAACATTCGTCGACGACGACGGCTCTGCGTACCTCTTCTTCGGCGGTATCTGGGGCGGCCAGCTGCAGAATTGGGCGACAGGCAAATACGACAAGTCAGGCGAGGAGCCCACCAGCGGCGACGCGCTGAGCGCAAAGGTCGGCAAGCTCACAGAGGACATGACACAGTTCGCATCCGAGGTCACTGATGTCCTGA
Source organism: Didymella sp. IMI 355093 (assembly GCA_027946495.1). Taxonomy (NCBI): domain Eukaryota; kingdom Fungi; phylum Ascomycota; class Dothideomycetes; order Pleosporales; family Didymellaceae; genus Didymella; species Didymella sp. IMI 355093. The sequence continues at coordinate 1,217,219 of JAPEUZ010000006.1, forward strand.
TCCTCGACCCCGAGACACAGAAGCCCATCCAGGCCGCGGACCACGACAGGCGGTTCTTCGAGGCTGCCTGGCTCCACAAGTACAACGGCAAGTACTACTTCAGCTACAGCACGGGCGACTCGCATTTGCTGTGCTACGCGATTGGCGACAGCCCTGTTGGGCCTTTCACATACGGCGGCCGGATCTTGGAGCCCGTTGTTGGGTGGACGACACATCACAGTATTGCTGAGTTCAAGGGGAAGTGGTACCTGTTCTACCACGACAGCACACTCAGTGGTGGAAAGAACCATTTGAGGTGTGTGAAGATTAGGGAGATTGTGTACGATGAGCAGGGCAAGATTGGGTTGGCGGAGCCGCAGCCCAAGCTGTCAGAGGAGGATGCGCCGCCCGCGAAGCTCGAGGGCTGAGTCAGTTAGAATCAAATGAACACTCTGCGCATGATCATGACGTTTGCAATACTTATTTTCTTCATCTTACGTGCTCCACAACAAGCTAAGCCGCCCACAACATCCGAGTCCGCTTGCACCTTACCAATCGCACCTAGAACCCAGCGATATACCGATGCTGATCCGTAACCTCCCTGACCTCCAACACATCACCCACCCTGATTTCCCCTGTCTCTCTCGGCACGCATAGCATCCCATAGCAAGGCTTATACGTAATCCCCTCATCGATCCTGCGATACTTCATCAGCGTATCCCACGGCTGCCGCTTATGTTCCTCCGCCGTCTCAGGATCCACATTCGGCACATGGCACCTTGCACATCTCTGCGTAACATCCAAGTTCGTCACCGTCTTGCCCTTGCTCGTGATTCGAAGCGTCTTCCACCTATCTTCGTCCCACGGCGCGCTGGCCTGGCCGCGCACGAGGATGTTCGGCCGGAAGCGAGACACGTCGAGCGGTGCGAGGTCGCCTTCGGCAGCTGCGATGCGCGCGTTGAGCTCGTCGATGCTGGATTGGTTGCCCACGAGTAAGGGCATGAGGTCCGGGAAACATGTTGATGCTGCCCGGCCTAGGACGTCTGCGGCGCCGTTGGAGCGGAGGGCGCGCGGTTGTGTGGACTGAGGGGGCTTGTAGACGAGGCGCACTTCTTTGCCAAAGAAGGCGTTGAAGGGTTCGGTTAGAGAGGTTGAGTAGACGCACGCCGGTGTCCATTGGTTCCAGATCTTAGCTTCGTGCGAGGAGGTGTTGGACTCGAGCCACTCGGCGGTTGGGTGCGCGGGAATGCTGAATTCGAGCTTCTCGTCGATGGAGTTTGGAGCTGGGGCTGTGACAGTCATAGTATCTGTTGCTGCATCATAGGATGGCCGAATTAGGGTCATCTTGGCGTTTTGACGAATCGTGAGAAATTCGTACTTGTCTGCTGTTACCCACATCCATTGGCGATCTGTTCCAAGGTTAGATTGTTGGACTTTCGTTTGAATGCACGAGTCTACATACCAAGGTCAAGCCCAGTGGGAAGCAGCTTCGCCGACTGCACTTTGATGCCATGACATGACTTGATGGGGTGGATGTACAGGGCGGTAATCTCGGTCGGTGGAGGTAGCGGTCCGGCATTGTTCTTCTTCGGTAGTACTTTCGTGAAGTATCCAGTGAAGTACAAGTATGTCAGCACTGGTAAGAAGAAGGCGGAAAGAACGATGGTCAATTGCGTGGCTTGTGACTGCGCCATGTCTTCGGTGTTCCCCGGAAGGGAGCCTGAACGTATTCTGCGGGTGGTAACGTGGTATCGATTTACGCTTCTAGAGTCCAGAGGAATGCAAACAGCTGGAGGCGCTGCAATGCGACAAGGACGAGGTCCAGAGCCTCGATCAATACTTCAGAGTAGTATTGTATCCCCGAAGCGTGTTGGCTTGCTGACAGGAGGTATGCGTGATTCCAGATCACAAAAATCAATGGCGCACTTGTCCGGCTACAAGAGGAAATCGTGACTTTATGTTCGGGGGCGATCTTTGGAGGGATGACGCATGGCCCGGGCGCGGGGAAGCACAGCGCGATGTCGCGCACCTTCTGAACCGAAATAAGCAGCTCGAGGCGGCAACGGCTCCGTGGGAAAGGTGGAGACATGCATCAGATTAGTAAGACCTGGCTCTCGATGTAGGCAAAGACAGGTGTAAAGACGGTGAATACGTTGATGTGCCAATAATGTTACATTATTTAGGAGACATCCAGAGTACTGTTGACCATCTACAGACTTCGCGTTCGAACTCCTAGCCCTCCTGCCTCATTACGTCAATTGCTCCAGACGCTGCGTAAAATGAGATGTTAAAAGATACACGCTAGGGGATATGTGGTGCAGACACTACGATAACAAGAAGGAAAATTTCTTTTGAGCAGACCGAAACATGATGATATGAAAACCGTAATCAACGCTACATTATGGGTATACCTTGCTTCCAAACTTAGAGACGATAGGAAATTTCAAAGAGTACAGCTCCGTTGTGGTGACGTGTAGCTCGCTCAGCTCGGCGCGGCGCCGTGGTGAGCGAGCCGGCGCTGGCGCGAGGTTCGGGATCACTTTTTCAGTGAGGTGTTGTTTTTGATGTGGGAGATAGGCAGTGTGGAAGCCATCAGCTCACCCCCAGTTCATCTCGTTATTCCAGCTCATGGTGTCCCTGTTTGCACTGTGCTGCGATATATTGCTTGGCTTCCTCCGCATGATCATTCTCGAGAAACGATTCCCTTGTAACTCGTCCTTGGGAGGAGGCGCAGGTGGGTGCTGCTGCTGGTGGTGTTGCTGTTGCTGCTGTTGTTGTTGTTGCTGCTGCGGGTGCATGGCTCGGTGGCTCGAGTTCGATATGCTGACCAACTTGGGAATGTATTTTCGAGACGAGGATTGGCTTTCGGAATGTTGCATGAAGTTAGGGGGCACACTTTGTCTTTGCTGAGATTGTTGCTGTTGTTGTGGGTAATGCGCAAAGTTGGCATATTGCGAGGTCGGGACCGAGACGACTTCTTTCGGTTGCGTATAGGTCATGTACGGCGTTGACTGTTGGAAGTTGATGAGATCAGGAGTCGACACGAAATCAGTATTTGGCCAGGTCTGTTGCTGATGGAAGCTTTGTTGTGGTATCGGTTGCGTGAAGGATGCTGACATAGTCGCCATACTTGGGTTATACCCTCCGTACGCTCCCATGCTTGTGTCCGTGGTCAAGTGGGCTTGCGACATGTCTGCACTGACGGGCCACTGGTTCTGTTGGAAGGATTGTTGGTGATGCAAGACCTGCTGAGGTTCCACGGGATCTAGATCCATCATCTGTTGGTCCTGTGGGACACCATGGGAGCTTGGCAACCTTGCATCGTTTGCGAAGTCTGATGTCTCGAGCTTAAACTCGACGATCTCGCTATGTGCAGAGTTGTCAGGCTCAGATACGTCGGGGGTCATCTCGGGCGCGGAGTCGATAGCGTCCTTCGGTTCGATCTCAGCCAAGTCGTAGGTATCTTGTACCAGCTTCTCCATGTCGAAGGCACTGGTGTGCCACTTGGTTTCTAGTTTGTATCGCAGACGGTTGCACTTCTTCGATTCCCACGACAGCTTAGGCCAGTTCTGCTCGTCTCCGTGGCGTTGCGTCAAAAGGTTATTCCACGCCGTGGCCGCATCAGACTGCTTCAACAGGCCGAGAACAACGTTGGTGAAGTTCCACTTGGCTCCTCCCTTCTCTTCGAAGTGCAACGCGATGTGTTCGCATCGTTCCTCCCAGGTAGTCAAGAGGGTTGCACAAAACCCACAACCCCAGGCATCCTTGTCGTGCATAACGATTTCGTACTTCTTGACGCAGGGCGAAGCTTTCCTGCTAGTGGGCTGACCACTCTCCCTTGGTTGCTTGCAATGCTCACAGCCCTGGTCATGATCAGTATGACTAACAACGCTAGGAACGGTAGCATAATACGTACGTGTAGTTTTGTGTGGTGCTCGCGGAAGCGCTTGCCAGCATGAAAGATCTGTTCGCAATCCGGGCAGCGCCATGTCAATCTTTGTTCATGAAACTCCTCCTCGTGTGACTTCCAGTACGGTTTTGACTTAAGCGCCTTGTCGCAGAAGGTGCAGGCGAAGTTCTTCGGTGCTGGTGTCGACGCGGTAGAGATAGTAGAAAGGCGGGAGGATGCTGTGGACATGCGCGAAGAGGCGGCGCTGTAGTGGGTGAAGGACGAGTCGGTTGAGGCGATCGATGAGCGGGGGTCCGACATCATGCTCGGTACTCTGCTGGAAGGTACACTCAAGTAAGATGATGCGCGGCTAGCTAGAGTCGACGTCGACATCATGGATGATCGGTCGGGTACTCGCATGCCATCTGTAGACATGTGAGCTGAGCGAGCTGACGCGAAGGCAGGGGTGTGACACGAACCTCCGCTGCGCGCCGCCTGCAACAACAACAAGATCTGTTGGTCGTCCAAGTGCTTGAGACCATGGATATGATCGATGACGGTAGGGTTGAGCGAGCCGTGAGTCGAGACTCGTGGTGACGAGGTCGCGCTCTCGGACACGCTACTCAACGGCATCGAGCTTTGAAGACTGCGGCGCGGACGCTTGAAGGAATTGCTGGACTGCGGCGTGCCATACTGGTAGAGCTGAGGGTCGTCGTTCTCCATGTTGTCCAGATTCGCGCGTAGAGGTCTATATCATGCCCGAATCTGGTACTGGCGAGCCGTCGCGAGATCGGTTTGTTGGTGTCGTTGCGAAAGGGGGACAGCCGGGCGCGAAACGGAAGCGTTCGAGAAGGCGCGGCGCTTTTGTCAGAGCGGTTGGACAGGGACAAGCTCGGAACCAAGGCCGTCAGGAAGACATTGATCGTCTAATCTCCCGGGCGGAGGAGGCGGATGGCTCTTGTTTAGAGAGGAGATCGTTTCAACAAGCCCCAGAGGGTCCGGATGAAACCACTTGGCGCTACAGGCATGCAGGCAGTCATCAATCCCACGCAGGGTTTGGTAAATATAGTACGTAGATCTCTACAATGGGCTTGCGCCGCTTTGCTGAACGCTCTAGTCGCTCAAGAACCTCAACTCCCCTTCTGCGAACCCTCCAGGCCCATCACGCGTGATGGCGAACGTGAGCAATGTGCCTGAGCGATCGCCAGGACGGCCGCGGTAGCGCCGCTGGGCTCCGGTTCTTCAAATCGTACCCCTGAGCGAGCATTGTGAAACGACACTAGACTCGGAAGGGAGATCCTGTTCTTGTCGCCCATCGTGCAGGGCGACTAGAATCATCGTACCACGCTCTCAGCTTCCTCACAGCCTTGCGAGGTGCGGATCAATTTGCTTGCTGTTGCGATGAATTCTGGAGCCTTGCATCGTTTTCGCGAACTAAGGGCGCCGTTCATGCCCCACCATTGTGGCGCAAGAACGACGCGCAAGTCGGTAATTGGCCGGAATTGCGTCTCAAGACGCGTGCCCATGGTTGGAGATGCACCTCAGATGAGGCTCAGACCCTCATGGCAGGATGCGCTGGAACCTGGAGTTGTAGCAGCTGCTAACGGTACCCCAGAACTTACGGACAGCATGTCCCTCGATTGCGCAACTCAGCAAGTCGATCTTCATCAAAAGCCGTACCTGACGTGAAGGGATCTCACGATGTGTTGTCAAACCAGCAAGCCGCCCCCTGCCCGCAGTTATCAATTGTCGTCATTCTGAAGGTGCGTGCCTGACTGGACTGTCTGCACTCTGTAGTCCCACACCAAATCAACGAAGCGCCTCGTTCAGGATCTGCTTCCGGTCCCGCTACCTTGCGCTATCGATAGAACCTCAGGAGGGCGTTCTTGGCAGCGGCCTTTGATCCTGGGGTTCAGCAGGTTCTGAGATAGATTGTTGAACATGTGCTATTTCTAGAACAGCATGGGAGCTGTATCAGCCAGACAGGGCAACGTCCTTCGAGCCCAGAAGCCGTTGCATGAGCGTGACCAGAGGCTGAAAACATGAAACATCGTTGATCAAGCGAAATCGAGCAAATAGCCGTGTCAGCATTCAGGACCGAGGTGGCCGGAGATTCCATGCCGCGGACTACGTCGATTCGTACGAACGAGTATTTGCAAAGATCCATACAGCCTGGCTGAATTGCGCTGCGAACACAAAGTGCCCGATACGAGCGTTGCACACGTTGGATCAAGAAGGTTTGACGCAATTCAATAGCTCGAAGTTCCTGCACCACCAGAAACGTTTTCGGTGGAGAAGTGCTGAACTCAAAAGTACCGACACTCTGAATGGCGTTAAAGTCGGCACTACCTCTCGGTGCATGGGTATGAAGGTATTCGTTGTCACGCGATTGACTTTCGAGAGTTGAGCAGCCATGTTGACGATGCAGCCAGTCCGCGGAGGGCAGAGCAGCAGGATGAGTTGATTGTCGACGGATGCAAGCTTCCGAGAGGCTTGCGCCCCGCCCTAGTGACCCGTAAGAAATCAGTAATAATGGACTTTGAGAGATGACTGAAAGAAAGTGAAACCGGAAGCGAACAGGGAAAAGACGGCCGATGCTTCAATGGCAGCAGCAATTTTGTAAAGCTCATCAACGATCAATGTGGTTCGTGCTCCATAAGATGCTGCTTGCGCCTGTACAGCCATGGGTGGATGGAAAGAGAAGACCCACGGCAGCACTGGACCATGCCAAGGAATGATGTCAACGTGCTGGTTGAAATGTTCGGGGCAGGAGCGTGTTTGTAGGGACCTGTGTATGCGTTGCATGAGTGCATCTGGAGTGGTCCAAGGACGACGGACTGCGGTCATCGTGGTCAAGCTGGAGGATATTGGTGGGGAACCACGAGAAAGCGATTGAGCAGACGCGCTTGCCAAATAGGGCTAGCCCAGGTCGCGTCCTTCGCGAACGCGCTCGCGCTCGCGTAGAACCACTTCGATGCTGGAGCTCTCCCCGCCACGAACACTCGCACATTGAACATCTACCAATTGCTGTCGCATACATCATCTTTATTCAATTTCAGTACGCATAGCATAGCACTATACCCATTTGTTGCCCTTCCTTTACTTTCTAAGAAGGCAGCTTGTCACCCCAACGCGTGAAAGTCGCGTCGATTCGTTCCAAACCTTCCCGCGTGCCATACGCTCACGGAATCGCACACCACACAATATGGTATCAACACCTAATGGCGCATCTACTGCGCCCATTAAGCCCCGAACAAAGCTTTTGGCAGCTCTGCGAAAGCCAACCTCGAGCGATTCATCAGATAGCAGCGCAGATTCGGCTAGCGATGCTTCAGATATCGAGGACGAGACATCAACACCCACCAGAAGGATCTTTAAAGATCCGTTACCTCGACCCAGAACTCAAACACCTGAGGAGGAAGAGGAGGTCGACGCAGAGAGCGCCTATTTGCGCATGAAGCAGAGGTTGGCTGCCGCGAAGGAAACACAAGAACAGCAAGCACAGAAGCCGACACCCATTCAAGCAACCGCGATCAGCAGCGATGAAGAAGAGTCAATGCCAGTACGAAAGCCTGTTCGTAAATCGGCAGGAAACACAAGATCGAGCCCACAAGCATCGCCATCACCGAGCGCTCGATCACGACAGTCATCGCCCGGACTTTTCGTCTCGCCCGGCCCCTCCCCGGTCAAGAAACGATCTCCAGTACAGATACCGGCTGGTTCTGGTTCAAGTGAGCTATCACAACGCGCATCTGCCACAGACCTGCAAGAACGCGTCAGGCGCATCAGAGCTGAGAGGCTTGCGAAGCAGAAGGAGGAGGCAGCTCAGTCCGCACAACAAAAGGCTTTCAAACGCTCATCCAATCAAGACGCGACCAGCGATGACGATGCTGAAGTGGACAGGCGTTTGACACAGCAATCCAAGCCTACTCGAAGGGCAGGCAAGAAGGCTATGGAGGCTATGGCTCGCGATCAGCAGCGAATCAGTCGTAACATGCAGCTGACGCATCAATCCAAGACAAAGAAGAGGTACACAACGAAGGATCTGTTCACCAAGTTCGGATTCAACGCGCCGGAAGAGGAAGAGATGACGGCACCTCCCACCCCAGAGAAGACCGCAGGGCTTGTATCATCAGATGTTGAAGCTCAAGCAATGCACGACACGCCGCCCACTAGTCCACCTCGCCAGGAAGACATGATGGAGAAACACACAGTCGAGGCTAATAACACGACACCGAAGGCGACAGTCATTGAAGATCCCGACGATACTACACCGGTTCCCTCAAGATTGGAAAAGGGTAAAGGCCGCGCACTGGAGTTCGCACATCTGCCCGCACGAACGTGGCCGGCACAAGCACAGCCCGTGACAGTGCAGCAAGCCCAAGTGCCGGCAGGTCCTATAGAGGACACGATGGTCGAGCTGTCTGACTCCGATGACGAGACGAAGCAGGCGCCGAAGAGCCGATTTGCAGTTTTCGACAAGATTCGCACGAAGGAGCAGGACGAATCAAAGTCATTTGTGACTCTCCGTCACTTGGCTCATCTGACATCCCCCAAGCAGACTCGCAAAGGACCCAAGACCATCAGCCGCAGCGAAATGCACTTCTCTCTCGCACAACGAGCCCGTCAGCAAGCGCAGAAGGCACGTGAGGAGAAGATTGAAGAGCTGAAACGTCGCGGCATTCACGTCGAGACCGCAGAGGAGCGGGAAAAGCACCAAATGGAGGTCGAGGACTTGGTGGCCCAGTTCGAGAAGCAGCGACAAGAAGACCTCAAGCTCGCCAAGGTGGAGAAGAAGGAAGCCAAGGCTAATGGCGAGGCCGACGAGCTGCCTTCCAGCGATGAGGAGGATGAAGACTACATTGGAAGTGGTGAAGAGAACGCGGCCGAGGATGACAATGATGAACAGGAAGACGAAGGAGAGGCTGAGCTGGAGCTGTCTGGGTCAGAAGACGAAATCATGGGAGACGATGACGCCGAAGCAGCCAGCGCTGCCAACGACTTGATCGACGGCGCTGCTGAGGAGGACGGAGGCACAGAAGCAGTAGACTTGCCAATGACCGAAGTCGACGAAGCAGTCGACGATGATGACGAGCCTGCTTTACCTGTGCGCAAGTCGACCACCAAGCGTACTCGCAGAGTTGTTGAGGACGACGATGAAAGCGACAACGAGGCAAAGATACCTGGGTCACCCACTCAGCAAGCCACTCAGGATGAGACGATGGCTGCCTTTGGATTCGGACACTCGAGCCCTGGACCGGGCCTGACACAGATGTTCGCCGGCACGATGGCGAACTTGAACGACTCGCAAGCTACCCAGGAAGAGGCGGAGCAAGATTCTCTCGACTTTCTGCGAAGTTTGCCAGAAACTCAACCTGGCGTCACTTTCAGTCAAACGAACGACACACTTGTGCCCAACAGTCAGCTATTCGCGACGCCTCGCAAGGAGTCACAAGCTGGAGCCGAAACTCAGTTCAGCTTGGGCATCGGTGATCTGGTTGGGCCAAGTCCTTCGAAGACTCAACTATCCGAGGCCCCGGAGCCTACCCAAGATGCTGGCTTCTCTTTCTCTCGTTCGCCAGCAGGCTTTATGGCGCCCATCTCCACTGTCGAGACAGTGATGATGTCAGTGGCCGAGTCACCGATCAAGAAACGAAACGGCAAGCTGCAACGTGGTCGACGAGAAGCGACTGTCGATCTCTCTGACGCGGACGAGGACCTTGACCACGCTGACGCTGAACTGAGTGATGTCGACGACATCCAGCGGCCACCGAAGCATAGAGATGCTTTCCGCGCCATGCAAAAGGGCGCAAAGAAGCAGAAGGCCCTCGAAGCCTATAACAAGAAGACCAGCGCCGCTAAAGATGTCGTCGAAGAGCAAGCCGACGAGTCCGAAGACGAGTACGCAGGTATTGGTGGCGCCAGCGACGACGACAGCGGGGAAGAAGACGAAGACCTCAAGAACATGATCGATCAGTCTGACGTTAAAGTCGACGAACGCCAGATCGCGGCCTTCTATGCGTAAGCACCCACTCTTTGTTGCCTTCGCCACACGCACTGACATCTTCTAGCGACAAATCCAAGAAGGACGACGAGAGGAACGTCAACCAGCTCTACAAAGACCTGATGAATGGCGGTCTCCGCAAGCGAGCCGGGCGCAACGCATTCGACATGTCTGACTCCGAAGACGAAGCCGAGACGCGGGCGCGCAGGAAACGCGCCGAGTTCGCGCGCATGCAGAAAGCGCTCATGAGCGACGAGAACATTGGCAAGATTGCCGAGAACCCTAAGCAACAGGCTTTCTTTAAGACGCTGGCGGATTTCGCAGATGATGCAGACTACGAGTTCCTCGAGATGCCGGAGCCGAAGAGCATCTACGCGGAAGAGAGTCAGAGTCTGAGCCAGTCGCAAGACCAGTCGCAAGACCAGTCGCAAGACGCGATACATGACCAACCCGCGAACGAGCAAGAGACCGGCTCGGGTGTCCTTATTCCCAACTCGCAAGCGGACACCTCCACCATCCCTCCCCCCAACCCTCTCAAGCGCAAGTCGCCGTCATCAAGTCAAAAGGAGAACCGTCCGCCGCCCACGCTGCGCCGCACCTCCAATCTCACCCGCCGCCCCATCACGCTCGCCGACGTGCAAACCAGCGTCTCGGAGCTCCTGGAGGACTCGCGCGTCGTGGTGCCCGACAGCCAGTACCTCTCCGACAGCGACAGCGAGCTCGAAATCACACACAAACCAGCCCGCAAACCCGTCGTCGACCGCCTCACACTCTCGCGCCAATCCACGCTCTCAGAGACTCAGGAGGACGGGACGGGACAGGCGTTCTACGCGCCCTCGCGCGTGGGCACGGGGTTCAAACTCCCGGGTCTGATCCGCCAGGCGACTAGTAATCTGTCTGCGGCGAGCGAGGGCGCGAGTGCGAGGACGAGTCAGAGCAGCGAGGGCAGTGTCAGGAGAGGTGGCACGGGGAGGAGCAATATCCATGCGCAGGCGCGAGAGGCGGAGAGGAGGGCGGTGGTGGAGAGGAAGGAGAGTAGGCGGAAGGAGGTGCTGAGGAGGAAGGTTGATGGGGCGAGGAAGATGGGGATGAGGAGTGTGCTGGGGATTTGGGGGTGGGTTTGAGTAGATGGTTGGGTGGGTTGGATGGTATGGTGTTCTTGGGCTGATGTTCTTGGGCTGATGTTCTTGGGCTGATGTTCCAGGGCTGATGTTCCAGCGCGGGTGTATACATGGAATTCCAAGTCAGGTCGAATCATATCGTATAGCACTCCCCGTTCGCAGCTACGCATCACACCCTCTCGCTCACCCAGATCGCGCCCCTACACCCCGCTCGTATCCCCTCAGTCAGAAACTCATAGGGCCGCGCCTCCTTCGCATCGTTCTCGACCGCATGGTCCAAATGCTCCAACTCCTCATCCCTGATGCGCCTCAACTCGCCCACCAAGCTCTCCAGCTCCGGCCCCAGCGTCTCACCCCGCTCCTTGCACTTCTCCGACCAGTCCAGCAGCACGCGCACCTGCTCGTTGTAGTGCGTCCCAATCTCCGTCTCGACCGCCTCGGTACACGCCATGGCGGCTTCTCTCCCCAGAAATGCGGTGCCCCACCCCAGAAACGAGGCTGCGGCGGTCCACACGGGCGTCATGGCGGTGGGGCGTATGCGGTGCTTGGAGATGACTTGGTTGAAGAAGCTGTAATGCCCGGCTTCCTGGTCGTACATGTGCTTCATCAGCGGTCGCAGGTGGGGGTGTTTCGCGACGAGCAGCGGTGATTGGGCGGCGTAGATGAGGATTGCGGCGAGTTCGCCGGTTTGGTTGACGCGCAGGGCCGAGGAGAGGAAGTTCCTCTGCGCTTGGCTGAGTTGGTGGATGGGTGCGGAGGGTTTTGGCGGGTGCGAGGAGGCGGTGGCGTTGTTTGTGGGCGGATTGAGGGACGAGGCTGCGGCTTGGTGAGGCGTGGGGGCGTGGTTCTGGGTGCTGGCTGCGTGGCCAACGGGGGACGCGGAGCTCTGGTGTCGTCGCCGCGGGCGTGATGCGTGTGAAGTGATTGTTCGAGGCGCGAGGAAATCGAGGACGGGCGCATGGCTGCGTGCGAGCGTTCGCGGTGAGAGGATTCGTGTGGACATGATTGCTATCGTTGTGACGGTACAACAGCGGAAGTGAGGAAGCGAAGTCAAGAGAAAGTGCAGTCCAGTCCAAGTGATAGCTGCATCGATGAGCTCACCAGCGCTAGCGGACCCACTTGCGTTCGACGCGCCTGCCAGACGCCAAGAGCTCTTTCGTCCTCGTTTCCCCGACTTTTGGGCTACAACGTCTCTTCCACACCCCTGATCAGAACGGCTTTTTCGCTCGCCATCCGCCCTCTCGGCACATTTCCGACCGCTCGACGCGCCGAACCCACCTCACTTTCTTCTCCACCAAATCATTCGGATCCTCTCATCATGTCTGACATCGACGATGAGCTCTTCGCCCTCGCTGGCGGCGACGAAGACGCAGACGTCGAAGAAGGCGAGGCGTGAGTGACCTTCTTTCTCTCTTTCCATCGTTACGAGCATCGTGCCATCTCCCGTATGGCGTGCACGACTTGGACACCTCCTGATCGACGCTGACTCTCGCAGCTCATCGCCAGCAGCCTCTGATCACAGCGAACTGGGCTCCGATGCCATGGAAGAGTCCGACTCAGACCGCGACGATGAGCCACCCGCGCGGGCGGCCGACGTGCCATACCCCCTCGAGGGCAAGTACATCGACGAGGCCGACAAGCGCAGGATCATGGGCATGTCGCAGCTCGACCGCGAGGAGATCTTGGGTCAGCGTGCCGAGGAGATGAGCAGGGCCAACTTCACAGCCGAGCTGGCGCGGCGTGCAGCGAATTTGCAGAACGACCGAAAACGCAAGGTCGACTCGGAGGAGCCTGAGGAGAACAGGCGGCCAAAGGTCAAGGCGAGGGTGAACGACAAGCTCGAGGAGTACAAGCGCAATCGAGAGCAGCGCGGGCAGCAGCGAGACCGCGACAACGATCGCCGCGACCGTCGCCGCCGTTCGAGCTCCGCAGACCGCGATGGAGCTTCAGACGTCGATGCTGACGGCGAGAGCGACGTCGAGTGGGACGACCGCGCCCCGGCAAAGGCCCGCGAAGAGGTGCCCGCCGTTCTGCGCGACTTCGAGTCGGTGCGCGTGGGCCGTGGCTTCTTCTCCGAGGTCTGCTTCTACCCAGGCTTCGAGGATGCCGTCACTGGTACCTTTGGACGTGTTGGTGTTGGCCAGGACCCGCAGCGCCGGACAATGTACAAGATGGCGCAGATCAAGGGTACGTCCGCTGAGTCATGACTTAAAGCAGTACTAACATCACACTCCAGGAATCAACACCGGCAAGCCATACGTCTTCGAAGGCAAGAATGGCGCAAAGATTGCGACCGATCAATACGTCATTGCACAGCACGGCTCCACCAAGAAGGACTACCAATTCCAGTTCTTGTCAAACCAGCGCTTCGACGAGCGCGACCTCGATGTCTACAAATCGTCTCTCACAGAATCCAACTCGAAAGTCCCCAGCAAATCCTTCCTCGAGCGCAAATACAGCGATCTCAAGAGCCTGCACAACCACCACTGGACCGAGCCCGAGATCAACGCCCGCATCGCCAAGAAGAAGCAGTACGAGCACCTCCTGCACCGCAACTCCATCGACGCCCAGCCCCATATCCAGACCCAGTCCGAAGCCGCCGCCATCAAGACCGCAGAACTCAACCGCATCAACCGCATTAAGGAGGCGGAGCGTGTGCGAAAAGTTCAGCTTGACCAGCAGCGCCAGAAGAAGCTGGAACAGAAGAAAGAAGCAGCAAGGAAGCGCGCTGAGGAGGAAGCGAGGAAAGCGCTGGAGGAAGCTCAGCTGAAGAGCGAGACCGACGCTTTGTTCGGTGACGACGGTGCGAGCGGGGCGAGTTCAAGGGCGAGCACGCCCAAGCCCGGCGACAAGAAGAAGAGTGAACGCAAGGGATTGCCGACGTTCAGGAAACCGAAGACGGACGACGATTTCATTGCGAACATGGACCTCGATATCGACATTGCGATTTAGGAAGTGGTAGACACCCGCTTTCCTTTTACCTTGGTCTTCGTGGTGGACGACTGTTCCCTCCACCTCGACTCAACTCTTGCGATCATCACTTTTCGGCTTCCTTGCATATCGGCGTTCCAGCGTACCGCGACCCGCAGACTCTGCTGTCGACCAAAAGACCATGCCGTTTGCCGCAGCTATAGACGCCCTGCAGACTCAGCATTGCCATCTTGCATAATCTAGGTATCACCATCAATATACCCATTTGATCCATCTACCTCACTTTCCGTATTTTACGCATGAAGATGTAGAAGCACCAAACTAGGCAGAGAAGTAATCCTACTCATAATCCTCATACCCATGCATCTACTGGGCAAGAATTTCCCAATAACAGGTAGAGCAGGAGTCATGCGACAATCTTTGTTGTTTTGAATGCCGCAGAGGAAGAAACATGAGCTAGGCCTCTTTCATTTTCGGTCAGTTGGAAATCAAGAAGAGCGACAAGGTCAAAGTCGAAGTAGAGCGATGTATAAATAGCATTGGATCTTGCGCCTGATCATGCTCTGCCGTGATGTATGCGCCTCTAAGTATCCGCCCACCCTAAATGCAAACAAGGTATAGAACTCCAGAAATGTAGCAAAGCGTGCAAAGCGTGCAAAGCGCCCAAGTCATCACGTCGTCACAACAAAACGCCCCACACCAGAAGCCTCGTTCACCGACTTAGACCTTCCGCCCTCTTCGTCTGGGCAGCGCGCTCTCCACGCCCACACTCGTCAATGGGGCCGGGGTTGCGATCTTCGGCGCCACGATGCGTGGCGCGGGTATGCCCTTCCGTGGCGTCGCACCGCTGATACCGGTTCTCTTGTTCTCCTTCTCAGCAGCAGCGACGGCGGAGACGGTCGGCGTCGATGCAGAGACAGGTTTTGGCAGCTTGACGCTCTTGGGCGCTGCGATACGGCTCTTGCGTTCTTTGGCTGGTTCGAGACCAACAGGCGCCATCTCAAGTGCCGGCAGCTTCTCTGCAGATGTGGAAGGGACAGGCAGTTTTCTGTTGGCTTTGGGCTTGGGAATGCCCCTCGCTGCAGGTGTGGGTGTGGGCTGAGCAGACGCGGCAGCCTTCTCTTCTTGCACAGCATCTGGAAGAAGAGAGCCAGTTGCCAGCAGACCCTTTCCAGGTGTGCCGTTCGCTGTACCGAGTCCCTTTACACGGCGAACCTTGGGTGTCGAGTTCTTGTCCGTGTTTGTCTTGGTCTTGGGCTTCTTTATGGCTGCTGGCCCCGGAAGACTGAGCTCATCCGGTGTGGCCAGACTTGCCGCTTCAGCTTCCTGCGAGGCGACAGTGTCTGCGTGCTCCTGGTAGTATGCCAATGTTTCGTCCCATCGAATTCCCCTTCTCCCAGGTACAGGTGGCTTCTCCTCTGCATCAAGTTCGGCGGATGGCGATAAGATAGCTTCGGCCTGGAGCTTGAGCAGGCGAAGGCTGACCATGAAGGCACCCTGCTTGTTCTTCCGTGTGTTATTCCGAGTGATGAGGGCGAGCTCTTGTGCATCTGTCTTCTTGAGGACCACGGGATCGCTACCGTCGGCGCGTCGAATTGCAATCTTGTTCGTGGCTGGAGCCTGAGCAATGGAAGCTGGCGCTGGGAGGCGAGACTTCTTCGCACGCGACGACCGTCTTGACCCTCGTCCGGCTTTCTCTGAAGCTTCCTCGCTCTCGGTCTGCTCTAGCGTGGGGGATGTGGTCTCATCAATCTCAGCCTGCTGTACGAGTGTCTCAGTCAGGTCAAAGGCAGGCTCGCTGTCAATCTTAGTGGGTGAGTTGGGATCCATCTCTTCGAGAGCTTTGCGTGGGGATGCCAGCGCGTGACGAACGACGTCCGAGTCTCGCCTGTTCTCCAGTGAGGATCGCCTCGTGATGATTGCGGATCTCTCAGCTTTGCTCGCAGCTGCTCGGCTAAGGAAGCTCTTCAAGATGGCGGTGTCGTCGTCGATAGCCAAAGTCATAGTCGCATCGTCAGGACCAGAGTCAAGGCGCAGAGGCGGTGGCGGTGAATGAAGCTTCTTCGGGGTATTTTCTCTTGAAGGTACCTTTGCTGGTGTGAGGGAAAGTGTCAGACCATCTGCGATGTCTTGTGGTCCGCTGGCGACAGGTTTCGGTGTTGGTGGTTGCGATGCAAGCTCGCCCTCCAGCTCGTACTCCTCCTGGATGTCCAACTGTAGTGACGCTTCTGTAACTTCTTCTGACTCATCATCCAATGCACTGGTGCTTTTGTTCTGCTCTGGCTTGACCGAATTCCTGAAAGCATCCAAGTCGACCTCAGACATCTCAGAGTCTTCCTCTTCATCCTCACTGTCGCCATTTGCGGTTGGTACGTCTTCGGTTCGGCCTGGAGAAGCTTGGAGTGGTGGTTGAGGATAGCCAACATTCTCTGCATCTCCAACTTGAGCACCAGTGTTGTCTGCTAGCGATGCTTCAATAGATGGCGCCGGTACAACATCAGTGTCTGCCGTGAAGGTCCTATCCGTATGATCCTCATCTTCACTTTCGGCGACATCATTGTCGACTACGTATGTCGTGGCAGTAGGCACGTTGGTAACAACCTCAGCAACAACACTTTCGAGAGTCGGCCCTGTCACAACGATGTCTTCCCCTCCAACCTGCTCGGCCGATGCATCCAGCTCTTTCTTCTCTTCGCTATCATGTCGTAGTGTTGGGTATGTAACCTTGACCGGCGATGTTGACTCGATTGTCGAGGGGCCCTTGACAGGGGATCTGAAGATGAGCGCGAAGGTTGAGTCCTCTGGCAGTATGTTCCCAAGCTTCTGCTCGTTGTCTTGCTCGTCGAGGCTCTCGTAGTCTGGCAACTCGTCCGCCGTCTGGGCTACGTCCATGGCGAATGTAAACGACACAGGGCTTTGTGGCACGTCGAGGCTCTCGAGGCTCATGTCTGCGTCTGTGGTATCCGGTGTGTCGTCACTCTCGCACTGTTCCTCGTGCAAGGTCTCGTCGGTGTGTGCGGACCTCTTTCCTGCAAATGTATTAGTGGATTGTCTCACATATTGGCAGGAAGTCGCGTACGGGGCAGGGTGCTCTTTCTGCTTTCCCAGCGAGTCCCCTTGAAGGCGCGCTTCTTGCCGTGCAGCTTCTCCATGGCCTTTGGGCTCATTCTCTGCCGCCTCTTTACTGCGCGCGACTGTGCATCGTGGTCCTCCTCTTCCATCTCCTCTTCTTCCTCCCCGTTGGCGATGCTCGACCGCAGGTTGAATCTGCGCCAGATGCTCTTTGCCTTTCCTTCACTGTCTTGCTTCACTTCGCGCTTGCGCTCCCAGGCCCGAGGTACGCGGGCGACAGGTAGGCCGCTCGGATCGAGGTGTGCTGTGTCGGTCTCGTGCCATGTCTGATTGAACGGTGTGGGCGGCAGGCGTTTGCGCGGCGAGAGCTGACGTTTGCGCGGAGACGGGGCCATGGCGGAGAAGCGGAGGTGAAGCTGCGGATTAGTATGCGAACGCTGTCCAGCCGAATAGCCCAAGCCCGCACTCTCTTCCACAACGACGTAATGATGTTGACGCGCAGCCGGATGTTTGTTTACGATTGCAACTTCAGGAAGCCACTAGCAGGGATGTTCGGTCGCGCCTGCCTTTGCCCGTTTCGGCGCTTGCCGCTACAACTTTTTGGCCGAGCTTCGAATCGACGACAGCAGCACCGCGCATACCAACCTCCACGCACCCGTCGCTCTATCAATCGCCCGTCGCCCATCGTCATCGCCACCTCGAAACCGCCGAACGAAAGTCAAAATGGTGCCAAAGCCACAGGGTCAGACTATGCAGTCGGTCACCCACCGACCACTGCCCCCGCTCCCCAAGCTTCGAGTGCGCCGCCCGAACAAGCCAGAGACAAACCCTTGCCTAGGCGCGATGTCGTCAGTACTAGGTACGTGCGATCTCGCAGTTGGATGGAACTGAAGTGTTGCAATGGAAGAGCAGGAGGATGAACTGCCTGCGAAAAGGTCACAAAGAACACAGGCTGATTCGATTTCCACAGGTTGCTGGGCATCGTCAGGATACAGCGTGCAAGGCTGCGCGGCACTGGAGCAGAAGCTACGACAGTGCATGGACCAGCCGGTATGTGCTGCGTTGAGAGACAGTGCTAGATATGCTCTAACAATCCGCAGCGTGACAAGAACCAGAAGAAGAACAACATCAACTACCACCTGTCAAGGATGTACCCCAACATCATCGGTCCTCACAAGCGAAACTAGGCCGACGTCAGGTGGCGGCGCATCGAGCTTTGTACACTACTTGTATACCCATGGCGGCGAAACGGACGATGGCCAGCGCGCAGGAGGAGTCTTATCAGCGATCACAACATTGGAACGGCGTTCAGGCGGGGATTATATGGTTGTATATATGCAATGTAAGAGCAGGAATAGATCTCCATGATCTCCATCGACTATCATGCATCGCAGATCTGTGCAGTCAGAGCCCCAAGCCAGGCAGGAATCCTGCTTCTACTTTCGTCACGTTCAAGCTGCAGCTCCAGCCTTGCGCAGTGCTTCCGACGATGCCATCATGTGCAACTGACTGACGCACTGCATCAGCCAAACTCACAGTCTCACACCTTCAGACGCGCCAGACGACCACCAACTTATGCAAGACGCGCAATGCTCACCCTTCGCCCAGCTAGTTCAGACGCGCCACAGCCTGGTCCAGCCTGCCACCAACGTCCAGCCAACATCCACCACTTTCTTGCGATCAGCACAGATGTTGCTTCCTTTGTGCAGCACACAAAAACGTGTTTCACGCTCCCTCGACTCCAGACTGCCGGGCATCAAACAGTTTCATCATACGAGTTACACCAAAATACCCGCAGGGCTTACCCCGACGTCACCGTCCCTCGTTGACCGATGCATGCGGTCTATTATTACGCGCAGTCACCCTGGCGTGATTCTAGAGTAGGCACGCAGGGATAACTGCACGGACAACCTATCACAGCCTACCAACCACCCCGCCTTGCCAAATGTACTCAGCCCCGGCTGCTTACTTTCCTCTCTGGTGGCCGTGTCGCGAACATCTCCCAATAACGAGTGGCTGCTACCGAGACTGCGCAGCACGGCTGACGTCGATTGTTGCAATTGGCAGACCGCTCCAAGGGTGTAAGTCGACGCTTTGCCTCGAACATGCTGGCGCACCCGCATGATCCACGATTCACCACAGTAACAGCGGATCGCCAGGGCATGACCCGATCATAGCAAGGGAGCTTTAAGCTTACCCTGCCTCTTCTTTTGAGCTCGCGATGCGCTCAGCCGCGGACTGCCAGCCTATCTTAAGAGCTGCGCGCCTAACAGTTGAATACCCTGATACCCCCCGCCCTGCTGCGTCCACCGTGTAACAACATAACCTGCGTCCCGGTACTTTCTGAAGCACGAGCTTCGGCTGTCCGCATGGAAACTCCACAGTCATGAAGCTCTCAAATGCAGGATGCGCCATCCTGGCCCCAGCTCTGTCGTCCGCGGCAGCGTTCGCAATGCCAGAACCTACGCAGCTCTTTGCTGTTGCCGCAGACAACTGGAGCCCGGCACCAACAAGAGCACCGCAAGTTAACCTCTTTGGCCGCGAAGCTCAGCTGGCAAACGAGGGAAACACATGCGGCTACGCGTCCGGACTCTCGGGTACGTACCTTCAGCCTCATTCCGATCACCAACTAACCCTACCAGCGTCACCAATAGCCTGTCCAAACTCGCAGATATGCGCAACAAACACCTATCTCGGCGTCCACGGGTGCTGTCCCTCGTCTGACCTGTCCGCCTGCGCCATCCCAACAACATGCGTACCCTTCAGCGCCATGAGTGTATCCTGCACAGACTCTGCATGCTCCAGCAACGACGAAGTCGCGAAATGCACAGCCAGCACTGCGCAAGAATGCTACAGATACCTTTTCGACTACGGGTCCACCATCATGACGCAGAATGGCTGCACGTCCTCCGGCTTCACAAGCACAATCCCACGTACCTACGGTCCAACATCTACGCCTGTCATCGTCGTCACGCAGACAGTCTACACAGGAACGCCGCAATCTGCTACCACACCCACATCTAGCAGCGATGCTGGTGCGAGTGCAGGAGAGAAGAAGCAATCCCTAGGCCCCATTGTGGGCGGCACAATAGGCGGGTGCACCATCATCTCGCTTGTCGCGTTGACAGCATTCTTGATCCACCGCCGCCGTCTGAAGCTGAAAGAGCAACATAAGGCTGCGCATCCACTGCCGACGAGCCAGTTTCAGCACAGCAGCCCAAGGTTCGATCCCAACAGCTTCCAGACCACAACTGGCTGGAACGAGGAGGACATCAAAGCTTGGCAACAGACCGGCGGCGTTCACCGACCCAGCGCGCCGGGCCAATATGTCGGCGTCTCGGAAGTGCATGGCGAGGATAGGGCGGTGGAAGTCGAGGCCCCGGAGAAGACAAAGAGCGGGCATTGGCAGATCCCTGGGATCGCGCCAGTGGAAGTCGAAGGCGGAGAAGTGAGAAGGGATGAGAAGAAGTGGTGGAGGAGGTTGCCTTCTGAAGCGCCCTGAGAGTGACATGGAAATGCGGTGATTGACTATGGGTTTTTTCTGCCCTCGGCCGAATTCGTTTCGTGCTTGTCGTTCTTCTTTTTGATATTATATACCCTCGCTTCAGCGTGCATTGGGCGGCGTTTGTCAAAAGTACATACGGACAGAAATCCTGTGACTTGGGTGGCTGATTGGTTGCGTTCACTGCGGCGGCAATACAAATACTCGTCGTTCCTGCTCTGTCGTCTTTCTCTCTCACTCTTATCTACCATTTAAATGCAACATCAAAACAGGGGAAGATTCTGCGATGTGCTTCTACTCTCTGTCTCTCCTCAAAGTCTTGGGGTCAAATTGCATGTATGCTCCCGGCTCTTCTCTGCCACCACTCAAATCAATGGCCACTCGAGAATTTCTTGTCTGAATCCCACATATACAGAGGGATGCAATGTTCTTCCGCCTCCCCCGAGCATCCAAAACTCACTATTCACCCTTGCATACGTCGGCGTCCGCACTTCTCTTTTCTACCAACAAAATCTCCTTGGAACTCAACGCATATGTCCAAAAAGAGCAAGAACAGATTTCATGTTTCCCTCTGCCGACATTCACAAAGTCAAGATCCACGCCCTATGCTTAAAACCTCGGCGCAGGTCGACACATGTGCTGTCTGTGTAATTTGCGAAAACGTATAAATACTGCGTTTTTGCTCTGTGTCCATGTCGCATTGTTCTCTCCTGCTACTTCGACAAGCAAAATCGGAACAAGTTTATCGTGGGGCTTATAGTGGTCTCCTATCTGCCCCTCGTGAAACAAGAACGAGCAGGTCAGATGTCTGCGTCTGCGTTCTTCTCTGCCACAGATTCCCACCCCCCATATATGTTGCAGAATTGTACCCTTTTCTTATCACCGCAGTGTCAGAGTGCGTCGTCACCTGCGTTCATGCCTTCTGAAAGTTTCTCTGCTTTCTCATATCTGTCTTAGTCAGAAAAGCACCAAGATGCCCGCATGTTCTGTTGCCTGCGTCAATCACATCAAAGCACTTCACTAAAGCTTTACGGTTGTGCCTAAGAATTCGTCGCTTCTGGTGGCATGAGAGGGTACGCAATGGATCCCAAGCTTCTGTGTCAGTACCTAACCATGTCTCTCTTCGAAGTTAAGATAGACACGAGACCGATATAAATATTCACCGTACCTCCTTGTTGATCTTCATTTACTTCTTTCCTCCCCCACCAAAGTAAAGGCGATGCGGGAAGAAAGCAGACGTTCTGGAAGGCGTAGACGAAATAAAATAGATGCCACGATCTTACTTGCGTATTTACTTGTCCATATCAGCTTTTCTGAATCATGTGGCCTGCCCCGGCTCCTCAGGCGTGTCCTGGATACGGTGTTATCTTACAAACTGTCCTGTGAGTCTCTTGTAATTTGTTTCCTGTAGATTCCAAAACTTGTGCTTTATTCTAGCTCGCAAACGAAATCTGGCACAGTCTTCGACTGGCTCCACCACTCATCGTTCCTCTTCCCTGTGCCCAGTGTCGTACCTGTTCTTCTTACGAACATCTTCCAGTATTTCGACGCATGATATAAATCTCTCCCAAAAGAGTGCCAGCTCCTGATCTCAACCCTATTCGCCGAACGTTGAATGTGATACTTCGTCGGACACGAGCGACACCGCCAGCACACAGTCTCTCCGGTTTGAACAGCAGATACCTGCGCTTGCTCAGACGGCGTCAAAGGTTTCAGCGACTTCATATCGACAGCTTGTTGTGCTGACGCTGGAAATACAGAGGCGATGGCGTGTGTCAGAAGACGACCATTATGTTCGAGCTTGCCATGATCGCTCCGTTGCGCTCTTCTGATGTGATGTGACAGTTCAGGTGTGGCTGTTGTGGTTGACTGATGGGCACACAGCCGGATAGGCAGAGTAAGGAGATCCATTGGACTCAGGCTCTTCTGTGTTTGACTCTGAAAGGTGTGGACGTGCTTGAGTACCAGGTTTCCGTCGATGCGCTGGGCGCACGACTCAAGGCTCCAGTTCAGATTGTTCTTCATGATGGTGAAGCTACCAGCCAGTGTGTCTATCAATGGGCTGACATCGCCTTTCGAAGCAAAGTCCTTGGACTCTTCAATCGCACTGGCAATGTGCATGAATAAGGGACTGTACCCATGCGACGCATCCTTAGGAAGGTAATCAATCGTCGCATCCTGTCCGAAGCACCACTTTGTCAACCTCGTCTCCCTATGGCTCCTTGGGGGTGGCAGAGGCGGGTGAAGAGTATTGCAGCGCTTGCAGTAGTCCAGGACATCACCCCACTCACGTGCGAGTAATTCGATCAAGCCGATGCAATCGCTGTACTCTAACTTCTTCTTTTTGTAGTTCTCCCATGATTGCGTTCCAATTGCTTCTGCAGCTTCTTTACAAGTTAAAGTCAAAGACGTGGTGGATATTATTGGAAGGTGGCTGGCGATTTGCTTGAGCAGCTCTCGAGGAAGAGCGAAGAGGTGGAGTTGCCTGTTTGGGTCCGAGTTGATCACATCTTGAGACCGAGCGAGGAACGCGAAAGCTGGTGGTTTGGGTGTGCGTCGCTTAGCGGGTGCAGGATCTCTTCGATGGCTGGGTTGTTGGCCGCTTCTGGTCCGGCGGTTTGTTGACGGTGTGACGTCATGGCTCAATCTGGAAGCGCGAGTACGCGCAGAAGTGCGGATCGATTTGGGCATATTTTATACCGCTCTGTCTGCTTGATAGACCCGGGAAGATGATACTATTCCTCTCAATTGCGCGATGTAAAGTATAAGTACACAAACGCGATAACGCGCTAGCAGCACGCTAAGTAGCTGCTGCCTGGTTGAGGCCTTAGATTTCGCAATACTCCTGAACCTGCTTGGAGGAGAGTGATGTTCATGTCACTCAGATTGTCGCCAGTCTCCACGCTTGATGGTGACTGACACCGCAATGCATTGCGCGCACCCAGCGCTACGCGCGTTGTGTCGCCTACTGCTATTCTTCCACCACTGCTCAAATGGCTCAGCGGCACCTGGAAGCTGACGCACTCTACTCTACCTAGATGGCGCAAATGTCGCAACATGACAGTGGTCTTCAAACTCCTACCGAGAAGCCCCTGAACTGTCCCGCCTAAGGATATCTTCTCGCTTCAGTGAGGCACTCAAATTGAGGACTCGATATCATGGTAAGCGGCTTCCCAAGAACACACCACACAGCCACAGGTCTGAACAGACCATCTGAATTCGCCGGAGAAGCAAATGGTGAGTTGAAGCCGAATCTCTCCGGGTATACGTTCAGTTACGGGGAACGGACAAGTCTGGCATATTCGCAACGCGGCAAGAGATTGTTAAAACCACTGAGTTCGCAACGAGAGCTCCTAAGATACGGAAGCGATCCTCCTCTGGCATGGGGACAAGAACACTATTATTGCGCGGAAATAAATTCGTGGATTGTGATGTACGTCTCCAGAACCCTATCCTCGCCTGCTGGGCTCAATATCTTTTTCCGTCTCGATCAACTACGGAAAGGTACCGTGGAAGCAACCAAGTTGGTGCTTGCGAGTCTTGGAGATAAAACCATAAACTTATTCCATGAGCTTTCCAAGATCGCATAACGGTGAAAGAAAAGAGACGAGAGGCTTCGACTCATAAGGAACCTGCGGTTGCATGACGCAGTCTGTACCCAAGGTTGCTACTGTCCTGCTACAAGTTTCATATGACTAAGCAATCTCAGTATGTCATGCCCTGTACGACCTGCTTCAAGTTCAATACCTGCACACAGAGAGATAACCACGTGCAGATGGATCATAAGGGACTGGCCGCTGCTCGCGCACTCAGCTTAGGTTTAGCACGAATATGATATAAAAGGTATTAGGCGACGCATAGTAACGTGGTTGTAGAACTTCATGAAGACGAGGTTGTGTCCGCAGAAAGGTGGTCAGCAAAGTGTCCGGGCTGTTGGTCTGTGCGCGCACCCTTCGCGCGTACGTCAACCCTGAGTGATCCCCGTCTGTAATTGCTACACATCCACTCCTTTGAGATCACCAAATGTTGCGGCAGCATACTCTCAGCCTACCATCGTTTTACACACAGTACACTCGTGAAGATCTGTATAGACTGACGATGTATATCGGTGCGAAAACAGGTATTGCAGGGGGGAGAGGCCACGCTAGACGCAGCGCGCCACCACGACTGGTGCGACATCCTTGAGTATGACGTAGACGCAACCGCATTTCACTATTACCAGCTGTGGACCCTTGAAGGATCTCGAGATCAACAATAATACACAAACATGTCGACGAAACAAGCACAACAGAAACCGAAACCCAAAGCCGCGAAGAACGACAGCAATATGGGAGATAATAAGCAGCAGCCCTTCCCGGACAAAGAGATCAAGCAGAATGCAGGAGTTTCGGCCACCATGGCTCTGCAGGCAGCACAGAAGGCGTGGGACTACAGGCAGGCTGCCAATGCTGCAGGCGATCCGAATGCTCGAGAGGAGATCCTTGCCAAGGCTATCAATAAGGAGATCGAAGCTGAGTCGTTCGGCAAGGCTGCCAAATATACGCAATCTGGTGCCTTCCAAGGGCTGGCGGCTGGCGCTGGACTCGGTGTACAGCCTGGAGTTACCCTTGGCAAGGTCACCGGCGCCATCGTAGGAGGGACAGTATCCACCGTTACTGGTCTGCTTGGTGGTGGAATTGGTTCGGTGTATGGTGCTATGAACGGCCCAATGTGGGACCTCGGACAAATGGCTAGCCACGGTGTCCGAGGTGTCGTGGGCGACTTTCCAAATTGGAAGTCTACGCCGTCGCAGAAGAAGGCACTAGAGAAGATGGTCATGCAATCGAAGGAGACGCAGGCACCTAGCGAGGAAGAGTTGGAGCAGATGAAGAACGATATGCCGGATGACATGCCACAATCATGGTCACAATCAGTGTCAGATATGACGAGTTGGAGGCCTTCGATGCCATCGATGCCCAAAATGCCGAACATGCCTTCGATGTCACAGGCTGGCACTGCGGTAGGCTTGGGTGGACTGGGAGCCTCGCTGGGGCTAGGAGGCAAAGACAAAGGCCAAGAGCAACAAGCGCAGCCGACTGCGAGACAAGCATCACAACAGGATGGACATGCTGCCCGACAGACGCCTAAGCAGAAGGAGGCCTCTGCGCCCAGGCAAGCACCCATACCCAAACAGGCTTCGACGCCAAAAGAAGCGCCAAAGGTAGAGTCACAGTCTAAAAGACCTTCTGAACCGCCGAAAGATTCTAAACCTCAGCCCCGCAAGTCGCAGCGCACATCTGCGCCACAGCAGCAACCCGAAACAAGCGCGCAAACCGAGTCCAACGCCTCGAACCGAGAAACGCAGCCGAAGGCGCCAGCTTCCAAGCCTAAGGAACCCGCTGCAAAGAAGGAAGTGGAGCCAAAGAAGTCCCCACCGAAGCTGGCGAACAAGCCTCAGGCGGCGAACAAGCCTGCGACGTCTACTCAGTCGAAGCCTGAGCCCTCAGCGGCAAGCAAAGAGAATAAACCGCCTGCTTCGACAAATGGTGAACGAAGGAAGCCAAGGAAGTTGACACCAAAATCTGACGGCGCAAACTCGAGCTCAGGATCCACCACCAAGCGAGCACCGCGAAAGCTGGAATCGCGTAAAGCAGCTGCAGCCACCTAAACCATTTTGTGCAGCACATATCGACGATGGAGTATCGGAATCACGGTATTTGGGAACCGACAGGATGCTAGTGCAATCTTAAGGAAATTATTGCATGCAGCGTTCCGCATTGTTTGATCTCCGTCTTAGCGAGCGAGCAGTCCATCATGTATCTCCCATCGTGCTCACTTATCCCTCGTAGCTCAATTTGATACCCACCAATGACCATTCTTGAACTCTACGTATCTGCTTGTGTTGAGTTCTTTGTAGCATTTAAGCTTGATCTAGGCGTACACATACATCATCGACGTGCCTCGGTATGCTTGTTTTACTACAACTCTCGCGATTTATATAACATTACTATACTGATCCTTTGAGCTGAATCTGTACACCACTTATGGGCTTTGCAGGCTACACAGACACGTCATTTCAAGACATCATCTTACTGGGTTGACGAACCCAAAACCTCTATCTCGTCCTTAGAACCAGCCCAAGCTATCTGATCGCCGGCACACTCGCGCTCGACCTCATCTCTGGGTTACATCTCGGCTTTCACACCAAATGCCACCGCCAGCGGTATCCTCAGGAAAACGCAGTGGGGCCTGCGCCATTTAGTGAAGAGTACTTCACTATCACGCTTAGCGCCTCGAGCTTTGTCAAGGTGTGGAAGATCGCTGAGGTTACCGGAAGTGCAGCGGCTGTAGCGCATTTAGACCTGGTTGCTAGACCGACAAACGTGGTGTGAGTGAACTAGGCGCAACAGATGTGGTAGGTGTCATTAGAGAAATTGTTACCAATATTGGAGCGTGGCGACGAATGTGAGTGATGCTCATCCACGGCTTTCTACCTTTGGTATAGTGTGGTGGGAGGATGGAGGCACGGATACGATGCGAGATCTTATATCACCACTATTACCGAGATTGATCGGATCTCGGTATCTACGTTTCATGGCATGATGTCTCATGCTTCATCCTGATAGGTTCCATTGAGCGTGGCGTGTTAACGGTTGTCATTTTGGAGTTCAAATTGCCAACGGGGATCAAGATCGTTATCATTGGGGCGGGATTTAGGGTCTGGGCATGGAAGCAGTGTTGCGGAGGTCTGGCGAGAGAGACTTCCTGCTTCTTGAGAGGGGATATACTGTTGGTGGAGTGTGGCGCGACAATACGTACCCAGGTTGTACTTGTGATGTACCATCACATCTGCACTCTTTCTCCTTTGCATCGTATGAAAGTCGCAAGAAACGCTTTCCGCCACAGCAAGAGATCCTTCACTACTTGGAGAAGGCTGCTGCTGAGGAAAGGTTATTACCCCACCTTCATCTGAATACAGAAGTTGTGAAGGCGCGGTTCAAAGAAGAAAAGAACGACCGGGAAATAACTACTGCAGGAGACGACCAGATCTAGGCTGTGATCTTTGTCTTTGCCGTGGGTCAGCTTCACAGGCCAAACTTCCCGAACATACCGGGCCTAGACAGATTCGACGGGCCTGTCCTTCATCCGGCGGAATGGGACAATGGCGTTGACTTTCGTGGGAAGAACGTTAGTGTAGTTGGTACGGGCTCGAGCACAGCGCAGATGCTGCCCTCCCTTGCGTCTGTCGCTTCTAGTGTTACAGTCTATCAACGTGATCCGCATTGGGTGCTTCCCAAGCTCAATCCCGACTTCGGCCGTGTCGGGAGAACACTTTTGCGAGCTCCAGGTGCCCATAGAGTCTACAGGAAAGCACTCAATTACGGCGCAGACATTCTGCTATCATCCATACCACGCTCAAAGCTCTGGCGCTCCGTCATCGGAACGTATGCTCGACGGTCCTTGCGCACGCAAATTGTCAACAAAGATCTTAGGAAGAAGCTCTTGCCCACATACCCACTCGGTATCAAGAGAATACTATTCGACAATGAGTTCTACCCTGCCCTTACGCGTCCGAACGTCCAGCTGATCACAGCGCCGGTACGTTCCGTGAGCGATAAACGTATCGACAGCGATGAAGGTGTTCAGCCAACGGACGTCATTAACTGTGCAACAGGGTACAGGGCTTCTGAATTCCTCGTTCCCATGGCTGTGCAAGGGAGGAATAGTCGGTCTTTGAATGAGGATTGGCAATCGGGCGCAGAAGCATTCATGAGTCTTGCGATCTACGGGCACCCCAACCTATTCATGATTGCAGGACCGAACTCATTCAACTCAGCTGGGAGTAACCCTGAGATGAAAGAGGTGCAAACATCCTATATCATGCGGTGCTTGCGCTGGAAAGATAAATGTGGTGCTACAGGTATCGAAGTCAGTCACAAAGCGACGGTGGAGTATCAGGAGTGGTTGAAGCGGAGAATGAAAAAGACTGTCTGGAGAGTCTGTCGATAGCTGGTACAGACATGAGAGTGGAAAGATCACGAACCCGTAGCCGGACTCCTTGCGCGTGTTCAAACGTCAGCTGCGTACCCAGCCGAGCCACTCGTTTGACAAGCTCAAACCACATGGTCAATCCTCGCAAATGGTATCTGTCGAGTGATTGCGCAATACAAACCCAGATGATGGTTTCGACAAAGCAAGGTACTTCTCCACATAGCATCTGGCCAGTAATACAAGATACCAACCCGTATCTCGTCTACTCAGATTGAGCTTTGTACCAAATCGCGACGCGTACCCGTAAACCCTGATTGGTACTGGCATTCGCTTGAGCGGCTAAAAACTTCCGAAGCAATCGTGAGATCTAGGTCAGTGAGCTTGTGTGGAGTTCAACGTTTGTTTTGGGCCTGATCTTCGGCCGCGTCGTCCAATGATAATGTTTGTCGTTGAAGAGTACTGCCGAAGAATGCGCCGATGTACCGTCGAATACAGATCTCAGACACGAAACCTCTCGCCCAGTCGCTCCGCAGAAGATCCCGAAACCCCATTCGTCATCATTGGGTACCGGAAAATGCGTCGTTATCTTACGTGCAATCACAACGAGCTCAAGAAATCTTCTGACTGCACCAAGAATGCTACGGCCCGGAATTGAATGCTGAGCCTCGAATGTCTCCCAATACGCTACAATGCTTGACATTCTTTGCCAACATGGTGAAGACATATTTGAAGGATCTTCCAGCATCGGCTGCTTCTCAGTCAGACAATCTTTACCGTTCCTTACTCGGCTGTCGAACAACTTTTGAACCTAGTCACTCTTTGTCCCGTTAGCCTACTCACGTCGGTTCCATTGAACCAGTCGCCAACATGTATTCGACATACTGGTGGCTTCCTCTCCTGACCGGAGCTGCGGCCCTACCCCAAGCAATTTCCAATCCCATCCTCGCAGGTGCAGCCGCCGGCGCCGTAGCACTTCCTCCCATTGTCCCCAGCCCTCCTAGCGTGTACGGAGTAACCGGGTCTGTGTATCTCGGTCTTTACGTCGGCAGCAGCCCCGTCACCAGTCTCCTCGCTGGTCTGAATGCAGTGCAGCTTTTGGGCGGTGCAGAATCGAGCCTTCCGCAGTCTGGCGGTGTCACTTGGCAGAGTTGCACTGCATACTGCGCCATCAATGGATTCAAGTATGCCGGTATCGAGGGTGGCAACACCTGCCGTTGCGGTAATGCCTTTGGATTCAATCCAATTCGTGCCCTCGATGCAGTCTGTAGCGCGGTCTGCTCTGGTGATGCAGCTCAATGTTGTGGTGCCCTCAACCGCATCGCCTTGTTCCAGATTACCAATGCTGCGCTGGCTGCTGCACCAAAGCCACCAACCTTACCAACTCTCCCTTCTCTAGCTATACCAAGCCTTTCGTTGCCTTCGTTGCCTTCGTTGCCTCCGTTGCCTTCGTTGCCTACTAGGCTGCCCACCTTGCCGGCAATCGCGCTACCAACCGGAGCGCCAGCACCTTCGAACGGAGGCTCTCCTCTTCAGGGACTCCCGAACCTTCTGCCCTCATTGAGCAACATCGTACCGACTGTACCAAGCCTCTCGCTGCCCGCCTTGCCGGCAATCGCGTTGCCAACCGGAGCGTCAGCACCTTCGAACGGAGGCTCTCCTCTTCAGGGACTCCCGAACCTTCTGCCCTCATTGAGCAACATCGTACCGACTGTACCAAGCCTCTCGCTGCCCAGGCCAAGCCTCCCGAGTGTACCTAACGTTGGTGCAGCTCTTTCGTCGTTACCCACCAGCCAGCTTCTTAACTCTGTCCCGTCTGTTTCGACTCTGGCACCAGACCTGCTTGCTGAAGGCATTCCCAGCCTGAGTGGAATCGTTCCTGGCCTCATTGGAGCTATTCCCAATCCTGTCTCAGGCCTCTCTTCATTGTCTAACGCCATTCCGAGCCTCTCGCTGCCCGCACCAAGCCTACCGAGTGTGTCTAACATCGGTACGCCTGCACCTTTACCCCTACCCACAGGTCTGCTTGGCTCTTTACCATCCCTTTCGAACCCGCTAGGTCAGGCCGGCACCTCTCCTAACCTTGCTCTCCCAAGCGGTCTCCCGAGTGCATCCACCATCTTAGGTGATGTGACTGCCCCTGTTGCAAGGACGATCGCATCGACAGATAGGTGCCTCAATATCTTCGCTCCTGCTGTCCGTCAAGCTTTGGTCGCCGCATGCTTCCCCGAAGCCTGAGTCTGAAGTAGCGGCTCGAATTGAACGCGTCTCGAGTTTGAGAAGTTATGGAAGATAAAGGTGACTGGGTTCGTGGTCTCCAACTCTTAAATGCATTTCGACTTGCAGCACTGTGTGATTAATAGGTCAAATAGCTTCCGTAGCCATACAATTAGATCAATTCGATCCTATGTCTGCGTTGCAAGTCTTCGAACACAGCGTCATCTGGCAATTGGGTCGCCATGTTGTGCCCTGCATTTGTAACGTTTGGACTCGCGCCTGCCGGATCTCTACTATCTGACCCCCCAACAACAATCGAAAAGCTCGGCCCGTCTTCGTGCCGCAACACGAAAACCACGTGCGACGCGTCTCCTCTCATCACTCGCAATTCCACATTCAACCGCAAGCACCCTTGTCCAACACGTGGGCGCTCCCTACGATTATACGTGCTCTGATTCAGTGTCGGTATTGTCACTCATCGATGAAATGACGTCATGATAAGCCTGCCTAAATGAGCACGCTCAAGTTCTAGAAATCGAAGTATCGCCATTGAAAAAGATCGGCTCGCGATAGATAAGGGCACTATTGTATCATCGTTCAGCTTCTTCTTTCGAGTTCAGATAGCGGGACTACACTCATGCCTTTGACTAATCTTTCGCACAACAATCCTCTTATGGTCACAATCGATCAGATTTAGTACAACACGCCAGCCAAGACATCTAACCGTTCTGCTGCCTTGCGCGATGCCACCTTGGGCGTAGTGAATACTACGAGCAGCACTCTTACAAGATCGCTCGTGGCCCGCTTGGTTCACGCTCAATCTGAATATCGACAAAATGCTTCTCCCCTCAGAACTCAAACTCACCATTGGCGACTACCTGGACCCTCAATCGAGCATCAACTTCGGTATGACCTGTTCAGAGCACTGGAAGCTATGCCAGTCTCTATTCGCGAGACATACGAAGGCGTTCGCAGAGGCACCTACTCTCACAGAATACAATGCGCTGGATATCCTGAGAGCTACTATACAGGACCCAAGCCAGGCATGGTACATCCGCGAGGTCAGCTTTAGGGATAGATGGGACGATCCATTTACGACGCGAATGGAGGATGCAGAGCAACTTCAATACGCTGCGAGACAGCTGAAGAGCTTGTATGATGACTTCAAAGGAGTCTATGAGGACGAATGCCTTGTCACGCAAATCGAGCACGGTTTGGCGACGGGTCATCCCGCCAGCGCTGTGGCAGTTCTCTTACACCACCTGCCCAACCTTCGGACGTTGAGGCTTACCATTGGAAACGGGAACGTTTTCGAGACCATATTAGAATGCATAGGTATCAAGTACGCCGATGCAACAAGACAGCCGAGTCTTCCGTTACGACAGCTCCGTACCGTCGCTCTTGCTCATGACGACAGCGAAGGTTGCATCAATCCTGATTTGGCCCTTCGGTTTTTACATCTACCCTCGCTTCGCACCTTTGCAGCAAGTATGATGGGCGGAGACTTCGAGCGTAGTCCACCAGGTCCAGCAGCTCCTCTCTACTCACATCCACAGTCTAATGTTGAGGACTTTTTTTTCGTTGGATGTCAATTCCAATCGTCTGCACTCGATTACCTACTCTCATGTACTCCAGCACTGAAGCGCTTCACATACGATGGTGGAGGTTGCTGCACAAGCGAGGATTCGTATGACGCAAAGATTGTTCTGAAAGCTCTTGCTAAGCATACGCAACGATCGCTTGAATGTCTGATTCTTGCACATTTCAATTACAACGAAGAAGAGGTATGCATTTTTGACCCCTTGTTCTAAAGACAACTGACATAAGTTAGGCTTGTGTGCGAGATTTCCACGTCAATGAGAAGGAAAGGCCAACTGAGGCCGACTTGTCAATGTTCACAAAGCTGCACTCGCTCTCAGCAAATTGGGCTATGCTGTGGCCGGAACTGTCTTCGCAGCCAGCGATAATTGATACTGATGACGGCGGCCGCATTGAAAGTATTGGGCTGTCCTGCACACCTCTCGATATCCGCGATATCCTACCGGCATCACTCGAAAATTTGCATCTCTCTGGCATTTTTGACAAAGAAGAATGGGAAGGCATTACCGGACCGCTGACCGTATTGAACGAAGAGACTCCCAAACTTACTTCGGACACCATCAGAGTCGAGGGGCGTGTACAGAACAAAGCCACCCGCATGGAAGAGGGGACGCTCGCAGCGTTTGGTAGCTGGGATGAGCATGCACAGAAAATGGTCTTTGGGAGTGCAGACAAGGCGTGGTTGTATCGTACACGGGCGACAGATGAGTTATTTGATGGACACGGTTGGTGAAGCTCCGCGCGATGGCTTTCAACAAGTACGCAAAGCTCTTGTAGACTCGAAACTACATCAGCGTACGGTAGCTGGCTGGTTCCCGTGGATTCCAGAGCTTTAGGCGCTTTACAATGGCATCTGCGTCTGCTATCGTCAGACCCGCACTGACTTTCGCAAGCACCTTTGGTCTTGCTTCGGACTCCAAACGAACAATTGTGATGCCATCCGGCTCGTTAGCATCTTCTCTCTCCACGACAAGTGCGATATGTCGACGGATTCTTAGCCGCCTAGTAGCTTAAAGAAGATGTTCCCTCTGCTGATGTCCG
The DNA here is from genome assembly GCA_027946495.1 of Didymella sp. IMI 355093. NCBI lineage: Eukaryota > Fungi > Ascomycota > Dothideomycetes > Pleosporales > Didymellaceae > Didymella > Didymella sp. IMI 355093. The sequence goes on from JAPEUZ010000006.1 coordinate 1,250,542, forward strand.
CCCAAAGATCTTTTAACGCATGCCAATTGCCCAGCGTTTGAAGTTTGCATTTATCTGGATTTCCAATAAGCCAACAAGAATCCAGCATTTGGTTGATGGGAAGGCCTAAAATTGTCGGCGTACAGCCTTGTGGAGACACAGAGGGTCGATTTTACCTTTCTCGACCAAGCTATACCATCCATACATAGACCTGAGTGGGACTGACCAGGTCGTGTATCGTACCCCTGCAGTATAGACAACTTTGCAAAGGACGGCTTTTCAAGCGGCAATAATTACGCCGTGGAGGACCATGCATACATATCGCAGTGAATAGACACCCGAGTGTAGGGGAGATAACATCGGAGTCTCCTATACGAGCAAACCTCAGGCGCGGAGGCAGACAGGGAACACGGGATAGAAATTGCAGCGTTTTGGTTGAGCGATCAGCGAAGATGTGTCATGACTATCGTTGAAGCTATGCATGGAGGAATATATAGTGCGCCTAATGTGGATGCCAAGACCTACGCCATAGGTCTGGATGATGATGAAGGGCGTGAAGAGGAGCCCTGAGTGTCCAAACGCCGGTGGGTATCCAAGTAAGAAGAGAGACGATCCGAGTGAGCAAGAGTGCAGTCCTAACCTTGCCCTCGCCCTCGACCGCGTCCTCTCCCGCTCGCTGTCCTTGCCATTGGTACACTGCCGCCATACCCTGTGCTGGACTCGCCGGACCTGCCCAGTGGTGTGTTGTTCCCTACATCGCTGTATCCAGCCATGCTGCTCTGTGCGCTCATTGGTACGCCGCCCATGCCGCCAACCTCTAGGTGTGGGACGACCGTTCGTACATGGGATGTAATCTCGTTCACGGGCTCTGTGAAGCCTGGTGGCTGTACTTGGTAATCCCTCATCTTGACCGGCTGGCACGCAGCTTGCAGTAACCGCTCGTTCAGTTCGTCGTCTGGCCGTGCCTCTCGCAGCATCAACTTCAGATCCTGATCGACATCTTGTGGCGCCAGCGGCGGCGGTGTCGGCGCAGAGGCGTTGACCTTCTGGAAGATCTTCTGGTCAAGAACGAACGGCGGGTTGTATATGAAGGGTATTTGACCGTTGGTTATTGAGGTTGTGGAACGAGTAGCACCACGGGTTGCGTGTGGGTTCGAGGAGACTTGGCGGGCCATATCCACTGCGCCAGGGACTTCATCAGAGTCCTGGTCTGCGTCTGGAAGATCGCCGTTCTCCGAAGCGTGATCGCCGTTCGTCTGTGCGTGGCCGTTGGTCGTGGGTTCGGCGTTGGTAGGCTCGTTGGTCTTCATCTTGGCAAAGAAGTGTGAGGCTGCGTTTGTCGCGTTCGTCATGGCCATGTTAAGTTCCTTTTCGGTGAAGAGGCGATCGAGCGAGTAGGCCGAGGCTTCGAACTGTGTGTGCATAGTGCGCGCCTTGGCTTCGCGGAAAGGTGAGGCGTTGCGCATCTCAACGTTGCGACCCGTGGGTCCTGGCGAGTCGATCTCGTTCTCGTCAAACAGCTTACGCTTGCGAGACTTTTCCGCAGCAGCCGCGGCTTCCTCCCCTTCGCCGCCGAACTTGTGTCCTGTCCTTCGTGTCTTACGCGGTGCTTGTGGGCCACCCGGGCTGGCGGGATGCCCAATGCTGAACTGGTTGGGGTGGAGAAGCATAGCATTGCTGTCGGAGATGTCGAGCTGCTCCTTCTCGCGCTTGAGTTTGTTCGCGCGCTGTTGTATGCTGGCCTTGAGTCGTTCGCGAACCGTCTCTGCTAGCGCTTTGTGCTCTTCTTCGGCGATCTTGACTTTGTAATGGTGCGAGTTCTCGATGTCGTTCTTGCTGTTCTCGTGCTTGTTCTGCGATTGCTGTTAGCTTCCATGCGCCGGGGTGAAGCCTGCTCAACGTACGTAGAGCATCGTCAGGTTATAGTCGCGCTCCTCCATGGCGTCATTGACAGCGTCCACGAAGCGCGAGTAGTACTTTCCGCACTGCGCAACGTAGTCGGCACCAGCGCTGGGCGCAGTGGGGATGTTGCTGCCCATGATCTGTGCGATCAGCTCAGAGGCCTCCTGGCCGTTGTCTTCCAGTGGCTCGTTCTTGTAGGGGTCAGCCTTCATGATGAGGTTCATGTCGGCTTGCAGCGCAGCAAGCTGAGCTCGGTAGTGGCTGTCGCGGTTGTCTGAGAAGGTCGCCATCATCTCAGACAGCTTCTCGGCGAGCATGTTGCGCCTCTTGTCGCGCTTCGACGGCTGCGGCTGCGGCTGCGGCGATGTTGCTGAATGGCCGAGCGGAAAGTTGTCCGCCGGCGACGGGCTGCCATTACGAACCATGGCGCTGGCAGACACTTGTTGGGTGGTTCAGAATGAAGCGCCTGGGTTGAAGGGCCGCGTCAGGTGCTGCAAGCCAGCGCAGGCTTCGGCGCAAATACTCCGGTGGAGGAAGAGCCGAGGAGAGAGAGGCAATCGCGGGAAATGATGCACGCACAAGCTGCCAGCACTTGGCTTTTGCGTCGCTACTGTGCAGAGGACATGTGACAGAGTGAGGTGTGATTGGGAAGTCGGTTTGCAAGAGCGACTGAGCCGAAGCATCACCGCAGGGACGAACGAGCATTCGGTTAGCGCACTTTCCCATTCGCCGACCGCCAATGTCGTCTTGGCGTCCGCTATCTTATCGTGTACCTTCACAGCCTCATGTCACTCACACCTGCGAACACTACTGCTGCATCCTTGTCAATGGCTTGTTTAGTGTCGGCCTCCTTTGTGAAGAGGATCTGGTCCTTCGTGATGTCCGAGTCGATCAAGTCAATAACTGCAGTGTCACATGAACAATATGGCGAAGACAGCTGGTGCCCCAATACCTGACTGCAAAACTGCAAAGAGTCAAGATTGACACGATGACTGGATACAGAGTCGAAATTTACTCACTCCTGTAGCTACTGAGCAGAAGTATGTCAGTTTACTGTGAGCATCGCGCTCATGACATCACAGTGCAAGGTCGCCCTGCCAGGCTGTGCTGGATGTGGTCGCATCCGTACCTGACCCATTATACAAGTTCTACATTGATACTCGAGCTTCTTCCCTGCAGTACCACCCGGCATCCGAGCAATGACCAATGTCTCGACCGCAGCGTATCGTCCTCAGACGATACGGGCAACACGAGATAGGGCCAACGAATGCTCACTGCGCGCCGACTACTCCAGATCAGCGCAGAGACAATTGCAGTCGCCGGTCATCCAGAAATGTCAGCAAGGAACTCTGTTCCCTTCAGCAGTACGCATGGGATTGCTCAGAATCAAACTTTGTTTTTTCTCACAGATAACACCTCATGACGATCTATCTTCTACGCAACCCAGGCTTCTACGAGGCTGCACTCCGCCGCCGGCGAAACAACATTTCAAGGGAGTCAAGGCTGTTGAGATTGCTTGCGTACCAGTCGAGAGGCTTATCGGATCTGCATCTCCGCCAAGCACACACTTCTTTTGGTTCCGCTGTCGATCAGGTCCGCTTTTCCATTACCTATTCTGGCCGAGTGAACTCGGTTTGGCAACCTCCACACGGGGCTCGAGCAAGCACTGAAAAATTGATGCGGCTCAGAGGTGAAGCCTGTGTCGATCCATGCACCTCCACGGTCCTCCGGCTGGTCGGTATTCTCCTCCTGGCCCTGTGAATTGACAGTTTCCACAGGAGCTAACCTCGGTATCATCATCAGTGACAGATGTCCAGAGATAGGACTTTCGGAAGAAAGGGAAACACTGATCAATCAACATGCGAGTACTTTGGGCGTATCGCAGGACTGTGCTAAGTCCTTTGCGCAGAGCGTGGGACTACAGCAACGGTTCACCAAGGAGGTCGATTCGCTGCTATCCATATGTAGGGATCAAAAGGTATAAGTATCTCGTCCTGTCACCCTCAAGTCGCATCATCATAACCGCTTCTTCACCACTTTAATCTCGTCTTCCATCTTCACAATCACTTTTGCACCAGTATCGTCTTCATTCATCTTCACAACAACAATCACACATCCACAATGCAGTTCACACTTACAACCCTCTCCGCTCTCCTGAGCCTCACCTCTGCCGCCGCCATCGGCGCGCGCTCCTCCGCTGTCGGCAAGCTGGTTGCCCGCCAGGGTTCTGTCTGCGGCGCCCTCGCCACACCCGTGTGCTGCCAGGTCGACGTCCTTGGCGTTGCGAACCTGAACTGCGAGAACAGTACGTACATTCCATGTTGAGGAGGAAGAAGGACGCAGGCGTTTCAGTAGTATGTTTCGGTCGAACGCAAAAGAGAGCCATAGGTAGCTCCAGCAGTGCTGCTTTTGGAGCAAAAGGCAGACATTCAACATCTTCATGACCTTTTTGTGGACATGCAATGGCAGAAAATGAGAACTGACACCTCGTAGCTGGTCCCGTCGCTACGACCGAGGAGTTCACCGCTCTCTGCGCCGAGACTGGTACTAGTGCGCAGTGCTGCGCGCTGCCTCTTGGTGCTGATGCGCTGCTCTGCACTGGTGCTTAGACAGACATGTTTCGAGACGGTATTGATTTTGGAACTCAACCTAGAAGAGAGTCTCTGCTTGAATACAAGAGCTCTTTCAGGTGCATTTGAGGGCAGAAAAGAAGCAGTCTAAGATTTGTCGAGGGTTCCAGGGCAGAGAATACACATCCGATATCAAACGGTCTTTTTTGGATCTGCGAGTGGGAGTGTAGTGTAGACCAGGGAGCAATAATACTGACGCCTCGCTTATATTCTTGCTCATCGACCGTCTGACTCGACCGCCCAGAAGGGACGTCTCTCCAACCTCCAGCACAAAGAGCGAACACCGCACTTGCTCTCCGTCCATATAATATCGTAATCACTAGTCGTCAGTCCAGCCATGAAAGATCGCGAGATGACTTTTGGGAGCAGAAGACACATACCCTGTCAAACACTCCACTTTCGCGGCCGCAGAAGACGTCAGTGACAGTTTGCTTCATTTCGGATCCGCGAGCAAAAGTGGGATGGAGGTATGGTGGAAGACGTACCTGACGGAATGATCTATAGTCTTATCACCAACAGCGCACCTGCATCGGAGTTGAGATCAAAGTTTTCTTTTCTTTTCTTTTCGGAAGGCAAACGTTGCAGTGGACACCGTGATGGGTGCATTGGTTTTCGACGCGGCCAGAACTGAAGCAAGGAAGCTGGATCTCGAGGTCACTGGGATGGTGGTATGATCCTAGCTCGATTGAATCGTACCAGCAAATCTCTGGACGAAGGTTTGACTCATCGAAGCTTCCCGGGACACAGTGACATGAGTCTGTGGATCTCGCATTCTGGCACGCATATGGAGCTGGAACCTTGAACTTTCAGGCTGACATAACGGGAGTGCTGAGCATAGGAGGGCGTATTGACAGCAACTGAACACCATGGCTACGTGTATCAACTTTGCAGATCATCAGCTACAGTGACGGGAAGAGAAACATGAAATGTGGGAGTGGGAATTTGGCAGGCAGAAAAGCGTTGTAGGGAGAGATAGCCCGGTTCTGAGAGCAGAAGCAAGACACGGAAAGCCGCCAATGTATTTTGAAGCTGTGAGTAGCAATAGATGGAGATGCGAAGCAGACATTCACAGAGGCAAGGATATATACTGCTCAGCCGTCACGCTCTAAACTCATGGAACGCTTGGTATGTGGTTTCCAAAGTCCAGCCACGAGCGCAAACATGGGAAAGCTTACTTCTGATTCGAATCTGTCGACTGCGCTACGAATAGCTAACACCATTAGGTGTGTTCAAAGACCTTTAAGACATTGATATAGTTGATGATTCAATGGAGCGCACAAACTCTGCGTTAACCGTTGCGGGTCCCATGCCTTCTTTGATGTGTCGAGCTTGAGATATCGAATAGACTACCAAAGTAGCTCTAGTCTGCTTCTCGCAAGAACTTGTAGATTCAACGGAATGGCATCTGTGCGAGCTTGGTGTTCGCGCTTTGAGTATTGCGTCGAGCTAGCATCTTTCGCACTACGTCACCAGCGTTCCTCTCATCGCGCTTGTCGTGATAGGCTAGCGAGAGCTTCCTGCTGTTGGCTGTTGTCTCTCACATCAAACGTTACTTCCATTGTGTCTCGAGATGTATTCGAGCAGTTGCATGCCTTGAAACATTGCCTCACACATGTATTGTTTCTGCGTTCCCGTCTTTGCAACTCTTCGGGCTCGGTAGTCGGCAAGGCTGCCAAGGCTGATGATGTCAATAGGTAACATCTGCGCCCCTTCAGGCGAACCTTCTTTAGCATACCAAGACGTCTAAACCAATTAAAATCAGTAATATATGACTTTGCTCACGAGGCAAGATGCAAACATAGCATCTTGGTGGCCTGAACACGTCAAGTGCAGTTACTCGTTGAACTCAATCACAACGCAGAGGTATAAGAGAGCTCAGAGATGCTATCCGCTTCTACTTCTTAACTACCATCAAGAAGATCTTGGCGTAATCACGAATTCGACTTCTCATCACCGATCTAATTACCCGTTCCAAGCAATATAGGACAGATGAGCAACTCTAGCAATTTCACCGATCCTTGCGCATCCGGTGCCGTCTCCCTCAGCGCTCCACGCACTACAGTACCTGGGCCTTACGTAGCGATTGGTCCTATATCAAACTTCACCGCTGCTATAACATCCTGCTGCAACTCCTACACCAACGACAGCTACGTATCCAACTACGCTGGCGGCCCAGGACCTTCAAGCTGCTACTACTACTGCTCGTTCAACGGCACCGTGGAGGACATGCGCGAGGTTATGGCATGTCAGCGCGGTGCGGCAGGGGAGAGAAGGAGAGAGCAGGGTGACGGATCGGGATATCTGGGGATAGGATCGCATCCTGATCTGGAAGACAAGTCCTCAGATGGCGCTAGTGCAGTCGAAGGCCCGAGGATTGGGGTGTGGAGGTCGATTGTGGTTGGTTTGGCGTTCTTTGGAGCTGTGGCTGGGACATTATGATACCTTGGTTATAGCATTTCATCGGTGTGTTCAGTGGAGGCGAAATTAGCACGCGGCATACCTACAAAACAGCCAAGATTTCTAAGCCCGAAGCTGGGCATTATGACGAACGCAATGAATTTATTGATGCTTTCAGGAAGTTACCCCATCCATATGTCGTTCTTGCGCTCCAGTGACTGTTTCCCCGATGCACCGTTCCCCTGCAAGATGAACATTTCCGTGCTAGCATTGCTAATCGTACTCAGTTCTCGCGAATGGTTGCGACCCCTCCCCACCCCACTGACGCTCAGCCGCCGTGCTGCAAGAGCAGGTGGTGGTGGTCGCATAGGTAACGGCTTGTTCATGTCCGAACTGCCCCATCTTGTGGCGTGGCGCGAAGATGCTGAGCGCGAGAGATGCGGCTGTGCGGTAATCGTGGTCGTAAACGTGCTTTGCGTGACATGTGATGGTGAACGGTGGAGGTGCGGCGTGCGCATGCTGTTCACGTTGACGGTACGCGTGGTCGTGAGTGAGGTCGACCGACTCAAGGTAGAAGATTGCGGACTCAAAGCCAGGACGACTGGCTTCTGAGTCTGTCTCGATGGGGATCGTTGGAGGGTCGCCGGTTGTGAGGAGGTGCTAGCATTGACGTTCTTGAGATTGGTCAATCGTATCGAGTCGCTTCTAAGAGATTCAGCGGGCTGTGTCGACTCTTCATCATCGGTTTGCTTCGAGTAGCTGGGCTGCCATCTACGCGGGTAGCTACCCAAAGAGTTATTTGTGGTTCCGAAATAGCTCGGGAATAGCTTGTTCATCAGTGGCTTGCACCCAGGTAGGCAACCGCACACGATGCCGATGCCCCCTTCTACACACATGATGATGAAGGTCTTGCCGCCTTCCCCTGCTCTTATTAGCTTGCGCAAATATGCTTCCAGATTGAATTCTTGACTTACAGAATACATCGTATGATTCAAGGTACATGTGAGTGTAGTAGAGACGCGCAACTCCCGCTCCACACACTCTGGCACGAAGTCAGCGATTGTGTGGTCTACATGGAAGCTGCAAACCTTACATGACTCCGAGAGAGAACATGCACGTTAATGTGACCCGCTGGCGGAGCGAGACCTTGACGTTCAGAAGATCTTTTGCCGGCCACAAGAAGATGAGGAAGTCGCTGAAAGTATTCTGTCCCGAGTGGAAATAATAGATTGCTTTGATGTTGAGGCACTTGGCTCGACCAATGTACTTGAAGATGTTCCAGTAGGTGCTAGCTGGTCTTCGAGGTGTGTCAGCGCTATTGGTGAGACATACAATCAGCACTTACGCGCATTGAAATAAGGTGACAAAGAAGCACGCTATGTTCAGTGAAATAGTGTAGAACAGCATGATGTAGCAGAACCATTTGTTCACTCGAGATGGAAAAATGCCTTCGCTAATGTGAGCCTTTCATCTGACTGCCTTGATGTGGTTACTTACGAAGATACGTCAACAAAATGGCAACTTTCATGAGGGTTATGATTGCCGTGAAAAGCAGCTGCGTTGCCATCCCCATCTGCGTGTTGTGAGTTGGCTGTTCGCGATCCTATGTTATCGCACTCACCTGAGCAGCCTTCATTGAGGCATATAGGAGCTGTGGGGGAATGTCCCCTGGCAATGGTTAGTGATTGCTTGCAAGAGTAGATTTTGTTGGCGTACAGAGGTGGTGGCCCATTCGATATTGCGGCAACATCGATATGATGACCATGACGTTGTTTCCGACAGAAGTGATCTGCTGCTTCAGCGAAAAGCGCTGTGGTAGAATCGATTGTACTTACAGCTGCCAGAAGCATAATGCCATCGTCCCAGCCGAGGGTCTTCGTCAACACTGTACGGCTGTAGATGCGACAGGACATGAATGCGACGACCAACACCGTCATGGGTGTGATAACGCCAATAGCCAACGGCCGCAGGGTCGTGGGATCGTCATAGTTAGGCTTAGGGAATGATAAAAATTCCGCCGCTGTGGGAAACCTCGAAGTCATCCTGTCACGACACAGGGTCGAAGTCTTGAGGTTGCAAGCCTCTACGTTACATAGGAGAAGGTATGGTCAGCGCGCAAGGACACCCGTGCTTGTACCTAGGTAGTACTAATACCTCTAACAATGTGGCTGGCCCTAGATGCATGCCCAGATCCACAGACACGGGCGGAATGCAGGCATGCAGGGTGAGCCACACCAGGCCTCCACCTTCTTGAAAAGGTGTCAAATCCGGGGAAAAGCATGCAGTAAGTTCACGAGCATGTCTTGTGCATATGTCGGCAGCAAGCTTGCGCATATTCCTCAATCTATACTGCTATCCTGTGTTCTTGTTGTTGTAGAGTATCTTCGTAATGGACCTGAGGCGAATGCGCATGGTAAGCCCCGTTTGACTAAGTATTAGCCTTCAGTAAGCACACGGCAGAAGTATCTATTAAGGCGTAATGCTCGTTCCGGTTAATGCGATGGAGAAACAGACGAAGCCTTGGGCTCTGTGCTAGAGCCATAATCATAGCTCTGACATCCAGGCATATCCTCGTCAACAGAACTACTGCCGGCATGTCACGCACATGGCTGCACGGGCGTCAGTTGGTATCAGAGCACACCTTGTGACGATTCGGGAGTCTCCACTCGATGAACAGATCCTGGTCCCGATCGTGTAGTTTGCCGGAGGGCGTGCCGTCGAGTATGCTTGCGCGATAGCGTTGGGAGATATGAAGTGAATGCGAAACGTCGTATGAAGTGGGTCGGCGCAGGAGTCGTTCGCTGACGGCACTTCGAAACGTCAGCGCAGCAGACTGCGTACGGAGAGGCCGACTGCAAGCGAATCAATAACAGAACGTGTGGAGCGCGCAGACAGCCACAACTCAGGAACGGATGATTGAGAAGGGTAAAGCGGGCTTGCCCGCTCGCCTTGTGAAACCCACCTTCCCGATTTGAGACAACCTTACAGGGGTTAGATACCAGTTCCAAAGTACCATTTGCCACTTGTAATGCCATTGATACGGGTCCAACGAGATAATCTACACGAGTCAGGGTCGTATGGGGTAAGAAATCCGGAACGTCACCACTCAATCTACTTTCCCTACGAATTCTCCGCACTCTGTAAGTCCTATTGGGTCTGACGGGACATCAAGCAAGACGCCTCGTATTGAGAAGCAGTGCAGATAGGGATGACCGTAGCGGCAGTTGAAAAGCAACTTCGATGGAGAGCTTGCGATCGATAAGAGGGCAAAACGTCGTGCCTTCTCTCTTCAATTGAGGAACACACCAAAATTGGTTGAGATCGAAGCCAATGTGGTAATTGATTAATTCCTTATGTCGCTACGAGCTCACAAAGTCGTAGTCTCGAGATGGAGAGGTTGGTGTACCAAGTGCCGGTTCCGACCGCGGTGGATCGCAGAACTGCTTGCGGCTTTGGGCGGACATTTCATAGCTTGACGCGCATGTCCCCTGGCTGGAGATGACGGTATGGTTTCTGAGCACATGATTGCGAAGTGAGCGAAAGATGAAGCAGAAAGACGCATTCGTCGCATGTTAAAATGTAAGGAAAGGAGGATGTCGCAAACGCGAGGCTTCCATGGGAGTTTGACTTTCGGGCCGTGCGTGATCTACAGACCCGCGCTCGCGGTTCTCGTCATCACAATACACTTTGGCGCCAGCATCGTCGACGAGCACCGTCTGTTTCGTATTCGCATCGCATCGCACGCGATACCCACCGCTTTACAAATAACGTCCAACTCCCGCGGACTTCTCTTCTGCTCGCTCAAGCCCCTGCCGGCTTCAATGCATCACGGCTGCCTACGGTAACCCGCTCTTGGCATCCTCTATCTCTCTAGTAACCATCATCTCTATTGTCGACATTTGATTGCACCCTATTCTTGGACAGATAGGGCCACGCACATACTGGAAGTGATGTTGTTTGCGCAGCGCAGACCTCGGGAGTGCTTGCTATGACACAAAAGTCCACTTTGGTGTCTCCTTAGCCTTTCTGACTGCTGAGACTCACATCTTGATCTTCCTGTTCGGCCATATCACCTGGTTGGCAAGTTGCTGGGCACAGTTTTCGTTGCTGGATAAGTTGTGCACCAATGACGCCTCCAGACGGATTGCGTCACCATGAAACTCAACAAGGCGTCGCAGGAAGCATGGCGGCGAAGCTCGTCGCGGTCCCACTCATCCCAGGATTAGCCAAAGACAATCAGAAGATACGACGTAGTAAACTTCTCGAACTGCCCGCTTCTCCGCAGTCATTAACGACCGCTCCATCGAACGCGCAGAAGAGCAGAATCCAACCAGGCCTTAACGAGCATCGGCCGCACGCAGTGGCCGCACGCCTGTCGCCGCCTACACACATCGTCACCGAACAGCCAGAGCCCTTGTACGACGTCTATGCGAAGATATATGTTCCGTCTGGCCTACGGGCCATCAACGAGGAAGCACCTGGGAACATAATTACTACGGAGACAAGGCACAAGATCGACTTTGGGGCGTACACAACACGATTCGCAGGTACAGACTTTCTCTATCATCAGAGCAATCTAGACTACGACTGGTTGACTGCGACCTCACGTTATGTCGGTCTTTCGGAGCAATCTTATGCGCAACACTTCGCAGGCCTATTGCAGCAGGAATGTGCGGCGAGAGTCCAGCAAAATCAACAGTACGCTCTGTATGCAGCACTATTGAACACAACACCGAAGTCCGGTTCTGCACGTCTTTGGGCTCTAGTCGTTCCTGGTTTGCGGGAAGACAATCCGCTTATAGAGATGGGCGATACCCTCGAGATCCGCCAACTCTGGGTTGACTGGGCTGGCCACCCAACTCAAATGCCCATCTCGATGGTTGACGAATACGGAACTTTTGTCGGCTACCACACATGGACTGGGGCGCAGCACGACGCCTCTGTCTATGGTGTGAGCAGAGTTCGTGAAACCGTTTACCTGAGAATTGACGGGCTTCAATACCTCACACCATACCGTGATCAGAAGTCCTTACCCATGGTCGTGAATGTCGTCTTTCCGCTAAAGAAAAGAACTCTACAGACTCAACATCGGGCACTCCTTGCAATTAGCGACAGCCTCAAGACTTGTGGACAAGTTTTGGATGGCTTCGAGAATACGTCTAAATCTTCACTTGGTATTGGAACAGAGGCACCACCACCAGATCTCCAGCCAGAGCCTTGCACAGATTGGATTCGCAGGATGCTGTTTCCTACCGAACACGATGGACGCCTCCAGACAAAGTTAAGAAATGTCCCTCATCGAGCTCTATTCGACCACGCGATCAACTACGAGCAAGCACACGCCGTGAACTCGGTCTGCACAGTGAACTACGGTACCCTGCCCTACCTCGTTTCGGGACCACCAGGCACCGGGAAGACCAAAACGCTAGTAGAGATCGCCATGCAGCTGCTGAACACCACCGACGTTGCACACATGCTGATTTGTGCTCCCTCTGAAGCGGCAGCAGACACACTTGCCTTGAGGTTGAAGCGGTACCTGACTCCCAAACAGCTCCTGCGCCTCAATGGACCGAATCGAGCTGATAATGAAGTCCCTCGCGAGTTGCTGCAGTATTGCTACATTCAAGATGACATGTTCTATCTGCCACCTTTCAAAACGATGATGGCTTTTAGCGTAGTTGTGACTTCGTGTCGCGACGCTGCGATACTAGCAGAGGCTCGTTTGACGAATGAAGATCTCTGGTCTATGGAGCGAGATCTGGTGTCGGCGTTACATCCTGAAGATGAGCCGCCAATCCCTGCTCTCCACTGGGGAGCACTACTACTCGACGAAGCGGCTCAAGCAACTGAGACTGATGTCTTGCCAGCTATCAGCGTCGTCTGTCCACCATCCACCTACCCTCAAAACCAAATCCAGCCGCGCCTAGTCATGGCAGGCGACGAGCACCAACTAGGACCGCGGACTTTATCCCACTCCTCCGAATTCTCCACCTCCCTCTTTGCCCGCCTCTCCGCCCGAGATCTATACGCGTCCCACCCTCTCTCGCGCTCCCACGTGAAACCCACCTCCGCACCCCCAGTCCTCACGCGCGCCATGCTACCCATCCTCTCTCTACCCTTCACAAACCTGATCCGAAACTACCGCTCGCACCCCTCCATCCTCAGTGTGCCCTCCTCGCTCTTCTACCACGACACCCTCATCCCCTGCGCCCCTGCGTCATCCACAACCCTCCAATCCTCATCCATCTGGCCCCACCCCAACTGGCCCGTCAGCTACATCCCGCACACCGCACCCGACGAGCTCGAGCGCGACAACGGCGGCTGGTACAACGTCTCCGAAGCGCGTCTCGCAGTCTCGCTCGCGGCAACACTCGTCCACGCCGGCGTCGCGCAGGGAGATGTGTGCGTCATGTCCCCCTTCGCGGCGCAAGTCAAGCTTCTCCGCAGCATGATGCGGAGCGCGGACTTCGGCGCCGGGAGAGGATTGTGGGACGTGGATATCGGACCTGTCGAGGCGTTCCAGGGGCTGGAGAAGCGGGTCGTGATTCTGTGCACGACGCGCACGCGGAGCAGGTTTGTGGAGCAGGATGTGGAGAGGGGTGTGGGTGTGGTAAAGCAGGAAAGGAGGATGAACGTTGCGCTGACGAGGGCGAGAGAGGGGTTAGTTGTGCTTGGGAGTCCGGAGGTGATGGGCGAGGATGCCTGTTGGAGGGCGTGGATGGCGTTTTGTGAGAGGAATGGGCTGGTGGATGATCGCTTAGGGGTGTGGACGGATCGGGAGAGGTTTGGGGATGGGAGGGTTGGGGTGCTGGAGCGAGCGCTGATAGCTAAAGAGGAGGGGTTAAGGGAGAAGCAGTGGCCAGCGCTTGGTGCTGCGGCTGCTAACTACGATGTCGACGGAGGCGAGTATGAGGCATGGACTGAGAGCCTGCGACAGGCGTTGGACGAAGAAGACGAAGAGGGAGACGGAGGTGATTACGAACATGACGAGGAAGATGAGATCCCGACTCCCTCAGGACTCGACGTAAAAGAGCTCTTCACTTAAGCACTATCAAGTAGACAACAGCCAACAAATGGCTGCGTCACACTAGATGCCATCACGTCGATTGGATTAGCAAAAAGGAAGAATCAAGCGCACCGCTTCTAGCACGACTCCACCAAACAAAAGCAACGCAATCCTCCACCTTGCCCAGCAAAAAAATGCGACGTTGGCAGGATTCGAACCTACGCTCCCTAGGGAAACAGATTTCAAGTCTGTCGCGATAACCACTCCGCCACAACGCCCGTGATGATAATCGCCACTCAAATTCGTATGTAAATAAACTTCGATACAATTTTGACCTATAGTGTAAGGATGCTGAGAGAGACCACAAGCGGGCATGCAGGTGTTGTGAAAGACAACGTTGTTGAGGGCTAGTCTATGTGGGTCCGGGGGTTCATGCAGAAGGGTGGAGATACAACATGGGATGCGTTGAGAGGGGGTGATGAGTGTTCGAAGAACAGCCAGTTAGACAAGCTCAGATCACGAAGATGCACACGACCATCGTACCGGAGATGTGCAGAGCGCCGTGTGATAATTTTGGAAAACGATTTCCATCATGACATAGTGACTTTTGACTAGCTCACGCGCCTGTCGTACAGATAACGCCATCAGCCTCTTTAGACAGAGGTGAGTAAGGAATGAAATCGAACGCCCAATGTACTCTAATCCACCGCACATCATCTTGAGTTTGGAGTAGAAACACATCATTACGCCATCCCCGCATTAGCCATCTCCGTCGCAAAATCCAAATCCATATCCATATCGAAGCTCAACTCATGTTCATCCCAGACCATACTGGATGCCCCCGTGGTAGCAATACTCGCGCTCGTTGCATCCAGTGGTATCGTACCCTCGAAGCCGGAGCTCGTGGCCGGGTCTTGGAACTCGAGCGGTAGCTGGTCCCAGCGGAAGCTGCCCATGGCTTTGCCCATGTCGAAATCTGTAGCTGTGCAGATCTGCTCGGTGATGGGCGCCATGGCCATTGCTGAGGCGCGGCGGGATGCGGGAGTTGTGGGTGAGGCGGATGTGGAAGCTGTCAAGCCTGGGTTGCTGGGTGATTGTGTGGAGGCCATGCGGCGCGCGAACTCGTACATGTTGGTGGTGCCGGAGAGGGAACATTCGAATTGTGCTGCGCGAGTGGGATCGTTGGCTGGCACGTTCAGGACGTTGAAGGCGTGCACGTTGTTGGCGTTGAAGCTGGGGTCGAGCTGGGCAGCGGCGCCGAGACCAAGGTCTTCGTAGATCTCGTGTTGCGAGTGCACGCCTGTTCCCATTAATGCCAAGCCGACCATGTTAGGGTTGTCGATGTGCATACCTGGTACCTGGATGCTGTCGTCGATACCGTGGGCTCTCTTGAACAGATTCAGCCACTCGGGGTTATCGGCCGCAGTTTGGTGCCACGGATCGTCCGGCTCGCCATATAAGATGATTCGGGCCTCCTTTTGTAGCATCTCGTCGGTGACTGTTCCCGCCCCGTGCTTCTCCATGTGTTGACGGGCGAACCGACCCAGGCGTAGGGTCAAGATCTCCCAGCAAGTGGCACGAGGATGGCCGTCAGGCGACTCGGAAGATGGATAATCCTGAGCTGTGGTGTTCTGGAGGACGATAGGACCCGTCTTCTGGCCATTACCTTGATAAGCATCCGATAGGTTGGTTGTGTTGGGCAGCAGGTACTCCAGGTCTTGGCTTCCGAGCATGACCGGCATGCGCTGTGCGTCAGTCAGCATTGGTCGATGGTTCGCACGTGTCTCATCTTGGATTCTTACACTGCAGCTGTTTGTATCGGTGGCCGAGAAGGGGAACGGAGACTTGCTCTCATTAGCGATGAGGTACGGAGGCATTGCGTTAGTGACGTGAATAGCCACTGAAGCGTCAAAACCACGACACCCCTTCCAGTTCTTCATATCGGCACCGTTACGGAACTCTTTTGACAGATGGTCGACTCGATCTTGCCACTTGTCGAACTCCATAGCGCAGAAGCCGCACCTCGACTTGATGTACTGGGCCTCGGACTTCCATGAGTCCATAGTCGGTGTCATCTTCACATCGTGCATGAGTCGCAGATGTTGCCGCAGGTGGTCTTTCCGATAGAATGTGCGGGACTCCAGTCCCTTCTCTTCGCAGGCAGAATGGTTGTGGATTGCGAGGTGATCCTGCGTTGGCTCGAGCTCGCCGCAGTAAACGCACTTGCTCTTGCCCGTTGTAGTATCAGCAACAACCTCACCTAATGGTGCACAAATCCACTTCTCCAGCGACAAGTGCAGACTCTTCTCGTGCCGCGACCAGTCGTATTTGGACTTGAACCGATCGGTACAGAATGTGCATTGGAAGGGACGAGGAGCGTCCTTCTCGGCGTTCGCGGGTGCTCGGGTTGGAAGGCGTCGCCGCCTTCGCCTTTCTTTCGACTTCAAGCTGTTCATCGAACCGAGAGAGTGCCTCGAGCCGTGCGAGTAGGCAGTGTTGTGAGAGCCAAGCGATCCAGACGACATGTTCGTAAAGCCAGTCTCCAGAGATGACAGGGAAGGTGCCCTGAAAACTGAGAAGCTGTCGGTACTCTTGTTCGACGATAGGTGTTGATAGCTGCTGCTGGCGCTAGTGTCCTCAGGCGGATCGAAAGTCTCCACAGCCTGGGCGATAGCCGTCAAGGGAGCAGGTTCGTTTTCGGGGGGAGAGTGCTTCCATCGTTCGAAGGGATCTGTCGACGCGAGTTAACCTAGAACTTCTTGCTGTTGCAACGCTGGCACAGCTGATGCAATGCTATGACCTGAGAGCGGACGTCCAGCACTCTCGCGACGCAACTTATTGACACGGAATTTAAAAAACCGGCCAATAGACATTGTCGAGGTCTGTGCTTGACTAGACTCAGTGGAGGGATGCTTACTCAGAGACTCCCAGGTTCTGCCGGCAGGGATGTTAAGAGCTTGCGTGTTTGGTCGAATACTGGGTGACGAGCTTCGCTTCGGTCTGGCCTTCTGCCTTCGCCGTGTGTTTGCCATCCAATTTGAGATTTGACTCAACGAAAGGCCGGTCTGCTGGCTCAATACTTCCTTGTCTTCCTCAGTCGGATATGGGTGCTCGTGGTGTGCGACCATCCAGTCTTTCAGAAGCTTGACCGCCGCTCGGGGGAATCGAGCTGCTGCAGCGCCTTTCTTAGGCCCAAGGTCACCACTCTCGTCATCGATAGGTCCGATATGGCCTTTCGATCTCAGTTGTTTTCTGCGGGTTAGACCGCCGAATTGGTGCACGTCGTCTTCGCCCACGACATCTAGGGTGTCCAGGGCGGTCCTCTGAGTTCGGTAGGCCATCAACTCAGGGTTCGAGAAACTGCAGGGTCGGTACAGGTTCCTGCAAGGCGAGCATCCTGATGTTCGTTCACCGTTGGCATTGAAGATGAAGCACTCAAGTGACTTGGATCGACAGTAGTCGCAGGGATTAGCAGGCTTTTGATATCCAGGGAGCCAACTGGAGAAGTCCGTGTTGAACTCTTCGGTCTGGAGGTTGTCGGCTTCTAGGAAGGCGTCTAGGAGTTGACTGCGAGTTGTCAGTGTCATGGAAAGATACAGCATCGTGTGATGTCAATTGCTTGTAGACTACTTCTATTCCGAGTGATCTCGAGAGTCCCGAGAGTGCGTCAGAGTAACCGCATTCGGTGAACTCCCAAGCGTCGAGTGATGGATGTACAATAGCTACTCACCTCTCGCTTGCCTGCACCGCTTCACCATCCTGACCAGCCGTTTGCTGCACATCAGGCATAGCCGCTTCGCCAAA
Source organism: Didymella sp. IMI 355093 (assembly GCA_027946495.1). Lineage (NCBI taxonomy): Eukaryota > Fungi > Ascomycota > Dothideomycetes > Pleosporales > Didymellaceae > Didymella > Didymella sp. IMI 355093. Next base: position 1,268,260 of record JAPEUZ010000006.1, read on the forward strand.
GTCGAAGAACAGCGCCATCTCGGCGTTCGGAGCAGCCATAACGATGGTCACTCAAGGCTGATTCGTCACAACTTCCCAATCGACGACGGGAAAGACAACAAAGTGTTACAAGTACGCCCTCTCCTAGAATTGGGAGTGTCAAAAGAGATCATAAGGCGTGTATGTAGATTTGAGCGACAAGTGCCTTAGAAGAAGGCCTGCTCAGAGTCAGATCGGAGCACGCTAATAGCGCCCAGAACGGCTAGCTCAAGAACATGTCAGTTGAAGGGCGCGCGCCGCGCAGTTGTCAACGGACCCATCGGAGTTTGGCGGGGTGCACCAACGACAAGAGGCTGAAGGTGGTCTGGCTGACTCAGGTGCTCAACAACCACCGCTGGTTGCTGCTGGCCAGACGCTGGTCAGATGTGCTTCTGAGAAAGGCAGTGTGTTACCGCCATATTTGTACACTGGACTATGTCATGGCGCTTGAAATCTGATTGTAGTGCGCAGATGCAGGTGTGAGGGCGGGCGACACTGCTCGCAGTCTGAACCAGACGGTGAGGCGTCAGGACTCGGCTACTCTTCTCCCGTACGGAGCGTGTTCGGTCTGGATGCTTGCGAAGACATTTCTGGGGCACCGGGCCGATGCTGAGGCTGAGAGCGCCAACGCGAGGTGTGGTGATCTGTGATTGTATTTCAGTGCTATATTGTTGCAAACAATCGCTAAAGATGCCTCCACGCTATGCTTCGCTCAAATCGACCCGACGTCCTCCAAATGCAAAGCCCAAGAAAACAATCACCTGACAACGCCCACAATGCATAACCCCATACCGTAGTCAACGTCCCCAGGCCCCAGGCATAGGCCCTCCATAGCCAGGAACCCCGTAACCCTGATGCAGCACGGGCGGACTTGGCACTTCAGGCGGCGCATACCGCACCCTCTCCATTCTCCCCATTCCCGCACTATCTCTCCTCTCTTTCTTCTTCTTGCGCGGCTTCTCGCTGCCCACCCGTGACGCCTCGCCTACATAGCCTCGATCCGCATACCCCGCCGCGGCAAACGGAGGGTGCACGACTTGCCGCTCGTCGTCGGCGGGCAGTCGCAGATGCACCAAGCTGTAGAAATAGTCCAGCACCTCGGGATACCGCAGCACGCTCGCGCGCCAGTCGAGGTCGATGCCGCGCTTGAACTCGGCGTGGGCCTCGGCGATTTGGCTCTGCAGCTGCGCGATGGCGGCAGGGTGGATGGGCGGCGCGCCCGAGAAGCGCATGTAGACGTCGTAGTGCGGCAGGGAGTTGAGGTAGGCGGTTTGCGCGTGTTGGCGGATGGTGGTTAGACGCTGGAAGGCGAGTTGGATGTGGTGTCGGGCGTGGGCAAGGACCCATTCACTGCGGACGGAGTGAGCATTTCAGCGTCGGCGTAAGTGTCATACAGCAAGACACGCTGCGGGTGCTGTTGGGTGTTGGACGGGCGTACCGTATGTCAGCGAGCCGGTTGTCCATGGCCCTGTTCTCGGCCTGGTCGAGGGCGATCTGCAGCCGCTCGGATTCGCAGACACAGCCGGCGTGGTTGGGGGCGCTACATATCGCGCAGCTGGGCTCAGCATCCATTGTCACGGCCTCTTCAGAGGAGCGCTTTGTGCATCATCACGGCCCAGCTCAGGAGCGGGCGGGCAGGTAGCGGGCAGCAGGAGAAACTCTGTCAGGCAGTATGTATGTATGTATGTATGTATGGCGAGGCTGGCGATCAGGCACAGGCGGTGACAGGTGCATGTTACATGACGACGTTGGGAGGGACAGCGTGCGAAGGGCTAGCTTTGTGCGGCTTATGAGATGGGGCAGGTGTGGTGATGCGGAGTGAGTTGGCAGCGAGCTCCACACTGCTGCGGCCTTGGAAGCTGCTCGGCTGAGGCTGGACAGGCAGCCGCCGACATGGATCGATGGACGTAGCCTTCCTTGCAAGCTCTGTTCTGCTCTGCTCTGCCCTGGTCTCTGGGTTTCCCTACTATCGACCCGCTTCGTGTCGGCTGTCTTGGTGTTGCACAATGCCATCGTCGTACCTACCCCGCATTGCGCCAATCGACAAGGTCGGCTCGCCCTGCAGCAGCCGCGCTAAAACCTGCCCGTCTGTGCATTGCTCGATTGGAACTTTTGATGCGTGAAGGCCGACCCAGCACACACCAACTTCTCACGCAGACCGCTCACCCACGTCACCGAACAAGCCCTCGCACCCCAACAGCCGCACACCATACAAAACCACCCGACGCTCAACCACCCAAACACCACTGGCCCAGGCCGCCCACCACCACCATGAGCAAAGCAGGCGCCTACGGCAGCACAGGCGGCGGCGACACCGACTTCCGCAAGACATGGGACCGCGAAGAGATGGCCGTCAAGGCCAAAGAGCGCGAGGCCAAAGAGCGTGAAGAAGCAAAAGAGCGCTATGAAGCCAAAGCCGCGGGCAAGACATACCGCCGGCGCGCTTCAACACCCGAGGACCTGCGGCAAACCGAAGCGCGCGCAGAGCGCATCGACTGGAGCAAGATGGTCGGCAAGCAAACACTCACGTCTGCTGCAGCGGCGGTCGGCAAGCGCGGCAAAGGCGCCGGCGCGTACTGTGCCGCCTGCGATCTGACGTTCAAGGACAACATTCAGTACATCGAGCACTTGAACAGCAAGCAGCATCTTGTTGCTACGGGGCAGAGCGGCGAGGTGAAGAGGGCGACGGTGGAGGAGGTGCGCGAGAGACTGAGGTACTTGAAGCGCAAGGCAGATGAGGCGAAGAGGGATGAGGTTGTGGATGTCGACGCGAGGTTGGCGCTGGGAAGGGAGAAGATGGAGGCTGAGGCCGAGGAGAGGAGAAGGAAGAGGAACGAGAAGAGGAGGGCGAAGAAGAAGGTGGATGATAATGCTATGCAGTGGACGGGCGTTGGCGCTGATGGGGTTATTGCTTGAGATCAACGAGGGATACACGTTTGTTCGAACAGAACGTTCCGTCAGCAGGAACATGGCGTCACACGGCACGTTCAGACACACAGCTAGACGTCAGGCAGCCCATAGGCTCACCGCCGTCAGCTTGAGGTGAGCGAGGGCAACGCAGCACACCGCAGGCCACGAGGCTCGAAGCTTCAGGTTGCGACTTGATTGGCAAGCGTACAGAGAGGTCACGCACATCTGCCTATCAAGCCCTCCGCCTCGTTCTCGCAGAGCTACAGAGCTACAGAGACCGGAGCTCAAGATGATAGGTGCAGTAGATATACACACACGATCGAAGATCAGACTCCCCGGGCGAAAAGGCGCGGAGCTCGGGGCCATCCAACCCCACTCCACATCGCATCATCGCGCTCTCGCACGCTGCATTGATTTCTAAGCTAAATCCCGTCCGAGGCGGGGAGCTGGACTTTTTACAGTCAACAAATACCACCATCTATTTAGTACCATACCATTCACATCTCCTTGAGAGAAGAGTTGTTCTGAATTGCTCTCATCTCATCGCCGCCAATACTAGTCATTCAGTCGATCGACCTCATAGCTTCCTGACTCGCTGTACAACGTCAAGATGGGCAGCACCGCCGACACAATCACGCTCTACACAAACCATCGCTGCCCGTGGGCGCATCGCGCGCACATCGTGGTTAAGGAACTAGGCCTCAAGTATGAGGAAGTCATCATCGACCTCGACAAGCCTCGCGAGCCATGGTACCTTGAAGTGAACCCTGTGAGCTCTCCCTTCCTTCACCATAGGTACCTTCCCTAAGACGTACCTTGCTCACACGCCGCAGCGCGGCCTGGTGCCAGCAATCAAGATCAACGACCAGATCATAACCGAGTCTGGCGTCGTCGCGCGCTTCCTCGCCGACGCGTACCCGTCGCACCTCGTGCCCAGCACGGGCACCGTCGATGCCGCGCTGGCGCGTGCGCGCATCAACTTCTTCGTCGACACGTGGTTTGACAAGGTCGGCTCGTACTGGTACCAGATCCTGCTCGCCAACGACGAGACGAAGAAGGAGGAGCTGGTCAAGGAGTTCTTGCAGAAGATGGAGAAGGAGATTGAGCCGCTGCTTGAGGGTGCGGGGCCGTTCTTTGGGGGCAGTGAGAAGGTTACGCTTGCGGAAGCCTTGACCGCGCCGTTTGTCCTGCGTGTGTACTCGTTTAGCAAGAACGGGTTGCTGCCTAAGAGCGTGCTGGAGGGTTTTGAGAAGTTGCCGAACTTCAACAAGTGGGCGCAGGCGGTCAACAAGGAAGAGAGTGTGACGTACATCTGGAACGAGGCGGAGGTCCTTCCGGCGACCAAGAAGAAGATCGAGAGCATGAAGGCGGCGGCTAAGTAAGCCTATTACGTGTGCTGTTGGGCTTGGGATGACCGTGTTAGGCTATAACGAGACCCATGAGGCACAGAATGGTATATTGTAACGACCAATATTTGCATTGTCGAGTCGCCAGTGAAGAAATGATCTACCTGCCGAAGCGAGATGGGTATACAAACTGCCGGACTACATGCTTTTCGTAAGATGTTTGTTATAATGTTAACCCAGACGCCGTTCCACCCATCAATAAATCAGAAAGGTACGTGAGCCTGACAGCTACGAAAAGTGGGCTACATGGGGTGAGGATGCTGCGAGCATTGCCTACGAGAAAACGATAGCAGGAAAGCCAAACCGAATGGAAATGAAGCGAGTGTACCGACGATGCGCGCTGATGCAAAGCGAAAAGACAGAACTGACTACTTTCTATGGAAACAAGGAATGTGTCACAGCAAGGGTTACGATGATGTGTGTCGAATGCTGGCTGAAGGTTGTTGCAGCTTGGCGGAGGGGGGAGGGAAGGAGCCTCCGCTGTGTTTGTTGACACTCGTCATCGATTGGTGTACTCTTGCCTAGTAGCGGGAGCCACGACGAGTACGCTTTGCTTCTGGCAACGCTGTTGCATTGCGAGCCACCGCACCCATCGACATCAGGATCTCGGCCACCTCAATAGTTCGAGCAGAGTGGGCAGCAGCCTCGTTCTCTGTCTTCATAGGGCTCTGAAGCTTCTCTTGCGGACTGGAGAACCGCACAATATGAGCATCGCTCTCGCTGTACGCTACCTTGGAGTGCGTACGCTTCATCCGGAAGTTTTCAGGGTATGACTCCTCTGGGGATGGGGTCGGCAGCGACAGCGGTGGTGTGGTGTGCTCAACGACCGGTGAGGAGAAAGTTGACGAAAAGACAGGTGAGCCTGCTCTATTCACTGGAGTGAATCCACTGGGACTGTACTGACTCCGTGGTGAGAGATGGCTGGCGCAACCGAGCCTGTTGTTGAGCTCGAGATCCGTGCCGTAGCCGCTCTCCTGTCCCGGCGAATAGGCACCGTGCTTCCACACTGGCGAAGAGAAAGTTGGCCTCACCAATCTCATGACGGGCGATGGCGCCTTAGGCAGCGCAAAGAGCTGGTACGATGTCCCCTCTTCCTTGAACCGGGCTGTTTCTGAGGTACAGAACCTCACAGTATCAGGGTTGATAACGAACTTGGCGAAGCTGCGGTCATGTGGAGGACGACACATTTGGGGAAAGTCGTTCCCGAAGACCGGCGTCAGCGCCCATCGGATGTCCCAGCAAAACGTTGCTGCAATTTCGCGGGCGGCTTGCCACGGTACCCAATAGCCTACGACATGTCAGTGCGTTCTTGACGAGTGCAGAGAGCGATGCTGACCTTGACAGACCAAAGCTCCGCCGGTGATGCTGTAGCTGATGTTTTTCATGCCTGGATTCTGGTTGAGTGCCTTCGCCGGTACGGTCTGTAACGGTCAGTGTCGACATAAACAACTGCACCTGTCGACATACCTTTGAATACTTGCACGACTTGAAGAAAGGCGTCATCCGGACGAGACCGATATTGTAGTCCCACACGACGACGTACTCTTTGTCGTCGCCAGGTCTCTTGTACGTATACTGGAAGACTGCAGTCTTGTCAGTGCTATGTCATTACAAGCAGCGACCCACAGCTACCTTCGAAGGCGTCGCGACCAGTCTTGTTGAGAAAGTCCTTCTTGTCACTCGCGTAAGGGATGTGTCGAACGCCCTTCTTGAGGACCTCGCCAAGTGGGAAGACACGAAACTCGCGATGGCGGGTATGAAGATCATGGTCGTTGCCAGCCTCATGAGGTGGGTAGTTCATATGTCCTACGATCTTGGTGCCTTCGGAAAAGACTGGAGCGTCTTTGGCCAGCTTCTGTCTCCGTGGGATGGTAGCATGCACGGGGTAGTGCTGCGTGGGCGGCGCGCATGGAGAGGCTGCGTTGCGGTTCTGATAACCGCTACCACTGGGGGAGTTTAGAAGGGATTGGATGCTCATGACTTGCATGACTTAGAGCAGCGACGTCTTTGTCTCAAGGTGATGAAGCCGCGATGTTACCGAGCAAAGCCTGTGTCAAGAGCTCTGGGGCAGTGTCGTTTGTAACGTGGCCACGAAGACGAGACAGCGATCCTGTTCGAAGAAGCGGACGTGCGACCGAACACAACCTCACAGACTGTCTGTAACAGCTGGTTACAATCAGCGCTGGATATACACAGCCACGCTCAACATACATACGCGTTTCCAAGACCGTAGCCCCATACAGTACCTGCACCGGACCGAACAGAGCTTCAGTGTTGAAGCGTGCGCACCACGTTGGTATCGACACAAGCTGGCACCGGTCGGCAAACGGCAGGCTCCCTTGGCAATGGGGATCTTTGTGCAGGATTTTATGAATGGATTCGCTTCGCTTGGATCTATGTCTTCACCAGCTATTGGCTGTGACTATTGCGAGGGCAAAGTCAGTACGTATGCACCCGTAACCTGATGTGGGAAGGACTTACACTGAGTAAGGGAGGAGGACTATCGACAACAGTTGAAGTACAAAACTTCGAGGTCGAGAGCAGCGAGGGCAACAGGACAAAAGCAGAGGACTCGCGATGGTTACAGTGCCTCTTATCAAGCGAGGCATTGCTCCTCTGGACGCGCTAAATACGCACCAAAGCGCCCTGCAGAACGTATCCGGTGTGCATGCGCGCAAGGATGCTCGATGGTGCGCACTAACAGGCTTGATAGCCTCTCTGTCCGGATTTCTTTCATTGGATTAGTTGTTGCTAGCGGCAGCAAGCACTCCTCAAAGATCAGTGCAGACTTGCAGAAAGACTTCGAAGGATTCGTGTAGTACAGCATCAAACGCTCACGCAGCCTAAACCCTGTGTAATGCCTAGCTCATCTTCCGCACCGCCATTGTCCACCTTATTTGGGGCCCGAGCAACCAAAACAACCCCATCCGTGGACCGCAGGGGTGTGCGTGCTCACTGAAAGCACTGGTGACAAGTTTATGCTCCGGACTCCGACAGCGGTTGTTCTCTGCCAGTGTCGACTCTGAACGAACAACTTTTTTTCACTTCCACTGAAGTCAGGAAAGGAACGTTGAATGCATGTCTTGCTTTGGTTGAGATTCTCTCTATGAGGATGATCGTCGACATTCAAGGTCACGACCGTAGTTCTCTGCACTCCGCACGATCGCCTACATCAGAGTCGTGCTACCCGTCACCTGCAACGGGTGCGCTCGCTCAAACATGCCGGACCTGGTCGCCTTGTCACTTCTTGTCACTACGGGCGAATTGGTGTTGACACCTGCAGCCACCCGAAGCTGTACAATCGTCGCTCCACCCAGCGAAACGTGGGTGACCCTGCCAGGCATGTATTCTGGGATATCTCACGGCCAGCTGCGCAATTACGGAAGACTCCTGCAAACGACTGGTCTCATTTCGTGTCAGTCACGGATGATACTCGATACCCGCCACTCGACACAGATGCTCCGGAACCCTCAATAAATTCACGAGAAAGCGAACGAATTTCGGATTTGTCGGCGTTTGCAGTTCAGCTACATCGTTCTCCATCGGTGTGTGGTGGATTATGTTCTGTGTCCAGCATTTGCTCAGACAACGACTCACCGGACGGTCAAGACAAAGGATTGTGCCACCCTAGAGCAACAGCACCTGGCAAGCGCATACCATACATCGAAAGGAGGTGCCATGTCTCGGTTTGATCGCTTCATTGCGTCGAAAGCCAAGCTACTATCTGGGCTTTTATTGTCCCAGCTCTGTTGGATTGAAGTGGCATGTTGATGTTCTTCTAGAACTGCAGTTCACAAACCTGACCTGTGGAGAGTGAGTCTAGTATCAGTTTGGATCCACATTGTGGAGCCTCTGTTACTGCACCGCGCCGGCGGTTGGTAACTGTGACAACTCACAAGTCAGCAATGGAGAAGGAGGAACTTGGCGGTCTTAGACAATGCGTCGCTTGAACGATGGATATCTATTGGTCGAGGCTTCTATGCATCTTTCTCGATTCTGATAACATGCACAACGCCGGAGGAGGTGAGGATATGCACATCTCGCGGCGGCAGTTCTTTCCCGCTTGCCGGAGTTGCACAACGCCGGGACTATGGTACCACGCCCCACTAGGCGTGGGTAAACTCGCAAGAGTGCCCATACATCGCATATGGGTTTTCTCTGCGGGTTGGAGACGAACATTGTAGAGGAGGAATGACGCAAACCTGCCGCCAGGGTACGGCTTTGCACCATGACCACCGGGCCGACCGCCACTTCGTTACTGAGCGGCAGCCAGCGGAGCAAACAGAGCGAGCAGATTGTTCGGCTACTCTGGTCACTGATTGACCTGGTTTCAGGCTCATTTCGTTTCTGAGCCTTCGCTTGGTTGCGATGTCATCCGGGCGCCCAGCTCCGTTTGACCTTCCTGGTGCCTCACTGCGCGGCCGCCATGTACCCCAACCAACGGGTCAACCCCAGTCGTTATAGTGATAACTCCTTTTGACTACAATGATCCCTGAGACCAGTTGGAGACATTTTTGTTGCGCGTGAGCCTACTGGATCGACACATCGCCAGTCACTGCAACTTCACTGGACCCGAGCTCCACTTGCGGGAAGCCTGCAAGAAATGCCCACTGAGCGATACAAGATGGAACACTGAGAAAAGTAAGCGATCAATACCACCTCTACGAGCCATGCGGGCTGCTTCTCTGGAGTCCTCACACATAGGCACCCAGCGGCTATTGCTTACGATGCTTTCTCGTTAGCTGTCAAGAACAACTTCAGTCACTTGGCATCCATGACATACTATTCTTTGCTGATCGCAATGCTGTATTCTATCTGCGAAAGCCCTTGCAGGCGATGCAGGCAGGCTACTGCGCGATGCTATGCACACAACACACTCGATGCTCGTACGACAGACCGAACGAGGGTTTCAGCTCGCATCACTCCTCGTGAAAGCTGTTACTCATACCTTGCCGCCACACGGCAGCAGTCACCTCGCATTGTATCAATGCACTCCGCGCTAACGTTTACACCAACGCTACCCCAACTCCATCTCCAACGCGCGGCGTGCAACAAGCATGTCAATCCTCGTAGAGGACAACGCGCGAAGCAGTGTCACGAAGAGGTTGCGCCAAGCGTCGTGCGCGGGACATGGTTCAGTAACCCCTGTGCGTGCCTGGCTGAACTTATCCGCGTGTCCACCAACTTCGATTGCCAATGTTAACGATGACAGTCCTGCTACAATGGCTGCAGGTCCTTCCAGGATTGTCCACGTAGCTCCGCTTCTCGTAGATGAATGTCTTGCCCTCAATCCAAGGACCACCTTGTGATTTCTTTGTGAACAACGATGGACTTGCACAGCATGAAATTCGAGCGCGGAAGGGCATAAGCCCGTTACTATGAGCCGGCCGCACATCCTTGCTGGGTCTAGACTGACAGCTGCAGGGCTGGTGTTAAGCTTTGTGGCATTTTTGACTTCGTGGGACAGATGAGATCGGCACCGTCATCCGAAGTGCGAATCAGTACTAAGAACTCCCACTCGGGCTGATCTCCAGGGCTTTCGATACTCGCACTGCGAATGGGCTGGCCGTATTCGGCGAAGCGGTACAGGTACAACCATATCCTGGACCACCCCATCACAACAGCACCCAACAGTTTACTATCAAGTCGACCCCACTTCTTTATCACAGGCCAGGATACTATCGAAAGATTCCTTTCGGCCAAGCCTGTCGCTTCGATCAACACTAACACAGCGCTCGGCGTAAGGCTACTACACGTTGACGGTCCGAACAGCGTTTCACACCGTACAAACAGTCCGTCTTTCGGCCGCAAGCTCTCAAGCCAACGGTTCACCCAAGTATCAACGCGATCGTAGACCTTCCTTGGCAGTGTGTCTCGAACATGGCTGTCAGGTCAGATGCGCCAGAGGGGGACAAGGTGTGCGCGTGGTGTAACGTGGGTGTAGTTCTGACAGCTTGACAGGTGCTACTGTACGAGGACATCCATAGGCTTCACAATGCGACTTGACTATCAGGGCACACAACGCCTCACTTTCTTTCCGCTTCAGGACGCTGGTTCTCGCTACATATACCACGCTGCTCTGTCTGCGCAATTCTACCTGCGAGGAAAGTGGCATATGTCTCACGGTATATGTAAGGTTGAGGCTCCGCCTTGGGCCCTTGCCAATATACATCTGCCAGCGCATGCGTTGTACGAAGCAGAAGAGGAACAGACTCCTCACTGTACAGTAATTGAAGTAGTCTGCCATAGGTTCCGGAGACATATGACTCCACTTCGGCAGCCTCGCAGCCTTAGACTACGCACGTATCATGCTAGTGCATCAATGCCAAGCTATCACCGCTCTACCCACAAGCTCTCGCAGTTGTCAGATCCGCGACAGCAGACACGAGTGCTCTTCAATTTCGTCTAGCGCGACAAACTGTGGTCTATCTGCTACTTTTGTATACTCAGGCCGCTACTTCTAGTGCCTCTTGATGCATTCATCAGGTTCCAGCTTGCAAGTCAAGCTATAGGCATGGTCTCTAGGACACATGAGACCGTATAGTTTCTAGCGTACGGGAATGCATCGCAGAGCTCTTTGTTAGGTTGCATATGTCTGCAGACTTTTCAGAGATCATAGGGATGTTTAGAAAGTTTTCTGGATGGTGTTCTTTGACGCCTTCTCAAGACTGACGCGTTTGTGAGACTGTAGAAGAGATGTACAGCATGTATTGATCGAGCGAGTCGTGCTCAAGAGGTTGTTCATACTCGACAGTCCTGCGGAGTCAATGACTTGTGCTCGTTAAGGGTACGGAATGATTGTGCAGTGTTAACAGAAAGAAGACGGAAGATATCGCACCTCTATGTTGAGAATTTTAGGACAGATAGCGCACAGCTTTGGATACATATCTGTCTGAGCAGGAGGACAATGGTCCCGCATGCGGTTGTAGAGCGTGGAATATTGCTCGTTGCTCATGAGGATTGCAATATTGAGCAGCATAAATTATCCAGGTTTAGAATAACGCCACACCACTACATGACTTGTCTGTTCGCAAACCTTACACTAGCGCTTGTTCTCTGAAATAAGACTGCAGATTTCTCAAGTTACCCTCCAGCTTCCGCGCTGTTTTGTCGCCATCAAACCCTATTCTGTCAATATCTATAGACCAGTGTCCTCTCTTACAGTGCTTTGAAAATTAGTATTCTGTCTCTCAGCTCAAGTGACCGGCGCTAAATAGTTTACATCAACTCGTATAGATTTTGAAGGGCAAATATTACACAAACCCCCAGAATGTCCAGTACAACGCCACCCGTCATATGCAGATGCTTCTTACCCCCAACAACAATGACTCAGAATAATTCAAGCATCTGCCGTCATGTTTGACCAAACCAAAAGTTACAAGTCTATGTCGTACATACGTTGACTTCGGATCAGATCAAAACAGCCATTCTACACTAATATGCTGCAGATGGCGAGCTAAGGTTCATTTGCGGAGTTCCGTAGTAGTTCAGCTCGGACACACCTAGTCTGACTGTGCTGCTTTCGGTCCAGAGGCAGCAGGACATGCTCCTTACTAAAGTGTCATTCCATTTTGATAAGATGGAAGGATGTATGGAAGTTGAACATAGCGCTTGCATGCTCGCAGCTTTCTAAAAGGTCCGCGAACGACAGACATCGGACTTTCACGGTGCACATTTCGAAAGGGAGGACAGACCAGAGGCACACATATACAATTGTTTCTACCCATTCTAAATCAGACGGCCATGCAGTCAAACACATGAGTGACGCCTGCATTTGTTTCGTCGAGCAAGGGAAGCAGACCCACACAAAGAGCGTTGGACATGTGAGAAGGCAGCGGAAAGTTCGGGAAAATAGAGGTTGATGTGGGAAACAAGCCAAGAGAAAATCACATTGCCTCTATATAGCAAGCAAGTCGAACGCTTGTCCAACAACCATGACCCTTGCACTTGCCGTTGGTAGAACGGATAAATCACGTAGTCGTTCTGATGGTATGGATTCACCTTGCATTTCGACACGAGTTACAGACGTGAATACGCTGTCTGAAAAGAAACCTGCAACGCCGCTCGTTCCATAGGAACATCGATTAGACCCATAACTGAGAGTAAGAAAACTGACGGAAAGCCATCGTAACCAAAACGCCACCGGGTATACCGCTCAAATACCACCAGGCTATACATCCTGCATCTCCGTATGTACTCATCTACTCGCTGTCATCATCGAAGCTCGCTTCGCTCGCGTCATCCTCATCGTCGTCGCTGACCACGTACTTCGCAGGCTTAGCCGCAGCCCTGCGACCAGGTCGGGCAGCAGGAGCACGGCTTGCGGCCTTAGGCTTGGGTGTTGGCTCGTCGTCGTCATCGTCATCGGAGAGGATCTCGTTGGCCAAGGTGTCTGCATCGTCCATATCCTCATCCGACTCGATGGCCTTAGGCTTCTTCGCAGGCACAGACTTGGGCTTCAAAGCACCAACCGACTCATCCTTCTCCAAACGTTTGGCATAGGCCTTGGCAGCTGGGCTCAAAGCAGTGCTCTTCTTTGTGACAGTAGCTGCAGAAGCCTTGACCTTAGGCACAGGCTTTGCTTTGGCAGTGACCTTGCTCAGCTTGGGCGCTGCAGGCTTGGGCTTGACAAGACTGAAGTCATCCTCCGAGTCTGAGAGCATCGTATCGTTCACGTTGCGTGGCGCGGGCTTCCTAGGCGACGCGACAGGCATCAGTGCTTCGTAATTGGTGGTGTCACCTTCATCGATATCGATCACAGAAGGACTGGCCTTCTTCGGGACCTTGGGCATGCCTGAGCTACTACCAGGACGCGTGGAGGTCTTGAACAGTGGTACACCGTTAGTGGTGCCACCGATTGACTTGACCATGGTGCTAACATCGCCGAGATCGTCATCGTCATCGGAGTCGGTGTCTACACTGTATTTGGATACTGGCTTCGCTGCTGCTGCACGAGGAGCTCGGCCGTTGGTCTTGAGCGCTGCTGCTGGCTTCTTCGCCTCCTCCTTGGCAACAACAGCGAAGACATCGGACTCGTCCTCCTCATCGTCAGAAATGATGGGAGCAGCCTTCTTAGCCGCAGCAGGGCGACCCCGAGGCTTAGCAGCAGGTTTCGGGGCCGGTGCAGGCTCCGGCTCCGCGGGGCTCGATGGCCCATCGGTCTGAGGAGGTGACTCCTTCTTCACATCAGCCTTGAGGTGCGACAGGAGGCTAGTCTGCGTCGACTTCTGTGGAGCCGTCGAACCGAATGTCGACTTTGCAGGTATTGCGGGAGATGGCTCCTTCGAGGGTGCGTCTGCTTCACGCAAGTAGCTGAGCAAGCCCTCCTTCTTCGCTTTGGGTTTCTTCTTAACAGGACCAAAGTCAGAGTCAGAGCCAGAGTCATCGTCAGAGTCGCTGCCCATCTTTCTCTTCTTCTTAGCCTTGCCGCCCTTGGAGGCACCGATGCCGAGCTTGTGAGAGGCGCGACGACCCATGCGCTGAATCTTCTTTGCGCGATCCGCCTCTTCGACAAGCTGCAGGTTCCACTCTTCAACGAAAGCCTCGAGATCAATATTCCAGAGGTCTCTGGGCGTGAGCTTGATAAGTGCATCGATCTCGTCCTCTTTGTCGCCGATCTGCTTCATGAGCTTCTCGACACGCTCTTGAGTCAGGGACCAAATGGCCATCTATCGCTAGTGAGTACATACTCGCTCGAATTTATGGGGGGCACTTACGCCAAGCAGGTAGTCGTAGTCGTTTGCCTTGACGGCGACGTCAACGTCTTCAGATTCTTCCTCATCCTCCTGAGCATCTTCGACTTCGCCGTTCTTCTTAGCGTCGTCAACCTTGGGGAAAGGTGTGAAACCAAGCTTCTTCAACTCCTGAACAAGGACAGCCTTCTTCTTCTTGGACACAATGAGCTTGCCGTCGATGATCATCTTGATGAACTTGGCCTGATTGCTCATCTTGCTGAGCTCCTTCTGCAAAACATCAAGCTGATGGGCCTTTCGCTTCTCGTAGTATCGCAGACGAACATGGTAGAACTCTTCGATGATGTCCAATGGTGTTGCGTACTTGTGGATACGACCCTGAGCATCGAAGGCAACCAAGTTGGAGCAAGATTGCTGCTTGTAGAGCTTGAAGGTCTCCTCAAGACCCTTGGCCAGAGCGTTAGCCATGTGTTTCTCTTCCATCTTGATGATGACGTGGACTCTGTCGGGGGTGTTGTAGTCGATGTAGTCCTTGATGATGGATGGAGTCTTCTCGGCCTTAATAATATCTTCGAGCTTCTCCTTGAAGTCCTGAGTCCAGTAGCGAACAGGCAGCTCGGTAACCTCAATCTCGTTACCGACTTGACGGATTGTACCTGTGAAGCGGAACTTGTCGCCACCAAGATCGTCAGTCGTTCCAGTAAAGCCCTTATACCAGGGAACCATGGGCTTCATGTCCTCCTTCGATCCGCCGTCCGCCATGCGCATTCTGATGTTCTCGACAATATCGATAGGATTGAAGTTGGGGATTTCAGAACTCCAACCGGTACCAATACCGCTTGATCCGTTAACGAGAATCATAGGCAACACCGGAATATACATCTCAGGCTCAATCTTGTTACCATCAGACTCTCCATACTTCAGAAGAGCATCATCTTGGGCGTGGAATATCCTGCGCGCGAAAGGTGACAGACGAGTGTAGATGTAACGAGCGCTGGCAGCATCGCCACCACCTTGCAGACGGGAACCGAAGTTACCACTTGGCTCTAGGACATTGATGTTGTTGGAGCCAACAAAGTTCTGGGCCATTCCAACGATGGTGCCTTGCATGGAAGCTTCACCGTGGGCGTAGTCGGTAGATCCGGAGACGGAACCAGCCAACTCAACAACCTTGACATCCTTGCGGATGTTGCGTCTGAGGCAGGTGTAAAGCACCTTACGCTGACCAGGTTTGAAGCCGTCGATGACTGATGGAATGGAACGCAGATTGTCGGCCATGGAGAAGAGAATAAGTTCCTTGTTGACGAAGTCATCATATGTAATCTCGTTGGTAGTGAGATCCAAGTGGTTTCCAGGGACGAAGTCGCGCAGCCATTCCTTACGAGCGTCAGCCTTCTTCTTGGAGAAGGCCAACTCAATGAGCTTTTCCTCCTCAGCGCGCATGGTATGAAAACGCTTCATGTGTGTGTCGAGGTCCTTGAAGTAGACTTGGGCATCTTTGATGTCGCTGGTACCCAATCCCTTGTAGTACTTGTGATCCCAACCCTTCTCGTTCTTGTGCTGCTCCTTCCATTCTTCATACTCAGGCATGGAGAAGAAGCTCTTCAGACCCTTTGGGTTCTTCGGGTCACCCTTCCACACCTTGACGATAGGCGTGATGAATTCGAGCAAGAATCCGGGAAGCTTGAGCAGACTGGGGAACTGGCATTGGAGGAAGTTGATGAGCAGACCCTTGATATGGCTGCCGTCGTGATCCTGATCGGTCATAATCATCAGGTGACCATATCGCAAGCTCTTCATGTCAGCCATGGTGTACTCCTTCTTGTGCTGGAGACCCAAGAACTTCTTGATGTTCTGGATCTCGGCGTTCTTCATGATCTGATCCATTGTCGCATCGCGGACATTTAGAAGCTTACCACGTAGCGGGAAGACACCAAACAGATCTTGGTTTACCACGGCGCGACCAGCCAAGGCCAGTACACTGGCCGACTCTCCTTCCGTGAGGATCAGTGTGCACAGGTGGCCGTCCTTGGTCCCAGCTTTGTTAGCATCGGTGAGCTTCGCATTGCTGATGCGGTTGCGCTTGTTACCATCAGTCTTCTTCATCAGCTGATCTGCCTTCTGTTGCGCAAAGTGCATGATGTTCTGAATGACCTCGGTCTTCTCGATCGCCTTCAAGAACTTGTCGCTCAGTACAGGTCTGCTGCCGAACTGACTCGGCTTGGTCGTCAATTGCTCCTTGGTCTGGGACGTGAACGCAGGGTTGACGATGGAACAATTGACAAAAAGGAACAGGTGGTTCTTGATCTGTGCAGGCTTGAGCTTGACAGCTGCCTTGTTCTTCTTGTTGACGATCGCCATGAGCTTTTCGATGATTTGGTCCGCAATGTAATTGACGTGTGTGCCTCCGGACGTCGTAGCAATCGAGTTGACGAATGACACTTGGTTGAAAGATCCGTCTGAAACAGCGAACCCAATGTCCCAGCGGTCGAGCTTGTCTGTGATAATGACCTCCTTGCGGTCTTCGCCGTCTTCAGACTTGCCCTGTTCCCTGGAGATTGACTTGGTGTACATTTCCATGTACTTGGCGAAGCTGGTGACCTTGACGCGGTCACCGTTGAGGTAAACCTTGACCCCACGAAGTGTACCAGCCATATCGTGTGTCCTTCTCTTAATGAGCGCCTCAAAATCGTCGTCAATTCCATCCATCCCGAACTTGCTGTAATCCGCCCGCCATGTGATCTTGGTGTAATCGTCGGACTTGATGTCTGTGATCTTCGCCTTGCCCATCTTGCTCATGTTGTCTGTCCATGTTTGCTTGTACTTCTTCTTCTGCTTCGAATCGACGGTCTCGACTGTGAACTCGCGGGAGAAGACGTTACAAAGCTTGGCTCCGTAACCGTTGCGACCACCGGTGACCTTCTGCTGATCGTCGTCGTAGTTGGAAGATGTGAGGAGATGACCGAAGATCATTTCTGGGACATAGATACCGTGTTGCTGGGAGAGTCAGCGCATTGCCATACAGCATTCTCGAATCAACGTACCTGGTGAATTTCGACAGGAATACCCTTGCCGTCGTTCTTGATCGAGACTTCGCCAGTCTCTCGGTCGACGGTAACGCGAATCTCGCTCATGTTCTTGTCGTTCTGCTTGTTGTCTGCAGCGTTGACCAGAATCTCGTCGAAGATCTTGTACAGACCAGGTACGTAGGAGACGTCGCGGAACTCCATGTTCTCGGTCGCTGAGTTGTACACCCACATCTTGTCTGTTGTTCGCTCGACGGAACCGATATATGTGTCTGGGCGTTTCATGATGTGCTCCAAATGCGAAAGCTGTGCGTCTGTTAGCCTCGTATGTCATTGCGCTCACACCTTTCACTCACCATCTGGTACTTGCTACTCGCGCCGCCAGCGGCCTTCTTGCCCTTTGCAGATGGCGGTGCCTCCTCTACGCCGTCCATGCCGAAGCTCTCGTTCGCGATATCTGCAAGCGGCTTGCCGCTGCTCTTCTTGGGTGCCGCCGCCTTCTTCGCCTTGGGAGGTGTGTCCGCGAGCAATGACTCGTCGTCATCGTCTACCGGATCCTCCATATCGACGTCCGAATTCTCGTCGTCCGAGAAGTCTTTTGCCTTCTTCTTGGGTGCTGCTTTTGCCTTCGGCTTCGCTGCTGTTGTGCCTGCGGGTCTCCCTCGCGCTTTAGGGACAGCTGCTGTCTTCTTTGGCGCGGCTTTCGCCTTTGGTGCCGCCTTTGCGGCCTTCATAGGTGGCGCAAAGTCGGAGCTTGCGCCCTCGTCGAAGTCGGACCCTGAGTCGGACATAACGGCGAAGCGTTGTCGACAAGGCCCGGAGGACAAAGAGAAACGTGTGTAAAAGAAGACGTCGGCAGCGCAAGACCGCAAAAGGCTGCTGGATTAGTAAGTGCGGACACACGCGCAACGAGTGTCGTAAGGGTGCGGGCGCGGCGTGGAGGCGTTGACGATGTGTTGTTTACCTGGGGGCCGCCTACTGTTTTCTGTTTGGGGTCCACTTGTTGCGGACTAGCGCGAGCTAACGGTGATGATCGTTCATGCGGCGAATGATGGGTGAAGATGAACAGTAAAACCATATTCGACAAGAACAAAGGGGCTAACTATCAGTGTTCTCGGTGAAGAATCCAGTGGCGCGAGCAGCACGATTAGCTCTAAGGTGAAGGTGAAGCTGCGCCGCGGAGGTGTCAACTAAAGAGCAAGCCTGGGTCACTCATGCTCAAGATTGACATCTCACTTTAATTGAGATGAGTTCAGTTCGACCTTAGCCAAGTCTACATGAGCTTTGCAATTCCCGATGGCTCTTACCGTTGTCTAGCATCTGGCCTTATTCAACGCGTCGCGGTGATCACGCGTTTCGCGCCTTCCACCAATCAAAACACAAACTATCACTACCAGTCCCACTGCTGTTTTGAAAAAAAGAGTTCTGCTGATGCACTCTCCTTGGATGTGTCACTGTGGCAGCCAGAATCTGAGATCATATAATATCACACTACAACGCTGCAGAGTGACTGAAGGCCTTCAGCCGTGTGAGAGATTTCCGGACGATGCGTTGCAGAGGTTATGGAGGAAACCACATCAAGGTCTTGGCTCAGTCATGCTGATCTTTAAGGTCAAGGTTACAGAGTATCGCTACAATGCAAGCACAGAGTATCTAGATGTACCATCTCCGTCTGTCTAAGCCTGTCACTCTTCCATCGTTGGCAGCCAAGGCTATGGCACCCACTTGCTCGTTCGGACAGACATCTCCAAGTCTGATCGGCATGTCATGCAAAAGTGCAGTCCTCTCGAGACCATGCAATGTTGTCCCACCAGTTGGCGTCGGTACATACGGGTTGAGCATCGTGAGACTACTTGCATATCCAATGATATCTGGAGCGTTTGATAGATACTTCAGTACCAGTCCTGCGTATGCAGCAGAAAGGAGGACCAACGAGCAGCTCAGGAGTACGCCGAACCACTTCCAGTTGACACGATACACGTCGCGACGTTGGCTGGCGAGAGTCTCTGTGGCGTTAAAGGAAATAAAAGCCTCGGTTGGAGAGTTACCTGTGATGTTTGTAGAAGTGGCCTTGTCGAGGTTCGTTGCTAGCGCTCGCGCAGCATACGTGGACTGGAAGAACGAGTTCCAGAGAATTGTCAAGCGTTCCGCGAATACCTCCGCGGGTAGTTCGTAAAGGTTGACCATGTCGTACATGCGGACACCAATGGGATCTGTGGGGTCAAACATCCACTTCTCCATCACAGTAGCACCACGCGTAGGGCTCGTAACGCCAATGGTGTCTACACTGGTCATGGTGTTCATGTGATTCGCCATTATCGTACCGCGGAGGAACACATCGAAATCTCGGGTATAGCCGTCTGTGAACATGTCGAGCTTGCGAAGGGCTGTGGTCTTGCAGGTAGACGAAATGCATTCTACGCTTGCCTCAACGTAATCGTAGTAGTATTCGCAGGTGGCAATAGATGTAGCGTTGTCCTCCCTCGAGGCTGAGGACTTGCTGTGGAATGGGCATGGATATGTTCCGCATGGCTTGATGGCACACCGATCCGCGAGTGCAGCTGTCGTGCAATTAGGCTGCTCAGTGCCGCTCTTCATCATCCAGGTGCTGCGGACAGTAACGTTTGTCGTCTGTGTCCAGTCTCCTGCTACCTTGGTATTGTTGAAGCAGCTGATATCGAATTGCCTCGCTCGTACTTTGAAGTGACTCATTGATGATGTCGTGAAAGCCTCCCCGCTAAAGGCGGACACCGGAATTCCTAGCATGGAGCTCCATCGAACATCTGTATGGTTGTAATCAGGGACAGGCTTCCACTCGTCGGTGGTGCTATTCTCAAGCGCTCGATAAGACGGAATTTTG
The DNA here is from genome assembly GCA_027946495.1 of Didymella sp. IMI 355093. Lineage (NCBI taxonomy): Eukaryota > Fungi > Ascomycota > Dothideomycetes > Pleosporales > Didymellaceae > Didymella > Didymella sp. IMI 355093. The sequence continues at coordinate 1,288,172 of JAPEUZ010000006.1, forward strand.
ACGTTTCCCCATAAGTCTGCGCTGCTGCGCTGAAAGTCGCCGCTGCTCAACAATGCAGCAAGAAAAAGCGGCGTGAAAGTGCTGCGCCCTGTATTGATCCCGCTGGCCCCACTCATAGTGGTATTTTCGACATTCATAGGGTCGAGGTACTGCAACGTCTGAGTCGTGTTGAGGTAATTGTCCTCTTGTCGAAGCACTCGCAAGGCGGACTGTCCACCAAAGGGAGAAAGTAGCCATATAAGTATCGAACAAATGCCCACGATACTGAAGTTGCGAAGACAAATCTGACGTTCGATGGCCAGGAAGACAGATTGACAGCCGACTAGTTGCTCGAGTCGTCCGAGAGTAGTGCCGCGTTCTGCTAGCCAGATACCTAGATGGCGAAAGAAGCGGCCCATGAGAGCTGCGAACAAGAGTGGAAATATAGTCGGTGTGTAGAGTAGCATCTCTTGGAGCATGTCGTCGGCGGTTGTGGGGACGTCGCCATTAAGTTTAGCAACCTTCAATACAAGGACTAAGATACTGTTAGCACACCTACCAAGAGCAATTAGCGGAGTAACACACCGATGAAGATCAATGGTGATGAAGCGAGCAAGAAGTCGAATACAAAGATCGTAGCCCTCAATGGTGTTAACGCGGCGACTCGCTGGGACTGCGCCGGCCAATTGTCGACCGCTGTTTTCTCTGGAGCAAAGTACACTTTAGAGTCCTTGTACATCCCACCATGCAACAAATCTTGAGGCGGGACATGGCTGTAAGCTGTCTGTCCATCGTGCTTCGCTAGCAGCTCAATACTCTGGGCGTGTGGGCTGGTCCTTCCTTCCCCAAGTGGTGCGTACGACATGGTGACGGGAAGCTGCAAGCGTTCGATGCAACAGCAACGAAGAATGCTGAGAGAAAACAAGGGACGGGGCATTGATATACAAAGTAGAGTACCAGTTCATCTCCGCTTTGCCAGCCACGGTGCTAGGCGCACGTACAAGGTTCACATCCTGGATGCGCTGGTGGCGCCGCACTTGCAGCGGATGCAAGACTGCGAGGCTGCAATGGCGGCGCGGTCAGCTTATGCGAAGCTTTTGCTGCAACGTTCCCTGCGTGGATGACGATATTACTGGCTACGAAGCGACAACTTTGGATACTCGACAATTTGGTTTCTGCGTGTGTTGCCAAAGCCATGTCAACAAAGCTCTGGTAGAACGGTGAGAATCGAGGGTGCAAGTGGACCGTGGAGGCTATCAAACGATTTTGGGGGCGGCAGGTGCGCGCAGCGATTGGGCAGGGGCGGGCCGAAAATAGAGCCCACTGTGGATCTTGACATGCTGGAACTTTAGGCGCACAGCCTCGAAACATCTGCACAACCCTACGCAATGTTTGACATGATTACGTTTGCCTAGAGATATACAGCATTGTTCGAACTGAGCTCAGTAGAATCACGTCCGTCTCAAACTGGAGATTCGGTAGGCTCGGTCAGGTTACAAGATGAACAACTGTGCAGTTCTGCAATCTGTTGACCATAGAATTCTCATCGAAACCTGTTCACCAATACTTATCCGTCACCAACCTCAGATTTTCTGCCGAGTATGTCCTCACTCCTCTGTCTTCCACCCTAATTTTCGTCCGTAATGTCTTTTCGACCTTTCCAGTCTTCTTGTTCATACCTTCATGTTCCACCTGTTCGCGCTTGAGCAGACTGCCTTCGATGGCCCACTTGGGTACTGCTTCTTCAAAGACAACTCCCTTTTCGGTTCTCATCATGTCTTTCAGCTCGTTGGCTGTCTTGCCGTGCATCTGCTTTGACGAATATAGCGTACGCGCAAATGCATTAATAGAGTTGCGCACAGCATCATTGCGGCAGCGCCACAATATGCAATTAAATGTTTCCTGCACTGTAGGAACAGCGAAGAAGCGTGCGTCGAAGTGTGCAGTGCCCAGTTTGTCGAACGCCGAGTCTTTTACCTTTGGCTCGGGTTTTACTGCTAGAAAAGCAACAAGGTGCGCATTGAATCGAACGGAGCAATAGCTTGCAGCCAAGCTGGAAAGCTTCTGTATCCGGTCATTGAAGCCTTGTACACCGGTCGGGAACACTAGTGTTATTTCGTCGGACTGTGTGTATGCGACAGTTGCCGCTGGGAAATATTTGAGTAGATCTGTGGATGTTGCTATCATGGCATCATGTATACGCTGATCGAACGGCCGGCAGAAATGATTTGTGAATCTCGAGAAAGTGTGACCATCGAGACGGAGGACAATGGGAGAGTCCGATGGTAGACTGAAGTCAAAAGATGCTTCGTATTGCTTCATGCGGACTGCTAGGGGTTCGTAAGCGGGCTGTGGCGCAGGTTGTTCCATCTTGAGTAGGTGGGCGTTCGACAGCGACCGCTTCAATGTAGGAGGTATTGTGGCCAATGTCCTGATTCTTGTTGATCTAGCAGCCAAGGACTGAAGATAAGGACTGATATAGCGCGCGTGAGTCATCGAACCGTCACGTGCTTTCACTTGTGACACAGAAGTTACTGGCATGGGGGATTCGATAGCGAGGCGCAGTTCGCATTGAATGTGGTCGCTAGGATGTAAAAATGCTGCGCAAAGGAGTGACACTCTGCCGAGGTTTACCTATTCGACTGATCGTCGCGGCGTTTCGACGCGCTTCTATCGTGACCCGTATAGAAGAGTTCGAAAGCCAGGTCAAGAGTAGAGTCTTTTGGAGATATGGAGGTAGTTGGGGTGAAGTTGAAGACTGGTTTCAGGGCAAAACAGCATTTGAGATTTACGCCAACTGAAAGATCTGGAAATTTCGGTAATCCACATCAAAACATGAGCATGGTTTGGAAGCCCAGTATCACCGGACGGGTTCCGGAGGCTTTTTTCAGCCTGGAATTTCATGGTGAGGAGAGTAAGCCTTTGCCACTTCATTCAAGATCTATCTAGTATCGTATTCCACACAATAATGGGCTTATGGCAAGCACGACAGGATCGGCTTCAATTTGTTGTAGATGATTTGCTGCTGAGCAGCGGCAGCGGTAGTTTTATCGTTCGCGTCACCAGGCGAGATAGAGACATAGCAGTCGTTGCCTCTGATGACAGTAACATCCGCCTCCCATGGCAGTCGGGCAGTGGTTCCACAAACGGTGATATCGGCAGCACTGCCAATGAGGCCGGTGTTGATCCGAGTGAAGATGAACTTGAACTGATTGACATTGTTGCACTTGGTGCTCGACACAGCCGGGAAGTTGACATTGAGCCAGGTGTTGTCAGGAAGATATGGCTTTCCTGACTTGATAATCGTAGATGTGACGTTGAGAGCAAGGTCAGCATAGATTTGGCTGTACAGTGGAGTGGGTTGGTTCCATGCAGTCGGGTCACCGCTCGAGCCAGAGAATGCAATTGCCGGGATCTTCGCGGTCTTTGCAGCGTAGACAGCTGCGCCAACTGTTCCGGAGAAGGGAACTTGAACAGCGACGTTGCTACCGACGTTGGGTCCTGTAAGCGCAAGTTCCGGGGCAGCTCCATTCCAGAGCTTGGGCGCAGTCGTCGAGATGCCGGTCTTGATGGCAGTGACGGGGAATGAGTTGACGTAGTTCAAGCGAGGATCAGTGGTATTAGCACCTGTCGCGGCACTTCCGCCAGGGCAAGATGAGAACTCGCAGCCATCAGAGTCCACAGTCTTTGGCGTAGCATCAGAAGAGCCTGTCACTGTTAATTGCTGGCATTTGGAAGATTGTGATCATGCTACTGTACCTGTGCCAGACTGGTTTTCGGCTGGACCACTCAGTACTACCTGGTGACCAGCGGCATTCAGAGTGTTGAAGAACGTCCTGATGTTGGCTTCGGCCCAGCCATCGTCATTGCTCTGAACGATGCGGATTCCCTGGGCGAGAGGCAGAGCCGCGGCGATGAGGAGAGAGCAACGCATTTTGCAGCGAGTGAATCGAGGAAAAGAACGGGGAGTAGGAGTACAGTTGGAACTGTGGGAGCAAGGACTGCGCGCTTGCCTGCTACACAACGTTGTGGATGGGTGTCAATGTTTATACCTCTAACACCTACGATACTCACCAACCTAGTACAGCCATCCTAGCTCATACCAGAATCCTACTCCGCCCCCGCAGACCGGCCATGCCAATTGAGCTTATAGCATAGCGAAGGTCGCACGATTAGCTGAACGTGCTGCACATCGTGACTTGATTGAGCACAGGATAAATTGGAGTCAAGGCGAGAAGCGGGTTCGAGGCTGTGAATGGTTGGTGATGTCCGAAGCGAAGGGGCGCGTTGTTTCGCACAGCCAATCGCGCCTCGGCAGCGGCGACTTTCCTGGCAGGCACCCCCGACACGCCTTAACACGTGCGTTATTCATGCGTTTCGATTCCTCGAACAGGCCTGTAATTCAACTTAAGGTCGACATGTGAGGCTGAGTGTAGCTGCAGACATGCACTGCATGGTATGCTAAACATTGGAGCTCCTCCCTAAATAGTCAACGTCTCGGACACGGAGTGGAGACATTCGAATACGGCCCGTCCCTCAGATCTGAAGAACACTCCAAAAGACCACTCAAGTGTCTGGTCGAAGGCACATGCGAAGGTTCCCAATATCGCTTAAGCATGTGCTTCTTCTTTAGATCGGCCTTCGAGAGTGTCAGCGCTGCGAATGTCGTTAGTCGTCTCATCACCGCGGACCATAGGAGGAAGTATTCAAGATATTCGCATTTGCTAGGACCTATATGAATCCTCCAACTAAACCATGTGCGCTGGCTTTAGTGGTTGTTGATTGTAGTAGTCGGTCGTTGCGCCATGTGCCTGGTACGGTGGTAAGGATTGGCTGTGTTGAAGCTCGACAGGCGCAGCTGTCTGCCCATGGTACGCAGTCTGTTGATACGGCGAAGGAACCTGGTACTGCGGCGGGTATGCGGTAGGCATGGCGGGATTGTACATAGCAGGATTGTGCGCTGCGGTATAGTTGCCTCGCTGAGCTTGTTTCTTCGCGCGATGGTAGCCAACTGCTGAGTAGATGAGGAGACTCAAGAAGGAAAGGCTGGAGCAGGTCAGTACTAACTCGCACTGTGTGCCGTGTATGCTTACAAGACAAAGACGCTGAACCCAATGCCGGCCGCGCTTGTTCCTCGCGTGACAGCTACGAGATCCAAGATCAAGACACCCCCGAAGAAACCAGTCTGGAAGCAGTTCATTGTCAAAAACGTGGCAGGCTTCAGCGCATCGCGCATAAACAGTACGATGGCGAGAATGTCGATGAGTAGGCAGATGACGATGAAGAGAATGAAAATCACAAAACTCCTACAGATCGTCAGTACGTGCTCTATTCAAAAGCAGTTGATATCTTACGCAACGGCTGGCTTCGCGATTTCCCCAAGACCTTCAACTGCACTGAGAACATATGCATAGATTGCAATCAGGAACAGCATAATACAAATTCGCACGATCCAGAATGGCACCAGCACGCGCTTTTTCCATAGTCCAGTTTGGTTGGCCATCGTGAGTGTTATTGAAAAGTGTAAGTGAGTAGAGTGGTGCGACAGCGGTACAAACGGTTGACAACCGCAAGTTTATCAAGGAAGCTTTGGATCAGACGTGTTGAGCGAAATTCGGAAATTCCGCGAGTCGATGTGCAGGGGTCAAGAGAAGGCGTCCAAGGCTGGCTGTGTGTGTGTGGATGAAACGCGCGTTGGCGCCTGGCGCAGTGCATCCTCATTTCCCAAGTTAGCAGTCAAGCGTGGCGCATTCTTTGCTACCCGTAGTTTGCGCATGATTGTAATATCCACAATGCAAGGCAGGTATTCGAACGAAGGATTTGTGTGACAATTGAGTGCCTCGAAACAGGTGGGACGAACGTTACAGATGCAAACGACTGCACGTGCCAGATGTTACGAACAGTACAGAGAGCGGGACCTCTGAAGCACGATCAGCAGATGAACGAGTGGCTGAAACATGTCGGTCAATGAAAGAGCAAAAAGCGGGCCATTGCCGGCCTTGACATCTGTTTTTTCAGGAGGTCTATGCACGCGCGAGCGACAAGTCAAAAACAAATGCAAAATAGAATGACCCGAAGGCGATTTGAACGCCTAACCTTCAGGAGACACCTTAACTGGAATCTGACGCGCTACCATTGCGCCATCGGGCCGGGTAAACCGTGTCATTCGATTTGATGAAGATATGTTCCAGTTATTAGTTAATAATCTATGAGATATCCGCTTCCCGGAAGCCTTCTGAAGGGGTTGATGATATTCCACACGCTACTATTGACGACCGATAATTGATGTTCATTCCCTCCATGACCTTAATCACCGTTCCGTCTTCCTGTAGACAAGCGCCTTGTTGCCTGCCTCATGACCAGCAGCATGAGGAAGGTGCGCCCAGCCATCTGGTGCATCACATGCGGGGTGCCCCTGCCACGCGCCATAGCTCCGCGCGATAACGATAAGCAGGCGACCATCATGGTACCCATACACGGTCGCTATCTATGCTCGAAGCTCTTCTGTTCTTGAGCTCTTGTGTAATTATCAACATAGTCCACATTATGGGTGTGAATCAGTCGAGACCGTCCGATGCTGCTGTCAGCGAGAAGTTGAGGGAAAGGCTTCAGGCCATGCACATGAATGAGGAGAGAGCTACGACTGAAAAGGATGATTTCGTACACGTCGCTGGAGAAGCTCGTACGTCTTGAGGAGCTAAGTCATGAGTTGTACTCTAACGTTGTTACAGCACCAAGATACACGCCGTTGTCAAGGCAGGTCAAGACGATCTCCACCAAAGATGCTGAGGAATGGGAGAAGAAAATCATGGAGGATCCCAAGGTACGGCGAGCTACTCTTGTAGTATGAACATAGCTGACAGCAATCTAGAACCGACTTGCTCTTCTGGCTTTGAGCTCGAACCCAGCCACGGCCGTCCTCTCCTCTCGCGCAGCTACCATCTCAGACACCCACCAGTTCAGCATTAAGATTCCCACCGAAGGCTCGCCCGTCACCAATCAGGCTTCGTCGGGACGATGCTGGCTGTTCGCCTCAACCAATGTCTTCCGCATCGCTATCATGAAGAAATACAAGCTTGACAGCTTTCAGCTTTCGCAGGCTTATCTTTTCTACTGGGATAAAATGGAGAAGGCCAACTACTTCCTTGAGAACGTCCTTGAGACAACATCTGAGAGTATCGACAGTCGGCTGATGCAAGCCTTGCTGGCGAGTCCAGTGGGGGATGGTGGACAGTGGGACATGGTCGCCAACCTTGTGGAGAAGTATGGGCTGGTTCCACACATCCTCTATCCAGACTCGTTCAATGCCAGCAACTCCAGGGTCATGGACACCATCATCACCACGAAGCTGCGCGAAGATGCTGTCAGACTGCGCTCCATCGCTACGAGCAATGCCACGCCTAATGCTATCAAGGCTAGCATAGCAGCCGAGAAGGTTACAATGATGCGCGAGATCCACCTCATTCTGACTCTAATGCTCGGTCCTCCTCCGGCTCCAGAGAAAGCATTCACATGGGAGTTCTACGACCGTGACGGGAACTTCCAGACCGTCAAGACTCGGCCAACCGCCTTTGCCAAGGAACTTAACGATTCGAAGACTGTACGCGCCATGTCAGGCACAGACGTGCACCAGCTGTTTTCCCTTGTCAACGACCCTCGCAATCCATACAACCGCCTGCTCAGTGTGAACCGTCTTGGCAATGTCTGGGAAGGCCGGCCCGTGACATACGTGAACGTGGACATGAAGACCATCAAGGATGCATGTGTTGCAATGCTCAAAAAGGGCATGCCTGTCTTCTTCGGCTCAGACGTTGGCAAGTACTCTGATTCGTCTAAAGGCATCATGGACACCGACCTCTTCGAGTACGAGCTTGGGTTCAACATCAAGCTGAGCATGTCGAAGGCCGAGCGCCTCCAAACAGGCGAGAGCCAGATGACGCACGCCATGGTGTTGACCGCTGTGCACGTTGTGGACGGTAAGCCTGTCAGGTGGAGGGTGGAGAACTCGTGGAGCGATCGAGTGGGCGACAAGGGCTACTTTGTCATGAGCGACAAGTGGATGGACGAGTTTGTGTACCAAGCGGTCGTGGATCCCAGCGTTGTCAGCTCGACCGTCAAGAAGGTATTGGATCAGAAGCCGAGAATGCTCGAGCTCTGGGATCCCATGGGTGCTCTGGCTTGATGAGATGCGTTTGGTCTCCAGCGTAGCGTTTCTGTTCAGTGAATTGATGTTGCATCTCTCCTTCCTTCTCTTGATCGTCCCTGCCCGTGCGTGTCAGGGTCACCAAAACACCTTCCCGCATCAACATCTTGTCTGACCATCAACATCGTCATGATTCGACATGTTCCTTTCAGCTAGTGCACTATGTTCCGGCGACTTGCCGTGAGGTCGAGTTCTCCGTCGAGTCATCGCGGTAGATAAGATGCTGGAATATGATGACTCCCGACGTCGCCGCAGCCCCGCGGTACTCACTCAAAAAGTCCCACGGACTCTCCTCGTCGACACCATAACGCGTCTGCACTCCCACATCACTCATAATGGCTCACAACAACACAGCATTCAATCTTCAGACATGTGCCCGACCTAATATACTTGCATTGGAGCCGTACCGCTGCGCGCGCGAGTAGGTGAAGCTCATATATCGCAAGGCTGGACAGAAGCTGACAGTTCTAGTGACTATAAAGATGACGGCACCAACATCCTGCTCGACGCCAACGAGAATGCATACGGCCCCGGTCTGGCATTGAACGGAGAGGGAAAGCTCAACGGCACATCGGGTGCGTCAGCGTCGATTGACGTAGACCTGCTTGGCCTCAACCGCTACCCAGACCCGTACGTCCACCGACTGCTACACTCAGAATAAACACTCACCGTAGACGCAGCCACCAGGCAGGCCTCAAGCAGCTGCTCTGCAACCTCCGCAATACCCACACTCACACGCCTAAGAACATTGGCCCTGAGCACCTGTTTGTTGGTGTTGGCTCTGACGAAGCTATCGATGCGCTCATCCGCGCCTTCTGCGCCCCCGGCAAGGAGAAGATCCTGACATGCCCACCCACATACGGCATGTACAGCGTGTCAGCGCAAGTCAACGACGTCTCGCTCGTCAAGGTCCCATTACAGCTCCCCAGTTTTGATCTCGACGTCCCTGCGATCCAGAAAGCCCTTGCCTCCGACCCCAGCATAAAGCTCGCATACCTTTGCTCGCCCGGCAACCCCACAGGAAAGTTGCTGAAGAAGGAGGATGTGCAGGCCATACTCGAGACAAATTGGAACGGTGTGGTCGTTCTGGACGAGGCGTACATAGACTTTGCGCCGGAGGGTGCATCCATGGCAGAGTGGGTCGCCGAATGGCCGAACCTGGTCGTCATGCAGACGCTCTCTAAGGCCTTCGGTCTTGCTGGCATTAGATTGGGCGCAGCCTTCGCAGACCCGGCTGTTGCGCAGATTCTCAACAACATGAAGGCGCCCTACAACATCTCTAACCCGACATCTCAGCTTGCACAGGCTGCGCTGAGTCCGAAGCACCTCGACGTTATGACGAAGAACAAGGATCTAATCGTGAAGCAAAGGGAGAGGTTGATTAAGGAACTGCCCAACATTCCGGGTATTGGGCAGCTCCACGGCGGAACAGAGAGCAACTTTCTGCTCTACCAGATGCTGGACAAGCCAAACGGCAAGCCCAGCAACGAAGTCGCGTTGGCAGTGTACGAAGGGCTTGCAGAAGAGAAGGGTGTCGTGGTCAGGTTCAGAGGGAAAGAGTACGGGTGCGAAGGGTGCTTGAGAATTACAGTGGGTACAGAGGACGAATGCACAAGATTTCTGCAAGAGATCAGCACGGTGCTTGATAGTGTATACAAGAAGAAGGGCAGTTTAGGCGGTAAGGGTGAGGAGCAGAAGGAGAAGGAGGCCAGCGCCGTTGTTGCATAGGGCTCTGAAGAACCACAATAGATAAGGAAGTAGAAGGGCTTGGTTCAAAACACTCCACATGGGTGCGCATCCTAGTCCTATCGAAAGCGATGTCCCGGTATAGTACACGACACATAGACGGATCGTGACAAATTTTGTGGCGCAAACGTACGGTCAAAAAACGCCGTTTTGAGAACACGAACTCCTCTACAGAGATAGTGCAAAGCAGGATAATTTTGATGCGCACTTCTGGTAGATGTAGAGCGTTGAGAGAAGTATGTGTGAGAGATTCGACTTTTATACACCTCCGGACACTGGCATTCGGCTTTTGGTCAAGCAAACAACAATGTCCACAAGCAGGAGTGTATCTTGCTGATGTTACTGGGAAGCGCGGAGGCAGTCATGTCGATGCATGCTGCATGCTTTTGGCACATACAAAGGATCGTTGTCTTCGAGTTTCGATAAGGGACTTTCTGCAGGCATGGATTTCAGAATCATGGTCTTTGGCGGCGCTTCTACATTGAACCTGAGGTGTCTGGTTTTCGCTATGTTCAGAGTTGAGTGTTGATTTGTTTGGAGGAAGCTTTTCAGACATTTAGAAAGTTCACACTAGAGTGGCGACCTTCTGCTCGAAGCATCATTCTGACAAGCACGGGTTTTGGGGACAGAGAGACAGAACCATTTTTGTTCATCAAAAGGTTTTGACAACATATGCGGAGCTGAGGTAGCTTTGAAGGATCCCCGCAAACAAAGACACGTAATACCTCACACCATCCACTTCGACACATATGGTGGTGGGGCTGCAATTTGGGAAGAATAGAGCAGGGGATAAAGGTAGCAGAAGCAGTCATGGTACTGAGAGATCACACCTCTGTGGACACGTATAGCTCTTGGTTGAGCTTGGTCTTGTGAAGCAAACAGACGTAATTTGTGGCATCTAAACCTCGTGGATGACATGCAATTCTTCGTGTTCGGAGAGCCATAACTTTGACTGGAGTGTACTTTGAAGATGCTAAAGAAACAAATTGAGATACGCTAGGGACTAGCGAGGAACAACATGTCATTCAAGCACTACTCTTTTCGATCGCGCATGTTAGGGAATTGAACGTCATCTCCGACATGATCTAACCCAGACAAACATGGAAGATACGGTACGTTACTTCCGAGATATCGGTGTCTTCGAAGCTGACTTGGACAAAGAGGACTGAACGTAGAAGAGGATTAGCAGAGCATTTACTGTAGAAGAGCTGTTATGGTATGATGGAATACCACTCTGTTTTCCGGTGATTGCTCTCAGTGTGGATTTCGAGACGAACATTCAAGAAGTTGATGAAGTGTTTGGCGCGACGTTATTACATAGCTGCAGGAATGCTTTGATCTTGTCGCTTTTTGAGCAATTGTGCAAGATTCATGAAAGTGTGTAAAGAGGTTGCGATGTGCTGGCAGGACGTAGATTACTGACGTATGGCAAGAGTCATGGGGCTTAGCTTTGCGCCTTCGAAGCAGAGGATTGAGAACAGTTGTAGCAAAAAGATTTCGCACTTTTGTAGAGTCCCCACAGCCTGACTTCTTTCCAATATTGGAAAAGGCCTGGACAGACGTAATCCACCTCGAGTAATCATTGTGGTTGACTTCCTTTTCAGAATACGATCACTTGTCTCAGAACATTCATGTTTCGACACATCATGGACTCTGAAGTTGCAATTGGTTTGGAGATAGCAAAAGCGGCAAGCAGGCATACGCATTCCGGTCCGGTCTTTGACCTTGTTCAATGCACATACGTTCACGAAGGCAACAACGACGATAGAAGCACCTTTCTGTAGGGACGTGTACTGAAAACCCTCCATTTCTAGTGCAATTCTGCACCTGTTAGTCGGTCTCTTAAGGCGACAGAGTCTGCGTTTGGCTTCGCGATGCTTCACTAAGTCGGCACGGCATCATGAGCTCACCAGATGATGCTAATACCTCTGCAGATTGCCAAGCGAGTCACTGTCCCGAAGAAAGCTTTGATGCCTGGTCGACATATGCGCTGGTCTTGTTGATGCTGATGTTCGTGTTGGCGAGTGCCATCCTTAGCGCGAGCAACTCTGCCCGCAAGTGGGCCGCTCTTGGCAAGAGTGCTCGTTAGCGCCTTCCGCCCACCTGCTAAGCGAGGTCGAAATTGCGTTGGATCTCTTCGATTTTGCACCTTCGTCAACCTCCAGTCAACGACCCTAGTACTAACACCAGGACCAGACAAAGTGAGTCTTCCGCACGAACGAATCGATCAATCGAACGAGCATCGCACCGAACGATCGAAACCACCGCACACGCAGTACTGACAGCCGCGCAGATGGGTGCCCTTAAGTATGTCGAGGAACTTCAGAAGAAGAAGCAGTCGGACATGATGCGCTTCTTGATGCGCGTTCGCGTACGTACACATGATTGAGACTGAGAAGAGAATTTTGCTAACATTGCGACAGTGCTGGGAGGTATGAAAAACCCTTTTACTGAGACACCGAGTCTCAATTGGTGTACTCGTTGAACATTAGCTGAGAGTGCATCGATAGCTTCGCCAACTGAAGGTCATCCACCGCGCCAGCCGTCCTTCGCGCCCCGACAAGGCCCGCCGTCTTGGGTACAAGGCCAAGCAGGGCTACGTTATCTACCGCGTCCGTGTCCGCCGCGGTGGCCGCAAGAGGCCCGCTCCCAAGTACGTACAGATGCAGACGCCAGATGATATAGCAGTGCTAACGATGAACTTCTAGGGGCGCCACCTACGGTATGCTTTGTTTGCCGAACGAACAACGTACGCAGAAGACTAACACATGAACAGGCAAGCCCACCAACCAGGGTATCAACCAGCTCAAGTACCAGCGCTCCCTCAAGTCCACCGCTGAGGAGCGTGTCGGTCGCCGCTGCGCCAACCTCCGCGTCCTCAACTCCTACTGGATCAACCAGGACTCGACCTACAAGTACTACGAGGTCATCCTTGTCGACCCCCAGCACAAGGCCATCCGCCGTGATGCCCGCATCAACTGGATCGCCAAGCCCGTCCACAAGCACCGCGAGTCTCGTGGTCTCACCGCCACCGGCAAGAAGAGCCGTGGTCTCGGCCGTGGTCACAAGTACAACAACACCACCGCTGGTCGCAGGAAGACCTGGAAGAGGCACAACACCCTCTCCCTCTGGCGCTACAGGTAAATGTAGCGCTCAGGGCGTTGCGTGGTGTCTGGGACGTCTGGTCGAATCTTTCAAGCTTATGGACTGGCGTGCATGGAAAAGAATGTTCTGCGTTGTGTAGCTTTGCTTGAGCCCACAGCGACGGTCGTTCAGGACTGCTAAAATAAATTTCATGGATTCATGAATGGATGAATTGCATTATACCCCCCTTCAATAGGTTGAACCGTGTGATCTTCTACGTCGTGATGCTGCATTAACACTCCGACACAGTATTACTTGGATGCCCACGTCGAAGAACTACATGGATCTCACGGCAAAGAATCTACACAAGGTAGGGAACATAGTGCTGCTCGAGTATCTTTGCTTGGGTATACATCTACATTTTCCCCTCATCACCTGCTGCTCACCTCCCATCTACAACTGATCAGAGCTGACTCTTTGTACAATAATACCACTCGACGCACCACCGCCGTTGCAGATCGCCGCAGCACCATACTGCCCGACCTCCAACTGATGCAGCAGTGTGACCAATATCCTGCTTCCGGAGCTACCCAGGGCGTGACCCAGGGCAATGGCGCCACCCCTAGGGTTGACATTGTCCTCCTTCAAGCCGAGGATCTTAGCATTTGCCTTGATCACAGCAGCAAAAGCCTCATTGAACTCCCAGATCGAAATGTCGTCCTTGCTCAGACCAGACTGCTTCAATAGCTTCTCGACAACCGAAGCAGGCGCGATAGGGAAATCGATGGGGTCGACCGAGGCATCGCAGTAAGTGATGATCTTGGCCAGCACACGGCTGTCCTTGCCGTACTGCTGCGCAATCTCCTTGCTTCCCAAGACCAGGGCGGACGCGCCGTCGCTGAGGGGCGAGCTATTCGCTGCCGTGACCGAGGCGTCTGCTTCCTTTGAGAAGGCAGGCTTTAGTGTGGGAACCTTCTCGAGCTTGAGTTTGTTATACTGCTCGTCTTCTGAGATGACGACGTCGCCCTTCTTCGACTTGACGGTCACAGGTACAATCTCATCCTTGAACAGACCGTCCTTGTACGCTTGCTGGGCGCGCTTATATGTTAGGATGGCATAGTCATCTTGCTCTTTGCGGGAGATGTTGTGATCTTTGGCTGTCTTTTCGGCGCAGTTGCCCATGTGGATCTGGTTGTAGACGTCCCACAGGCCGTCGGCGATCAGGCCGTCTTGCATTTTCTGATGACCAAAAGCGGGTTGCTGACTGGCGCGGTTGAGGTAGTATGGTACTCGGGTCATGTTCTCCATGCCACCAGCGACCTGTGCCTCAGCCTGACCTAGTTCGATGGTTGAGGCAGCAATGTTGACAGCCTTCAACCCTGAAGCGCATACCTTGTTAATGGTGGTAGCCTCGACGCTGGTAGGCAGGCCGGCGAAGATGGCAGCCTGCCGTGCTGGCGCTTGTCCAACGCCTGCTGACAGCACATTGCCCATGTATACGGCATCGATGGAGGACACTGGGACTTTCGATTTCTCTAGGGCTGACTTGATCGCTGTGGCACCGAGTTGGGTGGCTGAGACAGTGGTGAAGTTGCCATTGAACTGTTGTATGGTCAGCAGACTTCCACAATGATGTGATCAGGTCGCTCGTACCACTGCAGTCGGTGTTCGACTTGCGCTTATGATGTATGCATCTCTGATCTCCTTCTTCTGTTGTGCTGAGGCGCTGAACTGCCTCTGGATGCTTGCCAGGCGCTGCTGCGGCCGTGAGGCCATTTTCATGGATGTGCGGAGGGCGGAATAGGACATGGTATCAAGAGGAAGGAGGTTCACTGGACAATATGAGCAGTCGCAGAGAAAGAAGCTCTAGCGAGTCGAATAACGACTGTCGCATGGCGGCGTCTTTCCGCTGTTTTATGCGGAGCACAGGAGCTTGACGTCGCGGAACGTGGGGAATATGAGCCGAGGTCGTTGGTCTTAAGCCGCCCGCTCACAGCGCTCAGCGCTCGGCCGAGCCTTCTTCCTCTCTTTGTTTGAGCCGACCGCGTCGCGACTTCCTCCACCAGGAGGCGCGTTGTGTTTCTCGTGTTACTGAACTTCACGTGTAGACACTGGCTTGTTTGATGACAACGCGTCTAATAATGGCCCTTGCTCTGCCACCAACTATCCCTATGCAGCGAATGTATCCCTCACTCCAACGACAAGGGACCTCACGTTCCTTCCGCCTTTCGAGAGCGTGCTCCATGCTGGCGGCCACGTAGTCTAGGCCACCTGTCGTTGAGGCCTTTTGCAACGTCTCCTAGAAGTCTGCGGACACGAAGAAATTTCAACTGCTACACGCTGGTAAACCTGCTTCTTTGTGGCAATCCTGTGATCATTGATGCTGCAATGGGCCGTACACAATCACCTCTTTTTGACAATTGACAGGTCTCTTCCAAAAACTCTCGAGCGACAAATCACGCAGTCTCTTTCACACCGACATTGGTGTGTAAGGTCTAGCAACAGCGCTGACCACATCTAATTCCTGACATCGACTACCTCTTTGTTCATGATCTCTGCGTCTGATGTACTAGAGCTATTAGATCTAGATCATTCGACACTTCCGTTGCTCAAACCACTATCTTTGCGGGTGCCACCATCGACTCGCACCTGCATCTGTACCTGCATCGAGCCCCTGGTACCACAACATCATCATAATGGGCGCTCCTGTAACACACCGAACAATGGCAGCCCAACCTTACCTTGTCTATCTCTTGGCTATCATTAGAGTTTGCAGACGGTCTTGACCGCCTCGGTGGAAATGTTCGTAGCCGGACAGAACGGCACCATTGTCATGGACTTGTGACAGGAGATTTGCGGCACCTTACATGAGGCGGTGCCTGAGTACAGATCATTGCCAAGAGTCATTGGCTTTGCGATGTGGCAATATCACGAGGGTTAGCGAGTGTCAGGTATCGGGGAAGTTGCTATTGATGAGTATAAGAGAAGGACCACCGCACTGCTACGAGTATACAGCATCAGTTCCCACCTCCTCAAGCATCAGCAAATCAGAACAAGCAACCTCCTTATACACACAAGCAATCATCATGCGCTTCTCAACCATCTTCAGCAGCCTCGCTCTCGCAGCGACCACTCTTGCCGCCCCCTCTATCGTCGTCCACAACAACTGCGACTTCGACATCTTCGTCACCTCCGTTGGCCAAACTACCGGCAACACAACCAAGGTCCAGCCGGACACCCTCTGGACCGAAGAGGAGTATTTCCAAGGCATCGGCACGGCGATCAAGATCGGTCGCACTGCTGCTGCTCTCTGGACCGCCAAGCCCATTTTGCACCTTAGCTACACGTACAACAAGGGTGTGAGCCTCTATTACGATCTCAGCACTGCTTATGGGTTTGACTTCTGGGGCTTGAAAATCACGGTCAAGGGTGACAAGGAAAAGGATGTCCCAAGTATCGAATGGGATGGTGCGCCGCAGCCGGGCCACACCTTGTCCTACTTTGGGGAGACTGGTCTGACACTCGAGGCCTGCGCTGCTTAGGTAAAACAAGAGGGACTTGCCGTGGAGGGTCTGCAAGACTATTGTGCTGGTTGCAAGTAGGGGTTGACGACCGTAAATGGTACAGGCTGTCTGTCTCATGTATCGTAGGAGTCAATTTGTAGCCGTTTAGGTAGATGTTCTTCGTTCGTTGTGGCCAAACTGTCTTTAACCCTTAATCTCACCGAGCCTATCGCTTCGTGTCGATAGTCAGAACGATCCAAATCATCACTATATGTGCTGCGCTATGCTACGCTAGTTATCCAAACGCCCCAAATGCTATCAACGCTATGTTCATCAGCCATATATGTCGTCACCTTCGTTCATCGTCCATCGTTTACCGCTAAAGTACGTACTAATACTTCAGCCACATGAAGTCTCTTTCAGCAAGGATCAGGTTATGCCCTTCGCCCCAAATGCGGTCCTCGGTCGCAAACCGCAAACATCCGATCTGGATCCGCGGAAACAGCTCCTCGCACTTCCTCGCCTCGAATGCTTGAAAGTCTTTACTCGTCGCTTGCAGCGTGTTCCGCATCGTCCCCCATAGCTTGGCAGCTTCACTCTTGTCCACCGGGATCCTGCGGGAGCATCCGTGCGGATTATGATGAGATCCTCCTGAGAGCGTCAGGCGCGTCGGCGTGCGCAAATTTAGGGTCATGGTCTCTGTGTAGAGTATGGAAGCATCCGGGTTCCCAGAGAGAAGCAGATCGAACAGCGATTTCAGAAGGATAGCTATGTAGTCGAAGAGCTGCACAGCAAATGACTTAGGTCGGTTTTCGATAAGATGTGCGAGTTCTTGATCGTGAGGAATGTGCTCAGATGCGCCTAGTGGTTCCTGGATGCGCAAATCCACGTTGATGAAAAGGTGGTTGATGATTGGCGAGAGCGCGATGAAGCGCTTCCATGTCAACGAAAAATACGGACGACCGTGGGAGAAAGTGATGTCCAATTCGTAGTTGAGCTGCTTCGAGGCAGCGAAGTGCTGGATCGCCGTCTTGAATTCCTGATACAGTTGGTGACATACAAGGAGCAGCCCACGATACGACTTCAATGGTAAATCGCGCTTGACGTAGGCCTCTGACACCACCATCACTCCGCGAAAAGACGGGTTGAGATTCTCGTGGAGGAGCAGGTCGTATACATAGTTTCTGAGTTCGAGAGGCAGGTCCAGAAAGCCAGTCATGGTGCACCAGAAAGATCTGATAATTTCAGGGTCCCAGGGGTTCTTCAGGGTCTGAAGGATCGGGTGCGGGGATCAGGGTACAAAGCTAGGCGGTTGGTAAGAGCCGATGTTCCCTGGGCCCGTAGGACGTGTGCGCAACAAAGTGTTGTGTGGTAAGAAGTCCATGGAAGGTCTATGAAAGGCTGTCGGTGAGTGAGGTCTGCTTGTTTGTCGAGTAGGCTGAAGGTTGAGCTGTGTGAGACGGGTGGGGCCGGGAGGTGAGGCTGGTTTGCCGATTTCGCCCAATCATGACACTCATCACGTGGTGTTCACCTCGAATCGAGCTGCGGCAAATGGCGGATTCTCCTCTGCAAATATCGCCAGCATCTTGGACCAAGCATCTCCAAACGGCAATGACTGCTTCATCATTCATTTATCGTGCCTTATCCGGCAGCTTTCTCCAGGCCTGAACATGGATGATTACGAACTGGAGCGCATTGGGTCTGACAACCCTGCGCAAAGTGTACCAGCAGCACAACGTGTATCACCTGGCTGGAGAAGATCCAACGGCCATGTCCAATCGACCGAAAAGCAGTCAGAAGAGACTCAGAAGACAGCAGTCGTAGACCCAAGCCTCACAAAATATGACGTATGCATCTGCGCCTTGCCCTGCCCAGGTGGATGTGGAATTCTAACATCGAGTAGGTCGGCTGGCGCAGGGTAGTGAGAAATTTCTCACCCTCATGGTTCAGTGTCACAATGGGCACGGGAATCGTGTCTTTGCTCTTTGCTGCGATTCCCTTCAAGGCCCAATGGCTGTATTGGCTTGCAGTCATCTTTTTTGGACTGAACGCTGCACTGTTCATTTGCGCCTTCCTCATTTCTGTCGTGCGATACACGCTTTACCCTGAGATATGGACTGTCATGATTGCCGACAGTACCAATTCACTCTTCCTTGGAACAATACCCATGGGATTTGCTACTCTCATATCCGCCTGGTGCACGTTGTGCATCCCGTACTGGGGTCCTTGGGCCATTACTTTCGCTTGGGTGTGCTGGATGATTGACTCGGTCGTCTCTGTTACAGTGACCATCTCCCTTACGGTTTTGTTGATCTCAGCGACCAATCGGCAGAACTTGGATCGCATCACTGCTGTCCAATTGCTGCCCATCGCCGCGTCTATCGTCGCAGCAGGGACCGGCGCCCGCGTTGCTGAACACCTCCAGGACCAGAATAACGCACTCGGCACGTTGATCGCATCGTACATCATGTGGGGGCTGAGCACTCCTCTTGCAATGACTGTGCTGGTCATGTATTACACCCGCCTTGCTCTGCACAAGCTACCGCCTCGCGAGATTGTAGTCTCCTCATTCTTGCCTCTGGGACCACTTGGGATGGGCGGCTACGCTATCACGTACCTCGGTAACATCGCACGTCGAGTCTTCAGAGAGACTGGCTTATTCTCCGATATACCGATTGCGGGCGACATCTTCTTTGTCATTGGAACGTTCATTGCTCTCATCATGTGGGCGTTTGGATTGACCTGGCTATGCTTTGCTCTTGCCTCGATTTACAAATCTCGTCCCTTCCCCTTCAACATGGGCTGGTGGGGTTTCACCTTTCCTCTCGGTGTCATGGCCTTGAGTACCATGGAGTTCGGCCACATCTTCTCCAGCATGTTCTTCAAAGTGCTTGGTACGATATTTGCCATCGCTGTTATTCTCCTTTGGTGTGTGGTGGCCGCTGGCACCGCTAGAGGCGCTTGGAACGGAAAACTGTTCAATGCGCCTTGTCTAAAGAATCTTCCGAAGAAAGACGACGTCTCTCAGGACGGAGCTGAGAAAGAGAAGGGTTCCAAGGGTTGAAGAAGTATACTGCAATGTGCTGGGGCGACGCTGAGGTCGCGGTCCTACCTTTTCAGAACCTTCCCGACTCCCCTCATCTCAGCTCAGGCTGTTACTTCACTCTTATACAAAAACAAACCGCTTGCTGCGAAGCTCCACTGCAATCACCAGACGCTCCCTCTTGACTGACTACATCCTCTCTCACCACCACGACGCAAAAGATAGCGCTAGGTGACAATTAAGCCTCAATTAATGAGGAGACCAAGAAGCAGAAACCGCAAACCTCTTCAATTCCCAGGCCAGCATCAACAGGCACAGTGCGCGCTCTGCTCGTGTTAGCATAGTTCTTGCTATCTTTCTCACTTACTCACTAGTCTTGCAACGCAGTCAACAGCTACAAGCACGCTGTTCTTGACTGCCACTTAAAGTGCAGCACTGTCGCTACCATCTCTCACACTGCAACAGCACTCTGCCTTGCTGCCTCACTTAAGCATACAAGAAGGGAAGCATACTCGAGCTACACCGGAAGATGATGTCGGTCCAGCTGCTCCAGGAAGTGCAACCAAACAACATGCTTCAGTGTCCAGTTATCCGCTGGGAGCCTAGTGCGTGGGGATTCATCTTTGCCAGGATGTTCGCAGTAGAGATTGCTGGGGTCAAACTCGCACTCGTAGTTGGGTTGCACCGTACTATTCAATGCTGCTACAACACACGCAAGGAAGCAAGTCACCTGCGACCTCAGGCGGTCCCAAGGTTTGACAAGCGCGGCATCACTCATGTCAAGGTGATCGTTATGAAGCTCGATCGTCATGCGCATGACCTAGTTCTTTATTTTCTCCTCCCACCAGCGTTGAGCTTGGCATCTGCAGCTAGTCAGCACGTAGGTTGCTCACGATGGAGGGAACACGGGTGGGCGTGCCTTGGTGCAGGCTTTGTTGATCATTTTGGCGACGTGCGGGTCAAAGGGCTGAAAAGCAGGAAGTCTTGCTGCAACTTTCTGCAACATGCCCTTGCGACTGGAGATGCAAGGGCAAACGTGGGCAGCACCAGTGGTGTCTTTAAGGCTGTCGGCCTTGTTGTCGTCATTGATATCATCGCCGGCGGAGGACGCTAATGGGCTGGGTCTTCTTGCGATTGCGAAAGGAAATGCGGACGCTGGACTCTATATGTGCGGCTGTTCGTAGGGGTGCTGCGGGAGCGCTCGGTCGAGGTCGGTGGAAAGCGTCTGTCAGAAAGCTAACCCTTGGTGTATATGTCAATAGCCCTGGGGAGATCGTGTTATGGTATAAGAACATTGGTTAGGATATATGAGTGCGCTCAACTATGTACAAATCACGAGAATTCGCCGTTAGCCTCGTCGGCGTCGAGCCAACCTCTGCACATCTCGACAGCGCGGTTCCTGGATCGTATTAGTTATGCTCAGCGCAGATTTGAGGATTTTTGACTCACCACTTCTTGAACATCTTCGAGCCTTCCTCCTGTGTGACGTTGGGTTCGAAGACCATGCGGTCCTTCTGGTTGATCTCCTTCAATTCGTCGAACTCTTTCCATACGTCAACTGCGAAACCCGCTGCGATAGCGGCACCCAGCGCGGTAGTTTCGCGCATAGCGGGGCGGTCGACCGGGATGCCGATAATGTTCGATTGTGTCTGTGGAGAAAACGAGTCAGCGACGCGCTTAGAATTCAATATGATGTCATAGGACCACTGACCTGCATGCAGAGGTTGCTGTTACTCATACCGCCGTCAACAGCCAGCATGTTGAGTTTATGCCCGGAGTCCAGCTCCATAGCATCGAGAATGGCCTTGGTCTGGAAGCAAGTCGCCTCGAGGGTTGCCCGCGCAATGTGACCCTGCTCTGTGAACTGTGTGATGCCGAAGATTGTGCCCTTCGCGTCGTCTATCCAGTACGGTGCGAACAGACCGGAGAAAGCTGTGACGAAAACGCATCCACCATTGTCTTCTACGCTTGCAGCAAGATCACTGATCTTGTGCGAATGTGTGATGAAACCCATATTGTTCATGAGGAACTTGACACCAGATCCAGCGACAGCTATACTGCCCTCAAGCGCGTACACAGGCTTGCGCTTGCCACCGAAGTCGTATGCAATTGTTGCAAGCAGACCGTGTTTAGAGATGACTGGCTTCTCGCCGACATTGTACAGCAAGAAACAACCGGTTCCGTATGTGTTCTTCGCAGATCCAGGTGTGAATCCTTGTTGGCCGACCAACGCCGAAGACTGGTCACCCAAGCAGCCAGCAATCGGCACACCCTTGAGAGTGCCTCTTGCGAGAGAACCGAAAGCGTCTGGCGACGATGATGGGACAATCTTGGGCAGGTTCAACTTTTTGCGGTCGAGCCCGAAGAAGTCGAGAAGCTTGTCATCGTATTGTACGGTGTGCAGGTTCATGAACATGGTTCGCGAGGCGTTCGTGCAGTCTGTGACGTGAATGTCGCGCTCCTTTCCGCCGTTCAGATTGTACAGGATCCAGGTGTCGACGGTACCGAACGATAGGCGGCCCTCTTCGTAGGCCTTGCGGACTTCCTCAACATGGTCGATAAGCCACACAAGCTTCACCGAGGAGGGGTATGTGGACAGCGGCAGCCCGGTCAACTCAAGCAGCTCGTCCGCTCCTTTCTTTTGTTTGAGCTCACGGACTAACCCCTTGGTTCTGGTGTCGGGCCATGCAATTGCGTTGTAAAGTGGTTCACCAGTGTTGGTGTCCCACACGACAGTGGTTTCACGCTGATTGGTGATGCCTACAGCTTTGATGTCTGAAATGTCGTAGTGCATGTCTTCAAAGATGCCGGTAGCCTTCTCTATACATGTCTCAACAGTGCTGACGAGCTCGTAGGGGTCGTGCTCGTGCCATCCCGACTGCGGGTAGTGTTGAGTGAACTCGATCTGGTGTTGCGCGACCGGCTACAAGCAAGTTAGTCGCAGCTATTTCAGTCATACACCAGAGCAGACTCACCTCGCCCATGCCATCAAAAATAATAAATCGCGTACTTGTGGTTCCCTGATCGATAGAACCAATGAATACTTTCTCGAGCTTCTCCTCGTCGAGTATCTGCTCTTCCGACCCATCTGTCACCTGCTCCTTGGGTTTTGGCTGCGGCTCAGCGCTCTTCGCAGAAATCTCTTGGATTGCCATGGTTGATGTGAAAGTTTGGCGTTTGTAAGTTACTGCCGTGTATCGCAGTGGGGTGTACCTAATTCCTCCGCGTGCAGTGGAGATTTTCCAGTATGCGCGTCGCGTGTAATTGGTTATTGAAATTCCGAGGTGGTTATGCCGTAAATGCACGAAGAGGGACGCCGTTCGCGCGAAAGAACACCGAACTATGGTGTAGGAATATTTAAGGGATTGAGAAAAAGTGATACAGGACAGTGCAAGAGTAAGGCAAAGAGATCATCGTACGGCGCGCAAAGTATTTCGGGGTCAATCGGCACGCGACAACGATAATGCGCGTGGGCTTATGACGATGAGGGGTTGGTGTAGGAGAAAGCGGGGGACCTTAGCTATGAGGGGAAACAATTCGTGGGAGCGGAACGTCAGGTGGATGCTTGAAATCTCAGCCTCAAGCAAGCTAAACAGGGTAAGCCGTCCTTCGCGACTTCTCGTCTCTTCCAAGGATTCATCGTCGATTGTTGCGCCTGCTAACTGGGCCTAAATGTGCAGCTAGGCAATTCATCCGCGCGTCTTGATCATGGTGATATCAATACAGTGGGTCGATCAGCAAGCGCGCTCCACAACCAAAGTTAATGGCATTATCAATCGCAGAGCCTCAAACCCCATGTCTGGCGCATCGGTAACGGCACGAATTAATCAGAATCAGACATTGCAGCACTGTCAAAGCTCGAGGTATACCATACAACGTCTAATTACGCCAGCGTTGCACCGAAAAGTCCCCGGCGCCGAGGACTCAAAAGGTGGTCGTCACATGCAGCCCCCATGCCCCCAAATACAATGGGACCTGCCGATCCCCAGGACTCAATGCTTATCCCTGTCGTCGCTGGCCGCTGCATCCTTCTTGGCAGCAATTCTGGCCTCTTCTTCCTCTGCAAGCTGCTCCTCTGATCCTTCGCGGAGCGCCTTGATGCGGTCGACAGCACCTGGCATCCGCCCAACCTTCGACGACACCTCACCACGACCGATCAAAGTGATTACGATACTGGCACCAACGATGAATGTCAAGATAAATCGGTACTCTCGGTCTGGAGGAATTGACGTCAGTAATGTCGTTTTAAGTACTTTCCGATGTGAAACTTACACCATGGCGGAGTCCAGCCCTTCAGAGCGGCGCGAGTATCGATGAAGTAAAGACCTACGAAGCTCATGAACTGTGTAATCAGGGCATACTCGATAGGCATCATTGTCGCGCTCCAGCCAGCCATAGGGGCGAAGACACCAATTGCATAGCGAGGGTAGCCTTGCACTCCTCCGTACTTGGCCCACTCCAGACCCCAGTGAATGGCACCCAGGAAGGAAATGATCTTTAAGTTGTGAGCAAGCGTGTGTGAATCTGGTCATCGCAAATACATACGCTGGCTCCATATCCGATCTGGATAGGCTCAAGAAGATGAAGCAAGTGTGTAGCTGTATGCTCTGAAAGGATGGCGCCTTGTCCACCAACAGAGTGGTTGATCTCGTATGCGCAAAGGACGGTAGCCAGCGACGTTCCTAGGTAAGGAACTGTGCCCGCAAGACCCACGTAATAGGCCTCCTTGGGTACCTCCTTAAGACTAAACGTCTCCTTGACGGTTTCCTGGGCTGGTCAGTATGCCATAAGGTAGCTGAGTCGTTCGGCTTACAATATCGCTCTTAACGCCTTTCATCATATCAGGATCATTCTGCGGGGCAGGTGTCTGTTGTTCAGAGAACATGGGGTGGATCGAGCTGGTCTCTGATACAGTTTCTGGTGTAGGTACGAGCTTCTCGTGTGCGTATCTGTCTTCGGCCGTCTTCTGGTCCTTTGTGAGGTTGCGGCGAGATAAGGTAGACCTGACTGGCGTTATGCGTGCCAATTGCGATGTTTGCGGCCTCTTGCACGCCATAGATCCGAATTGTGTCGCCCATTGATGCACTGGGGCCGCTCGTGGAGCTGGCGCGAAGGGACGCGCAGCGGGCGTGGTGATCGACCTTGCGACTCGCGTAGCACCGTTGCGAAGCATTGTGACGGGAGGGGGTATATTATGAGGTACGGAAGAAACAAGCAATTGCTACTGAACGCTGGAGAGGGAAAAGAGGAGGTTTGGTGTAGCTTCTGTGTTGCGGCTGGCAAGCTTGTCAACCAGGCTATCGAGCTTCAATCCCCGCAAAATCTTGTGACGTCATGCACGTGTCAAGCTTCGGCAGCAACGGAGACTCACGTAAGGTTGCTGCTAACGTCTATCCCGAAAACTTCGAGTGTGGATCGTCTGTGTGTGACGTTTTCGCCGACTTTGCATCGTGAACGGTAGTTGTGATAGACTATTCGCGCCGAACGTGTGTTTGCAACAAGACGCCACAGCTTGCGCACGGATGCTATATGCTACATGCAGTGCGCAATTGGGGGCAATTCTCTTCGGACACAGACTGAGACAAAACCATGTGTATGCTAGTGCGATGCGAGCTTTATCCACTGTGCAAATCCCAGTATGTTTCAAGACCTTGTCGTTGTGAGAATATTTTCTGCAGATGTTGATGGCCTATGCGAATTTGTGAATTTACCACCAAAGGAATGTTGGTCTTTGACATATTACGTCTGCCAATGCTGGTCGCGGATAGTAGACGCTAGTTGTAGGTAGTATGGCTCGATCAATAGTGATCCATGGCAAGAATTAGTGGAGGAGACAGTTTCGGGAGTGAACGAGGCATGGGGTGCGATGTAGTTGCTTAGCTACGACTACCTGACATGCATACAACCTTCCAGCGCATACCCTCTTCGTTGACTATGATATCGTGACAACTGACGTTTTTGAGCGCTTTTGTGATGGTTAGTCCTTCTTGCTCAGCCTTTGCTTCAGACTCCGCTACTGTCGTGTGTTATTGACATGTATTGTAGCAAGAATCGCACATCGTTTCCCTACTAAGTGGACCATGTTTGCGATACCTCTGTATGTTAATGCGGCATCCCTGGTGCGCAACTTTGGAACGCTGTAGCTGATTCGCCAGCCATGCTTTCACGCAAGACATGCAAGATATCCGTGCGCCTTCCGGCCCCAGGAAAAGGTGTTGTCCTTACATCCGGGGCATTTCTTTATATGCTTGACAACTCCTGTCTTGAGCTTCTGCTGGGTTTGGTGGGGCTTACTTTGTGTCGCACTCACGCGGTATTGGTTCATCCGGGTTATGAAATTCGCAACGGTACCAAAATCGTCAACAGCTGCTCCAGATGTCCAGTATGTGAGCCGTGATGAGTGCCGTTGATGAACCTTTTTGAAGATCTGTAGAACCACTTCCATCTTTATGTAAGGGGACGTTTCAATGTATGCTTAAGTTTTACACGCTCAAGACCTAGACGGCGCTCAAAGGACAACGATTAGTACACAATAATGCGGCCTTCTTCAACCAACTTAGCAAAGATATCTTGGGACCATCTCGCGGAAAGGAAGACAAGTGGCGAGGGAAGCCGCGAGAAGCCATCCAACATCACCTCCGCCTATGTGCTACATGTACGTGAGCTTCCAGAGTCTTCCCTTGCTCTTCACCAGCAAGTCGAGACTTGCTGCGGTCCGGCGGTCAGCGGGAGACGTTCACCATAACCGCTTGCTGGTGTGTGCTTGTACGCGTGCAGTGGAAATTGAGCTTCTGCAACATTTGGGCGATTGACTGGTTCGATATATCATGCATTGAGCCAAACTTGTGCTGTACGGTCCTTCCAGCAGCTGCAGTTGGGTACGAACAAAACACTGCAACCTGAGCGTTGCAGTCGCCCCAATGCTTCAAAAAGACCTCGTCGTCCATGCCGAGATGCTGGTTGAGCTGGCCGAGCACCAGGGGCTTGACCTGCTGTTTCATCTTCTCGCTCCACCATCTGTCAAAGCTTTCAGAGGTTGAAAGCCAGGAAGTCACTTCTCCTCCTGCAGCAAAGTTCAGAAACACTGCTGGTATTGCATTGCTGCGGGCTTGTTGGATAAGGCGTGCAACTTCTGTGTTATTAGGGAGTAGTGCTGGAACTGTGGTCTTCATATCATCGAGCGCCTCGCGCACTGTAGCCTCCCCCTCAGCCTTGTAGCCTCCGTCGTTGTCGCATCCATCATCATTGATCGTCCCGTCATTAATCGCCTCGCGTGTGATGTGGGCATCACTTGTTGAGAGTATCTTCTTAATCGACTTAGCTTTTGAGACGGTTGAAGGCAGGTGCGTCGACTTGCTCCTTAGCGGGCCTCTTTTCTCTTGAGGGACTCGATGAGCATAATCTCAGCAAAAAGAGAGGAAATTTCGAGACGTAGAAGCACTGTAGCCATCAAAGGGCCGATAAGTATACTGCAGGCAATCGCAAAGGCTGTTGGATTTACCGGTGAATCTACCATGCAGCGGCAGGACTTCACACTGGACTGGTATCATCCATGACAAGAAGCGCTTGCGTAGATATGGGCTCATTGTGTTGAAGCGTTCATGAGTGATTTCATGGTGTGAAAGCCAACAAAGCAGGACCCCGATGGCGGAACAAACTGGAAGCTTGGGTCCAGACAACCTCTAATCCCTGTACTGCAGAACTAACAGTCTTCAGAAGCTGATTGGTGTCAACAAACTGCCTAACATTCAAGATGCAACTTTTTAGGCACAACAGAAAGCGCCCATCAAGTCGATGCAAGCCTGATGTCCGCTCATAAACGTCAAAAGGACATCTCACATACATGAAGTGCTCACCTTGCACCTCCAACGATCGTTGTGACGCCCCGACTTATCATAACAGCTCGCCTCGCAGACAACTCTATAAGACTGGATCAGGAATATCGTCGTCTACTCAGTCCGTACACGGGTAGTCCTTCGACAAGGCTGGTATGTTTGCTCGTGTGACGAAGAAGACTGTTTGGCCGCAA
The DNA here is from genome assembly GCA_027946495.1 of Didymella sp. IMI 355093. Taxonomy (NCBI): domain Eukaryota; kingdom Fungi; phylum Ascomycota; class Dothideomycetes; order Pleosporales; family Didymellaceae; genus Didymella; species Didymella sp. IMI 355093. Next base: position 1,315,759 of record JAPEUZ010000006.1, read on the forward strand.
ACAACAGTTGCGAACAGATTGAGTGGCGGTGCTTCGTCAGGCAGCAAGGCTTACTTCGTTATCATACTTCGCAAATTTTGCTGGCTGTTTCGACAGCGTGGTATCGTTCACAGCATCATACAAGATACCTTGACTGTGTTCTCGAAGTTGCTTGACGCTGCTTGTCTTGGGCGAGGGTTTCGTCAAAGATCTGGTGAGGTGGCAAGTGCGAGTCTGGCGACGTGGGGCTGGCAGCACCTTGCTAGCGTTGCAAGCCGTGCATGGTGGGGTAACTTCGTCATAGCAACCGCAGAACGACTGCAAAGAACGACAGCAGAAAATGTGCACAGGAAGCTTCCACAAGGCACGATGGCGGCGCTCATGCCTGCAATCGCTTTTAGTGTGAAAGAAACCAGGCTAAGCGCCCCCATTGACAATCAGGCAGCGTTTCAGGGTGGGTCGCAGTGTTCGCGCACCAACCAGCAGCTTCCGTGATGTTCTTGTTCTGCGGGATTCCACGAGCTTCCCTAACAAAAATCTGTCTCGCCCACTGCTTTTAAAAGCCCACCCCGCCGTTGCTCCTCGACTTTCTCAGTACACCAAACAAACCTCACAGCAAAGCCTCACTATAATCAAGTCACTGACTTGTGAGCACTCAACTGCGTTTCTTTTCTTTGATACCCCACTCTACACACAACCGCAATCATGTCTGCCATCGGTATTGATCTCGGTACAACCTACTCTTGTGTAGGCATCTTCAGAGATGACCGCATTGAGATTATTGCCAACGACCAGGGTAACCGCACAACACCCTCGTTCGTTGCCTTCACCGACACAGAGCGCCTCATTGGTGATTCTGCGAAGAACCAGGTCGCTATGAACCCTATCAACACAGTCTTCGATGCCAAGCGTCTCATTGGACGCAAGTTCGCCGACGCTGAGGTTCAGGCCGACATGAAGCACTTCCCCTTCAAGGTCATCGACAAGGCTGGCAAGCCTGTCATCCAGGTCGAGTTCAAGGGCGAGGAGAAGACCTTCACACCCGAGGAGATCTCCTCCATGGTCCTCGTCAAGATGAGGGAGACCGCTGAGTCCTACCTTGGTGGTACCGTCAACAACGCCGTCGTCACAGTCCCCGCCTACTTCAACGACTCGCAACGTCAGGCTACCAAGGACGCTGGTCTCATTGCTGGCCTCAACGTCCTCCGTATCATCAACGAGCCCACAGCCGCTGCCATCGCCTACGGTCTTGACAAGAAGACTGAGGGTGAGCGCAACGTCCTCATTTTCGATCTTGGAGGTGGTACATTCGATGTCTCTCTTCTGACTATTGAGGAGGGTATCTTCGAGGTCAAGTCGACTGCCGGAGACACCCACTTGGGTGGTGAGGACTTCGACAACCGCCTTGTCAACCACTTCACCAACGAGTTCAAGAGGTATGTAAACTGAAAACTCCAGCAACGTTGCACATACTGACAATACACAGGAAGCACAAGAAGGACCTGACCTCCAACGCCCGCGCTCTTCGCCGTCTCCGCACTGCTTGCGAGCGTGCCAAGCGCACTCTCTCTTCCTCTGCCCAGACCTCCATCGAGATCGACTCCCTGTTCGAGGGTATTGACTTCTACACCTCGATCACCCGTGCTCGTTTCGAGGAGCTCTGCCAGGACCTCTTCCGCTCCACCATGGAGCCCGTCGAGCGTGTCCTCCGTGACGCCAAGATTGACAAGTCCTCTGTCCACGAGATCGTTCTTGTCGGTGGTTCTACCCGTATTCCCAAGGTCCAGAAGATGGTCTCCGACTTCTTCAACGGCAAGGAGCCCAACAAGTCCATCAACCCTGACGAGGCTGTTGCCTACGGTGCCGCCGTCCAGGCTGCTATCCTGTCTGGTGACACTTCTTCCAAGTCCACCAACGAGATCCTCCTTCTCGACGTTGCGCCGCTCTCTCTCGGTATCGAGACCGCTGGTGGTGTCATGACTGCTCTCATCAAGCGCAACACCACCATCCCCACCAAGAAGTCCGAGGTTTTCTCCACCTTCTCTGACAACCAGCCTGGTGTCCTCATCCAGGTCTACGAGGGTGAGCGTGCCCGCACAAAGGACAACAACTTGCTCGGCAAGTTCGAGCTTACCGGTATCCCGCCTGCACCCCGTGGTGTCCCTCAGATCGAGGTCACCTTCGATGTTGATGCCAACGGTATCATGAACGTCTCCGCTCTTGAGAAGGGCACTGGAAAGACCAACAAGATCGTCATCACCAACGACAAGGGCCGTCTGTCCAAGGAGGAGATCGAGCGCATGCTTGCTGAGGCCGAGAAGTATAAGGCTGAGGACGAGGCTGAGGCTGGCCGTATCTCTGCTAAGAACGCCCTCGAGTCGTACGCTTACTCTCTCCGCAACACACTCTCCGACTCCAAGGTCGACGAGAAGCTCGATGCTGGCGACAAGGAGAAGCTCAAGGCTGAGATCGACAAGACCGTCACCTGGTTGGACGACAACCAGACTGCTACCAAGGACGAGTACGAGTCCCAGCAGAAGGAGCTTGAGGGTGTCGCCAACCCCATCATGATGAAGTTCTACGGAGCTGGTGGTGAGGGTGGCATGCCCGGCGGTATGCCCGGTGGTGCTCCCGGCGGTGCCGCTCCCGGCGCTGGTGGCGATGACGGCCCTACCGTCGAGGAGGTCGACTAAGCGGATCGCTCCCTTGAGTTGTCTTCTTTGTCTTCTTTCTTTCGAGCATAGACTTCTTCTTTTGGGCGGTCTTCGGAGTTCATGGCCATAAAGGCCCTTTCAACGTTTTCATTTGCATCAGACGAGTTACGATAATGACTGGAAAAGTTTGGTGGTGGAATGCATGTGATGATATATCCCGAGTAGAATCCACATAATAACTTCAAACTATCTCCACCAATGCTTGTGATGGATGTTTGCCATGTATGTCTTCGTCTGACTTGACTTCTTTCTAAACTCACTCAGCCTTGACTTAGAGCTTGCGCATTTTGAAGGGCTCAACTAAATCATACAGCCTTGTAACCACCACAGTACTTGTTGCCTTTACACAACATCCACAGCATATACACAGCGCAGTCGCCGTGAGCAAAGTAGCCTGCCTGCGTCGCAGCGCATTGAGCTTGTACTTGTGCACAACCATCTACCTTGTATCGTAGAGTCGCTGTTCATCCTACACTTATACATATTCTACATCATCCTCATGTCTATTGTACATCTTCCCAAATCGCAGCATACACATCTTAATCATCCAACTTAATCCTTGCCCGCCAGCGCAAACGGATTCTTAACCTCCTCGCCCGGCGCCCTCCGGGTCCACACATCCTCACTATTCGGCATCATCTTCAACGCCTTCTCCTTCTCCGCATACCGCTCCTGAATCAGCCGCTCTTTGACCTCGGCGCCCGAGTAGCTGTTCTTTGTCCGCATGCAGAACCAGAAATCTGACCAGTGGTCGCTGCACGATCGTAGCTGCCCGTACCGGTATAGGTCATTGAAGTGCCCGCCCAGAGAGGAGCAGTAGAAAGCGCTGTCGAAGGCGGCGCGGCAGGACATGCTGCGGGGAGGGTGGGGTCGAATTCGGGCTCGCTGTCTGAGGATGAGGGGGTCGGTGTTGTGATTGAGGGCGGTGTGAGATGGGGGTGTGCGGCGTAGAAGTCGGGATCTTGCGGTGCAGTTGTTGTGCTTGAGTGTGCGGTGCTCGTTGCTGATGGCGGCGGTGTCGAGTACTGCGATTGTGCGGTGGGGAGGGCTTGCCCTGTCGCTGGGAGCAGTTGGACTTGCTGTTCGGTTGCGGGCGCCATTGTGGGCTTGGGCGCGTCTGGTGTTGAGCTCGAGAAGGGCCACATGGTGATGGAGGTGTGTGGGCTTTCGATTCAATGCGCAATGTATGGACAAAGATCGACGGGGTCGCTGGGCTAAAGACCCTGAAGATGAAGGCGTAATTTGAGAAAGGAGCTGTCAACTGGACCCTGGAAGCCTACTTGAGAAACAGCTTGTGACAGACACTTTGATAGAGAACGCGCAACTGACAGACACCTGGGCAAAGAAAACGCGACTGGGGTGCATAAGTACAGCCAATCATCGTTCTCTGCAGCCGCTCCTCGGTCGTCTCATGTGACGCGGGATGGAATTTAGCTACCCAATACGTCATATACTGCGGGTTGGTTGCAGCTGCCTTGCAGTGATCGCTCGCCTCCACCTGGCTGTACGCGTGGTTCCAGACTGTCACCGTGTCTCATCAACGGATTGCTGCTTGCGAGCGTCTTTTCATTTCGTCACTCTCCTTGTGATTTTTGCTTGATCGCCTATCCTCGGGAACACCGCTGCTCGACGCATCCCAACTCGACCGCGGACTCTGCACGCACCCCGCCTTGTTTATACGGTTTACGATACCCAGCCTCGCGGTCAACTTTGCAACGCCGCACGATCTCCATGACTTCACGAAGTCTCACGAAGTAACGAACGAGTCTCTCTCGACCCCGCATACCTCATACCCACACTTACTTGCCCCGACCCGGGTAACGGTCTCCCACCGCCGCCATGCTCGAGGGTCTTGTCTCCGGGCTGCTCAATCGGTTTCTGGGCATGTATGTTCAGAACTTCGATCCCAAGCAGCTGAACGTTGGCATCTGGTCTGGTGACGTCAAGCTGAGAGATCTCGAGCTCCGCCGTGAAGCTCTCGACCAGCTGCGACTGCCACTCAATGTCGTCGAGGGCCATCTTGGCTCGCTAACCCTATCGATCCCGTGGTCGAACCTCCGAGGGAAGCCGTTGAAAGTACAGATTGAGGATGTTTTCTTGCTGGCAGCGCCAAAAGAGGATGCAGACTACGATGCAGAGGAAGAGGAGCGGAGAGCGCACGCTGTCAAGATGGAGAAGCTGGACAGCGCAGAACTACTGAAGGAGCGCAACACAGAAGGCATGAGTGCTGAAGAGCAGCAGAAGAACCAGAGCTTCACGGCAAGCATGGTCACCGCCATCGTCGACAACGTCCAGGTCACAGTCAAGAACATCCACATTCGATACGAAGACTCCATATCAGACCCGGGGCACCCTTTCGCCCTTGGTCTCACCCTCGCTGATTTCAGCGCCGTCAGCACCGACGAGAACTGGAAGCCCACCTTCATCCAAGGCAACGCCGCCTCGACACATAAGCTTGCAACGCTGAGCTCGCTAGCCGTATACTGGGACACAGATGCGAAGCTCCTCGGTACAGGGAAAGGCAGTGACAGCAGGGACGAACAGCACATCGAACATTCTGACTTCATCGAGACCCTGCGCGACATGATCGCAAGAGGCGACAACCCCGAGCTCGGCGATCACCAGTTCATCCTGAAGCCCATCAGCGGTCGCGCAGGACTCGAGATGGACAAGACTGGGAAGGCGGATGTGCCCAAGACGAAGGCACGCCTGCTCTTCGATGAACTAGGTTTCATCATCGACGAAGACCAGTACCGCGATGCGCTGATGTTAGTCGACCTTTTCCACTACTTCATCAGACACCAAGAATACAAGAAATTCCAACCGAAGTCATCGCCGAAGGAAGACCCTGCTGGCTGGCTGCGATTTGCTGGGCAAGCCGTTCTGGACAAGATCCACGACCGCAATAAGAGATGGAGCTGGGCATACTTCAAGGAACGACGAGATGACCGCCTGCGCTACATCGAGCTGTTCAAAAAAAAGAAGAAGGAGGAGAAGCTCACACCCGCTGAAGCTGAAGACCTCGATAAGCTGGAGAGGAAGTTGACATATGAAGACCTTCGCTTCTGGCGGTCTCTGGCTCGCAACCAGCTGCGGAAGGAGAACGTCGGCGTCAAGAAGGCTCCGCAGAAACAGGGCTGGGGCTCGTGGATTGGGTGGGGATCCAAGCAGGAACAGCACACCGACGACAATACCCAGATGACAGAAGAGCAGCGCAAGGAGCTCTACGAAGCAATAGACTGGGATGAGAAGAAGGCTATCACAGAGTCGGTCGACATGCCTCGTGAATATGTCAAGATGGAAGTGAACATGAGCCTGCGAACCGGCAGCTTCACACTCAAGCGTGATCCGCATGGCAAATCGAACGAGATCCTCCGCCTGCTCTTCGACGGCTTCAGCACACAGTTTTTGCAACGGACGGACTCGATGTTCGTCAAGCTTGCACTCGAAGGCATGCGCCTGTACGACGGTACAACCGAGGGCAGTCTCTTCCCTCAAGTGATCACAATCAAGGATGCGCCACCGGTCCCAGATGACAAGCGTATTGAAGAGCTCGACGATGATGAGAACGAGAAGAAGGAGGATGACGAAGATGAGGAGGAAGACAAGGAAGATCCCTTCTTCTTCCTCACTTTCGAGAACAACCCGCTCGACGATAGCGCAGATACTGCTCTCACAGTCAAGCTGAAGGGCATGGAGTTTGTCTACAACCCGAGATTCGTGGTCGAGGCTGCCAAGTTCTTCAAGCCTCCGGAGCGACACATGGAGTCCATCGGCGCGCTCATGGAGACCGCTGGAGCCACTGTCGATACGATTCGACAGCAGACGCGTGCTGGTCTGGAGTTCGCTTTGACAGAGCATAAGACCATCAACGCCCAGCTTGACCTCCAGGCACCCCTCATCATCATTCCAGACTCTGTCACAAAGAAGTCAAGCAACTGCCTCATCCTCGACGCTGGTCACGCAAGCGTCACAAGCGAGCTGATCGACAAGGACACATTGCGCGATATCCAATCGAAACAGCAGCAACAGTACACGGAGGAAGACTTCAGGCGTTTGGAGAATCTGATGTACGACAAGTTCACGCTCAAGCTACAATCGACGCAAGTGCTTATTGGGCCCTCGATCGAGGAGACCAAGGCGCAGCTTGAGGAGAACGCAACATCGAAAAACTTCCACATTGTCGACAAAATCAATATGGACTTCAAGGTCGAGCTTTGCATTGTGCCTAAAGCGTCCGATCTTACCAAGTTCAGAGTATCAGGAAACCTCCCTGTACTTCATGCATCGATCTCTGACGCCAAGTACAAGAACCTGATGAAGCTCATCGATGTCGCGATCCCCAAATTCGACAATAATGGTGCCACAAGCAAACAGGTCATAGAGGGTGCGAAGGGGCCGTCGAACCTTAAGCCAACGATTGATGCCAAGGCGGCGGACAAGGATGCTCTTGGGCGACCTCGCTCCAAGTCATTCCAATTCGCTGCCCAAGAGCACGAGCTCGTCATGGAGGAAGACCACGATCAGGATACGAACGAGGAGTTCAAGGACGCGCCCGAAGCCACAAGCACGAAGACGCACTTGCATCAGCGCAACTTTGAATTTAAGTTCACTGTCGACAAACTGCAGGGTTCACTCTACAGGACTGACCATGAAGGCCGCAAACCAGACCAGCTTCTCGTTGAGCTCATTGCCGAACACTTTGATCTTGACTTCTACCAAGAGTCGTTTGAGATGGGTGCCGATGTTCGCCTCAGGAGTTTGGCGGTCGAAGATCACGTTGAGGAGAATCCAATGCCAGAGTTCCGCAACATCATCTCTTCAGAAGATGACTCCACGGATGAGCAGAAGGATCTGTTCACGCTCAAGTTCACTAAGATTAACAAGGACTCGCCGGAGTTCCAGACAAAGTGGGAGGGCATTGCGACAAACCTCGATGTCGCCGTTTCAACCATCAACCTGATCGTTACGAGGAGAACCCTGCTGACCCTTCTTGATTTCGTACTCATCACCTTCACGAACCCAGATCAGCCTCAGAACCAGCAGGCACAGACTGCCGCAAAGGCTGATGAGCAACAAGTGGCTAAGCAGACCGATGCTGAGCCAGACAAGATACGCATCCGCGCTGAGCTGAAGCGCATTGCAGTCGTCTTGAATAACGATGGAATTCGCTTGGCAACTCTCAGTCTGAACTCAGGTGATGTTGGCATCATGCTCAATGGCGGCACAATGCGCATCGGCGGTCGACTTGGCAACCTCTCGCTCATCGACGACGTCAACCAAGGTGTTCCCGAGACATCATCGCTGCGCCAATTAGTCACCATCGAAGGCCAAAACCTTGCAGACTTCAGCTACGAGACATTCGACTCGAAGTCGGAGAGCTACCCTGGCTACGACATGTCTGTGGCGCTCAAGACCGGTTCAATCAAAATCAATTTCCTCACAGAGCCCTTCCGAAAGATCATGGAATTTGCCGTCAAATTTGGCAAGATGCAGGCCATCTTCAATGCAGCACGTCAAGCTGCCGCAAACCAAGCCACTCAGATCCAACAAAACCCTGCGAAGTTCCACTTCGACATTACCATCAGCACACCAATTGTTGTCTTCCCACGGATGGTTATCTCGGATAAACCAGAGCGTGACACCTTGACAGCAAACCTCGGTGAAATCTACGCCAAGAACGAGTTCACTCCGCTAGACGACTCAGAGAATGCGGACGTTGCCAACAAGATCTCTGCCGGCATCAGGAACATCAAGCTTACATCAAACCTTCACTATGAGGATGATCGTGCGGAAGCCCTTGAGCTGATTGACAAGGTCGATCTCGATTTTAATATTACTATGCTCGAGCACAAAGCCGGTCAACACCGCCCAGATATGGAGATCGATGGATCGATGTCAGACATCAACTTGCGCCTTACTCCGGAGCAGATGAAGTTTGCATTGGAGCTATCTCGTACAATACCTCAAGCCTTCGCAACAGAACCGGATGCTATCGACGAAGAGGTTAAGGAAGAGGTTCCTGTTGCCAAGACCGAACCGGTGCGACAGCTCACAGAGACAGATGCCTCGGACGAACAGACATCAAACGATGTGGTGTCATCTCAGGGACCTGAGCTGTCGACCGATGCCGAGAAGTGGACGAAGCTGGACTTTGTGTTCAAGGTTGGCGCCATCGCACTCGAACTGATCAGGTCAAAGGAGGGCGAGCCCATCGGCGACGTTGAAGCCGCTAGCCTCTCAAAGTTCTCACTCAACGACACCAATGTCAAGGTCCGCATGATCAGCGACGGAGCTATGGAGGCAGAACTCGTGGTTCAGTCATTTTCGATCCGCGACAGCCGGCAGATGGGAACCAACAAGTTCCGCAAGATCATGTCTTTAATCAACAACGACGTCAAACAACAGTTCATGGCTAGCGTGTCAATCTCCGGTGGAAATGAGCGGAACATGATTGCACTTCTTACGATCGACAGCCCGAGAATCATTTTGGCACTGGATTACCTATTTGCTCTGCAGGCTTTTATCAACGCCGGCCTCGCCACTGATGAGCCCCTCAACATCGAAGAGGAGACCGCGGACGAAGACACTGACAGCGACGACGAGATTGTATCGCAGGATGCATCGAGAACTCTTCAGAAGCCAGACGCGCCTGCTCAGCCAGCCCAGGATGGCATGAGCATGTCATTCCGCGTGAACCTGGTAGATGCACAGGTTGTGCTCATCGCCAACCCAGCAATCGCTAATTCCGAAGCCATTGTATTGGGCACAAAGCAAGTCCTTGTGTCAAAGCAGCAGGCCATAACGTTACAAGTCGACAAGATCGGCATGTTCTTGTGCCGCATGGACCGCTTTGAGACGAACCGATTGCGCATTCTTGACGACTTCAGTATTCAGACGGCATTGGACATGCGCAACCAGAACTCGAAGTCATCGTTGATCAGTATCAACGTTGATATCGAGCCTCTCGTCCTGCGCTTATCGCTTCGCGACATCCTACTCGCTATGCAGATTGCCAATCGTGCGACTGCTATGCAAGCAGCAGACGACAAAAAGATGCCCGATGAGGGCGCAAAACAGCTCAAGCCAGGCACACCGTCAAAGAAACCGAAGTCGACAGCTCCTGCGAGTACCACAAGGCCTCGCGCAAAGTCTATTGCTAAGACAAAGCGTTCGAGCCAACAGGAAGCGCAGATGCAGCCGCAGGCCGGCTCTGCGGTGCTGAAGCGCGAAGAGATGCACATCAACCTTGAAGGCCTTCGTGTGGTCCTCATTGGTGACGTGCACGAGATGCCAATGCTCGACTGGCGAGTGAAGAAGTTCGGTGTCGATGTTCGCGATTGGTCAGGTGCCATGGTCGCTGATACCTCGTTGGAGACTCTCATCAATGTTTACAACTTCTCCAAGTCCGCGTGGGAACCACTGATCGAACCTTGGAGTATCGGCTTCCATATGGCAAAGGATCTGAACCCAGACCGTCTATCTGTGGAACTGTATTCTCGCAAATCGATGGAACTCACCGTGACGGCGGCAACTATTGCCTTGGGTTCGAAGTCGTTTGACTTCCTGACGGCTGACGAGGATATTCTGTCAAAGCCACGCGCCAGTGATGCACCATACCGCATCCGCAACTACACAGGCTTCGGCCTTGATGTGTGGGCCGAAGGCAAGGAGCAGGAGGGTTACGCCGCTAAACTCGATGACGGTGAGGAGCAGCCATGGCGATTCGAAGACCCTATGTCTACTCGTGAGACGTTGTCAACAGATGGTGCGACTGGTATGCTCGGTATCAGACTCCAGGGTAGTGGCTTTGACACGCTTTCGCGCATCACTGTGCACCGAGAGGGAGAGTCGTTGTACAACCTGCGCCCCAAGCAAGACAGGATCCAACACCGCATTCTTGTAGAGGTCAAGCTTGGTGCGGACAACATCAAGAACATCACCTTCAGATCTCCATTGCTAGTCGAAAACAACACTCAAATCCCCATCGAGATTGGAATGTTCAGTCCTGAGGAGGGCCATCTTCTTAAAATCGACAAGATCGCACCCGGCGACGCACGGCCCGCGCCTATTGGGTCTGCCTACATGCACTCAATCGTCATTCGACCAGATCAAGGCTTCGGTTACAACTGGTCTAACGAGCGCCTCTTCTGGAAGGACCTGTTGAAGCGTCCGACAAGGACCATTACTTGCCGCGGCGAGCAAGATGAACAGGCACCGCCGTTCTACTTCCAGATGCACGCGGCCTACGACAAGAAGGACCCACTGACTGGCACCTACCCGTACATGCGACTGCGCCTGCAGGCTCCAGTTGAGGTGCACAACCTATTGCCATACGACTTCAAGTACAGAATCTACGACAGCAGTACAAAGAAGGACTGGACCAACTTCTTGCGCAAGGGAGGCATCAGCCCCGTGCACGTCGTGGAGCTGTCGCATCTCCTGCTCATCAGCGTTGAGATGCAAGAGGGACCGTACAAGCCTAGCAAATTTGGCATCATCAATTCGACAGACCGAGAGAGCTTCCGAAGGGAGAAGGTGCTTGAGGTCAAGAGCGATAACGATACGACATTGCACCTCAATATGCATTTCTAGTAAGTTTTAACTACAGTATGATTCAACCCACACTGACTCTTGTTCAGCAACTACCCTGATGGTGGAGGTGCCTTCAAGGTCGCAATCTTTAGTCCTTACATCGTCTTGAACCGTACTGGCCTCAATCTGGATCTCAAGTCACAGCAACAGCAGTTTTTGGGAGGCGGCCGATCCTCGGGTGCACAAGGTACTTTCAGCGATGATCAGACTGATGCTGGCAAGGCCCTGCCTTTCATGTTCTCGTACCCGTCTGAGAACAAGAAGAACCGCGCGCTCATCAAGGTCGGTGACTCAACTTGGAGTAAGCCACAGAGTTTCGATGCTATTGGAAGTACTTACGCCGTTTCGATACCTGCAAGCAACTCGAGATCCGACATGCACCTTGGTGTGTCTGTCGCTGAGGGTGAGGGCAAGTACAACCTGACCAAGGTGATCTCCGTTGCACCACGCTTCATCGTCAAGAACAGAATCAACGAGGAGATCCTCATTCGCGAGCCCGGACAATCTGATTGGATGACACTGCAGTCTGGAGAGCTACTACCCCTTCGATGGCTCAAGCAAGGAGGATCACCACAACTGTCGCTCTGTTACCCTGGCGTCAACAACCAATGGTCTTCCCCATTCAACATCTCGAATGTCGGCAATGTGCACGTCAAGTTGTCCAAGACTGGTCAACGCCAGAAGTTGATGCGCATCGATGTCCTGATGGAGCAAGCCACAATCTTCGTACACCTTAGTGTCGAGACGAAGCACTGGCCGTTCTCCTTCAAGAATATGAGTGATCAGGAGTTCTTATACTGGCAACAGAACCCCAACCTTGACGAAGACGAGGATGACCGCGGCTCTGGCTTCAGGCCCATCAGGTACCGCTTGCCACCGAGAAGCATCATGCCATACGCGTGGGATTTTCCCGCCGCCAAAAACAAGGAGATCGTTATCAGTGCCAACGGCAGGGAGCGACACGTCAAACTCGCAGAGATCGGGCCCCTTATTCCCTTCAAGATCCCACCCGGTCAGCAGGGCGGCGGCATGAAGGTTATCGACCTGAATGTTGTCGCTCAAGGCCCGACCCAGACGCTTGAGATCTCCAACTACAAGCCGTCGAAGAGCTTGTACAAACAGAAGTCGAGCACCTCATCTTCAACAACAACCGGTTTCGAGGTCAAGGATCAAGATACCGATGTCACGTTCAAGGCGCAGCTACGTTTTGCCGGTATCGGTATCTCCCTGGTCAATCGCCACTTGCGCGAACTGGTGTATGTCACCCTGCGTGACCTGGAATTGAAGTACTCGGACTCGGCGCTATACCAGATGGTGAACCTCCAAGTTAAGTGGATCCAGATCGACAACCAGCTGTACGGTGGTATTTTCCCCATCATTTTCTACCCCAGTGTAGTTCCCAAAACTGGCAAGGAAATGGAGGCGCATCCCATCTTCCAGACAAGCATCACCAAGGTCAAGGATGACTCATATGGTGTACTATACATCAAGTACTTCAGTTTTCTGCTGCAGCAAATGACACTCGAGATCGACGAAGACTTCATCTTCGCGTTGATCGACTTCGCTAAGATTCCTGGAGCTTCTTGGTCCGAGGAAGCCGAAGGCAAGCTTTGGGACGACTCACTCGACATTCCAGAGCCAAAGCAGGAGCAGTCCGGCCAAGATGTCTACTTTGAGCTGCTTCACCTGCAGCCCATGCAGATCGATCTGTCATTTGTTCGCACTGAGCGCATCAATGCCGAGGACACCATGTCTACTTCGAACCCCTTCATGTTCGCGGTCAACGTTCTTACAATGTCGATCGGTAATGTCAACGATGCGCCGGTCCGCTATAACTCGCTCATCTTGGAGAACGCTCGTATCTCGACGTCGGCACTTATCAACAACATCAAGAACCACTACGTGCAGGAGTCATTGAGGCAGGTTCACGTCATCATTGGCTCGGCAGACTTCCTTGGCAACCCAGTCGGTCTGTTCACCAACATCAGCTCTGGTGTCGCCGACATCTTCTACGAGCCATACCAGGGTCTCGTCAAGTCTGACCGTCCCGAGGATCTCGGTATTGGAATCGCAAAGGGTGCTTCGAGCTTCGTTAAGAAGTCCGTCTTCGGATTTTCGGACAGTATGGCCAAGTTCACGGGCAGTATGTCGAAGGGTCTGTCCGCTGCAACTCTCGACAAGGAGTTCCAAGACCAGCGCCGCAACACTCGCTCCCGCAACAGGCCGAAGCACGCCCTCTACGGCATCACAGCTGGTGGCAACGCCTTCGCCAACAGTCTTGCTTCCGGTCTCGGTGGTCTTGCACGTCACCCCATTCAGGGTGCTGAAAAGGAAGGCGCTCTTGGATTTGTCAAGGGCGTTGGTAAGGGCCTCCTCGGTGTCCCTACCAAGGCCGCAATCGGCGCCTTCGACCTCGCCTCCAACATGGCCGAAGGCGTGCGCAACACTACCACCGTCTTCGACCAAGAAGGTCTCGACCGCGTGCGTCTGACACGCTTCATCGGCACCGACGGCATCGTGCGCCCGTACTCGCAGCGTGAAGCCCTTGGACAATTCTGGCTCAAGACGCTCGACAACGGAAAGTACTTCAACGAAGACTACATCGCGCACTTGGAGCTCCAGAACAAGGATGTACTTATCATGCTGACGTATAACGCCATCATGATGGTGCGCACGAAGAAGTTGCAGACCGAGTGGGATGTGCCGCTCAAGGATGTACAGACTATCAGTAAGGAGAGGACAGGCTTGAGCATCACGCTGAAGGGAGGTACTAATGGGCCATTCATCCCAGTGGGTGATGAGAGCAGTCGCAATTGGTTCTACAGACAGGTTGCGGTTGGGGTCAATGCCTATAATGATCGGTGGAACGCGAAGGGTTAAGGGTCATGAAAGCAAAGCAGGAGGGGATATTTTGGTATTGCATAGCGATGGTTTGCTTCAGATTGGGCCTTTCGTATAAAGTAACTCACTTAATGAGCACATATGTTTATCTCTTAGCCCTGGATCCTCAGGTGATGAGCCTAGCGTCATCGAGCCTTGGAGCACATCCTGTAAACAGTATCATGGAGGCAATGGCTGTCAATTCCAATCAACATTTGTTTCTTCTATGGTATTTTGACATAGCGCCCATGGTATCGCCCATGCGCCTGCTATGCAATCATGCACGTCATCGTAGTAATGTACAATAGTCCCGCGCGTGCTGTCTTAATCATGTTCTTTCCATAATGCTCTGAAACCGGGCGCGCCTTCTTGTCTAAGCGAAGTAGCTCTTCCACAACACACCCTCCAGATCTTCAAGTTGCTCCTGTTCGAATGCCTGTGATCGTTAGCTATGTGTTCACCAAAACAACTTGTAAAGTGTACTTACCTTGACATCGACGTGCCAAGTGTCCTGCCTGGTCTTCTTGAAGTCGCTCAACACCGTCTTGACACTCTTCCCCACTACACCCGGGTCCATACTCGCCTTCCTCGCTAACGTCGCCAGCACCTCCGGCAGCCATGCTGGCGGCGGCGACTGGTAAGGGAACGCTTGTGTCAATGCACCCAAGCCAAGCACTGCAGCATGGCGCGTCAGCACAAGCTTGTTCTGGTCCGCAGAAGGCGTGCCGGGAACCGAGCCCTTCGTCTTCTTGGGAAGCGGATTCTTGGTCAGCTGGGTGGTGAAGCGCTTCTTGAGAGTCTCGACCTGCTTGTCGCGGAAGGCCTGCGGACTGCAGCGGATCATGCCACTTAGTGTTGCGGCAGCGCCCATGCGGACTTCGAGTTGCACATCGCTGAGCATGGAGGAGACGCAGTCGAATAGCTCTTGCTGCTGTGACGAGCTCATGAGGAAGAGGCGACGGAAGTAGATCACTTGGACATTGATCAGGATGCGCAGACGTTGGTGCCAGGATGTAGCTGTCTTTCCGATGCGGATAAGTGCGGCGATAAAATCAGAGTCTTCGCCTTCGCGTTGCGGGATGTTGGGCAAGTGGCGGAATACGTGGTATGCGAGAGATTGCAATTCAGGATCTTCCTTGACATCCATCATATGCAGGAGTTGTTCCATGAAAACATCAGGGAAGAACTTGACAAGTTGTGTGCACTCGTATGAGGAAAGGGTTGAGTCAAGCCAAAGGAGTACTGTCTTGCCAGCAGATGTGTACGAGGAAGGCGTCTGTTGCCCAGGCTCCCGCTGGTGACGCCAAGCTTCGAGGCGGGAGAATGTGTCTGTAACGGTAGCGGTGAACTCTTCAGAAGGCTGGTATGGTCGGATACCGATCGACGAGGCATCCTTCTGTGCCTTAATCAATGTAGCGACATCCTTGTACGACTCGTGGTATCGTGTGCGGTAGATAGTCGCGATGGTCTGCCCCATCGCCTCTCGGACGCCCTTGTACGGGTGATCAAGATGCTTCATGAAGTCCTCCAAGATCGGCTTCTCCAATCGGAAATGCCAGCCAGCATCGCTGATCATCTGAGTCAGAAGATGCACTTTAGAGCTCTCCTTGAAGGCGGCGTTCGACTCCATGTCGAGACGGAAGCTTGAAAGCCAGTCGACCATTGGCCATCCTCGACGTGGGTCTTTCGACTGCAGAACGACATGCAGGAATGTCGTCCAGTAGCCAGAGTTCTCAGGAGTCAGACCGTCCTGGAAGATGCCACGAACGATCGGGAAGACGTACTCCCAAACCTCCGTGCGCTGCTCAGGCTTAAGATCTGGTGCGCAGGAAAGAAGCGCGGCCATGATCTCGGATGTCGCACGATGCTGGTGCTTGTCGCTCCCGTCACTGTATACAGCTTCTGTGAGATCCTTAATATCCTCGAAAGTGGCTTCAGTCAGACCGCAGAAGATGAGGTCGAACGCATGCGTCAACAGCATTGCGCTGGACATACGGAAACGATCGGCGCTGGCATCGCGAGGCTCCTGCTTCATGAAAGCGAAGTAGTTGGAGAACCAAGATCGTGTCATGTGCCCTGCGATCCTCTTGCGGACCTTGTCCTCTGTGTCATCGTACTGGACTTGAGGGGCGTTGGGCAAGAATGCTGGCATCGTCTTGTTCCACACCAGCCATCCAGGGTAGTCAAAGTCAACATAGTACTTGGCTTCAGGCTGTGCGAAAGATTCAAGGTACTCCTCCGTCCAATTGGGATCATCAGGTCGAGTGGGCACGGAGATCTTGTCAGGTAGGTCCTCCTCACCCAACAGGTACTTTTCGTAGCTGTGGCCTGTGATTGCGCGTGTCTGGATGACCGAGAACAACCCAATAAAGGCACCGGCGTACAAACCACGCAAGCTCGGGTGCTGATCGATGGCACCCTTGGCGACAAGGTCGATCATCTCATCAGAGGCAATGGTGTCGTATCGCATTCCAAGATTGACGATGATGGCAGCAGTGCGACTAACCTTCTTCCAGTGTTCAGTCTTGGCGATGTGGACAAGCTCCTTCGACAGATCAGCCTTCTTGCCTTCAATGCGAGCGCGCTTCTGCTTAATGTATTCGCGTCGCTTCGTGACCTTTTGCTGGACAATATCGTCTTCGGTAGACTCGATGGCGTATGCAATCGCCTGAACGACATCCTTGTCCAAGATAACCATACGCTCCATGGCCTTACCCATGTCCATGACCTGGAAAGTCGCGTTTGAGGCCAGCTTCTGTACAGATGGCTTGTCGGCGCCAGTAACCTCAATGAAGGCCTTAATCAACTTGGGCGTAAACCTCCAGTCCCTGCTGATTGTCTTTGCCAAGCTGCCGAAGAGCAGTGCGAACATCGCACCCTTGATACGGGGGTAGTCATGCTCTGCAACAGCCTTGACGAACGCGTCGAGAAGTGTGGGGATGACAAGCGGGCGAGCGCCCAGCACGCACTTGACAGCGGACTCATTTGCAGTCTGTGCCGTACGCCGAATTTCTGTGTACAACGATATGCTGGACTCTGCAAGATCGAGCAGCAACTGCTTGTCGAGTTCGGTCTTTGGTCGAGGATTGGCGTTATGGCGAAGACGCTGCAGATGGTAGACATTGGCGCGTCTAACGAGCAATGGTCGAGGGTACTGCTTCCGCAGGCCACTGAACCGGAAAGGCTGCTCATCGTTGTCGAGAAGCCTAGATATGCGATCAAGGACATGTGCTGAGCGTTCGATACCTACATCAATGAACCACGATCGGTATGCATTGTACAGAGCGTTGAAGCAAGGGACATCGTCAGGCTGCTTCTCAATCAGGAAGCGGTGAACATCGTGAAGGATCTCGCCAACGCGGTGACGGAGGTCGTGAATGAGCTTGTAATCCTTGTCGTCGCGAGACAATGGGTAACCAGATTCGTACTGGAAAGTAGGCTTTACTTCTTCATCCTCTGCTTCACCCAGACCGGCATCGTCGTCGATGCCTTCTGTATCCATCGCGTCAGGATCTGACCCGCTCTCAGACCCAGCATCGATACTTCCGCTGACTCGGTCATGTCGAACGTCGAACAAGACCGAGATACCAGAGATGATCAATCTCAAAAGCACGAGGTTTCTTGATACTTCGTCTGACCAGTCTTTGCCAGTTCCCTCCCGCTTGATTGGAGAGTCTGCGGAGGTGAGCGCGACGAGAGCGTTCATCGAGTTGCTGGCATGCGTCTCGAATAGTCGAATGGCGAACTCAACCTCCTCGGGCTTAGGCGTGTGCCATTTGACATTTAGCTTCTTCACGTCAACCTGCCTGCCCCACGACTCGGCAGTGATACCTTGTGCAAGCTCATCCTGCTCGTAGATATCGTAGTCGACGGTGTATGTGCAAGTAAGGTTGAGAAGGAGATGGTGGATGAAGTTCGAGACGTGGACAGTAGGTGTGCCTCGGCACTTCTGTTGCATGTACTCCGCAATCTCGAAGAGGTCATCCTTCCACTCAAGGACAGCATCGCCAACATGAACAACGCACATGCTCAGAATGCTGAGGTTCCATACCAGAGCACGATCGCGAGGAAGGACTTCAGCGCCTGTTGTACGGGTCGAACCAGCACCAATATCCTCGATCTCTGTACGGATACCAGCAAAGAGGTGAGGCAACAGTCGCTTCAGCGCCTTCTCGGGATTGATCTTGACAAGACTGTTGCAGATGAACGCAATCGCGTCTCGCGCTTGGTGGATGACATGATTCGAGATGAAATTGGCGATCTTGTCCAGTGCGACGTCGTACAGCTCCGGCGAGAGCGCTGCAAGTAACGGCGTAAAGGCAGCTGGAAGATGGTTCACCACGTATTCCTCAGGAGATCCACTTCGAACTCTCGACGCGTCGGGCAAGTTCTCGAGGAGTGTGAAGACACGACCCAGGAACGAGATCAGAAACTCATTGAGGCCAGTTGTGGAGGACCGCAAGATCATTTCCTCGTCTTCATCACTGAGCTCCTCGTCGTAGTTGATTTCGATGTCACCGCTGGCGCTCTCTAATCGTTCGACTTGCTGTGTGATCCATTGCATGGCGAGCCCTGTGTCACCGCCCATGTCCTCTCGTGGCGTATCTGTCCCAGCTCCGGACGCGACTGAGGCTTTCTTGGCCTTTGTCAGATCGTGGAACGGTACCAGATAACAAACGCCCTGCACGTATTGCAATGTATGCAGTGTCTTCTCAAGATCGTTGGCATCAATACCAGGCAGTGCAAGGCCAAGCACAGTTGTGACATGACATCTCCATCCCTTGGTCTTTGCCATGATCTTAGAGAGCATGTGCAAGGCACGGATCGAGGAAATTGTACGATGTACCTCTACGAGACCTTGCATGGCGGGATAGATGCGCTGCAGAGCGCCAGGGAGAATGAGGTTCGGCTCCAGGTACGCCAAGCTCTGAAGTGTAGACAGCGCGTACTGTACAGCTTTGTCGCTCTTGCTGAAGATGCCCATGAACGTGACTTCTCGCAGGCAGAGCACGAAACGTCTCTTGACCTCATCGTTCAGCTGGCGCTCCTTGGGCACGTCCATTTCGCCACTGTGCTCTCGGTTCCAGCGCAGTACGAAGAAGTCTGCCAAATAGTACACCAACTGAGCAAGCGGCCGCGTCCAGCTGCCAGAGTTGGACGGGTGGAAGAATGTCTCGACAGCCTGAATCAGGCCTTCCAGCTTGCTGAGTATGGAGTCTGGGTGGTCTACGCACGCTGGCGATAGCGACATGCCGATGAACCGGGCAATGTGATGTGTCGAAGGGTGCTTCCGCTGGTCCCTATCCAGCATGATTGCCAAGCCAGCTCCAAGGTCAACTGCACTGCTGTATGGTGATGTGGCTTGTCCCACTGGGATCTCGAGCAAACGCAGAATTGCTGTGAAGATGTGGGAGTTCTGCTCGCCCGTAAACATGCCGTACTGTGAGAAGGGAATGTGTGGCGCTGTGAGATTGTCCCTCGCCAGTCGAGATATTGTGTCTATGAAGTGGGCATCGAACAAGCGCGATCGATTGACCAACGACCAGCAGTGGAAGAAGGTTGGTAGGTACTCCTGCGGTAGGAGATTGGGCTTGTCTTCAGGCGCTGCATTGGTCGGCAGCAGCAAGTTGAGCAGGCCCACTACGACGAAAGCGCCCTCGCTGAAGGAGGTGCTAAAGAAAGGCAGCAGCTCCTCAAACATGGCGGGTATCTCGTTGGGGTCAAAGTACAACTGTGCAAAAGTGCACATCTTGGTCAGTGTCCGGATGTTGCGCTTCACGTTCGGCGGGTGGGCGCCACCAGACTCGGAGGGCAGGACGAAGAGCTTCAGCTCGCGGTACAGCGGCCGCCAGTCGAGGATGAGGTCTTTGCCGGGACGCAGGTAGTGCTTTCGCCTGTCTTGTGTCAGCTGCGTCGAGAGGCCAGGCCAGGGTAGGCTGCAGGGTACTCACTTGGTCAGCACCATGAACATGGAGGCAAAGCGCTCGGCGACCAGGTAGTCCAGCCCCGGTGCGAGAGCGAGCTCGTAGTACAGGTTCACGAGCTTCACGCGCGTACTGCGCGGGAGGTCGAACTTGAGCGACAGCCAGCCTCGGATCTCGCGCGTCCAGTGCACGGCGCCGGGGGCAAAGTCGCCCGCCGACACGGCAATGTAGAGGTGCTTCAGACATGTGTTCAGGCTCTCGAGGCGCTCGCTGTGGTCCTCGGTCTGGTATGGCAGGTAGTCGAAGTAGGGGAATGTGCGCGGCCGGCTTCTGCTGTCCTCGCCGTTGACCGTGCCATTGGCGCCGCGCCAGTCGCCGCCGGGAGACGTCGCCCGCGAGGTGTCTGCGCCGGTGCCCGAGTCGAGGGCGCCCGTGAGATGCGATATCCGCTCAGCCATGGTGGGCGTCTCTGGCGGAGGGGTGTGGAGTGTGGGGTGGTGGCCGCGGCGGGCGAGGGCGTTGAGCGTGAGGCGCAGGAGGATGCAGCACGGCAGTGGCGGTCATCAACGAGCGGCGGCGTTCAATGCGTGCGTGCAGCGGCGGCGGTCGGTCGGTCGGTTGGAAAGCTCGTGTGCTGCTGGCAATGTCAACGATGAGGCTCAGCGAGCTGCAGGCGAACCAGGCCGAGCGTGGTCGAGTATCCACACGACACCAGATGATCACCGGCGGGAGCTCGTGGATGACGTACCGTGTGCTGCTGTCGGGTACTGGACACAAGAGAGTATCCTCCAAAACACGCAGACTGCTGCTGAATCTATGTAAACGTCTCTCGGAGCGAGTCCCTCGCGCAGTTCATGCAAGTAGCCGCCTCGTTGCTGCAATCCCGAGCTGCGGCTCGCTTGGTAATGCTGCTGGGGACCTCACTGGAGCTATGGCAGCGAAGGCGGTGAAACTACGCCCGCAGCGGCTAGCAGGACGCGCTCGACAACCACAGGGCAACCGGCTGTGAGGCTGCAGCAAACAATCCAGCTATCAAGCGTGCTGGGAACCAAGAGAGAGAACCGTGGACAGCGCGCTGTGCAGGACTTCGGAAGACAAGTGATCAGTGATCAGTGATCTCACCACAGGCGGCGAACGCGCTTTTAGTCCAGAGTCCGGCTCCAGGCACTCGCAGACGCGCAACACAGCTTGGGGCGACACGGCGTGACAGCTTAGGGCAACATAGCTTGAGGCGCGACCCTGGTAAGCAATTGTTCTCTTGCTTTCTTCGTTTTTCTTTTTTTTTTCATTTCGTCCTGCAGTCAGCTCGCGTCGAGTCGAGTCTCGTCCTCGAATCTCGTTTCCCCCAAACTGTTCGTGTGCATATTCGTCCCGTCACGCGTTTGGTTGCACGACACGCGACATGCCTGTCCGCATGGCCTGCAGTACCATGGTTCGACAACCTCGTTACTGATGCGAGAGCTCGTCAAGGAAATCCCAAAATGTCTACGAATAACATGCTTGATTTGTTGCGCCTGCTTGCCTCACTCCTGCCTTCTTCTGCCTCGTAGTTTCTGTACATGCAACACCCACCATTCCCCTTCAACCTCCCTCTCACCCAATCTCACATCCCCAAGTAAACTAACCCACCCCAGTAACCCTCCATCATGTCCTACTACGACATCGACGCGATCCTAACCGACGCGCAAAAAGTCCCCTGCACATTCGAGCTCACCGTGCCAGGGTTAGGCTACCTAGAAGGCAACATGTCCGGGGCCATGAAATCCGGGTCGAAGATCGAGCTCCCGCTGTGGCTGGGGGAGATGCTCGCGCTCAGTCAGAGCCTGAACACTTCATCGCTGGTGACGCTGGACCCGCCCTCGGCGCTGTCGCAGCGCGTTTTAAATGCGCTGAAAGCAGATCCGCGCACTGTTGACTTGCGCGCGCTGGCGCCGCATTTTTACGGGCTTGGGGCGCGGATACTGGAGCTTTTTGATGAGGACGAGTTAGTTGAGGTGCTGTCTGATGTGCGTTCCCTTGACCTCCCTATTGCGTAGATTCCTGTAGCGTGAGGAGTGAGGTCGTGTGGAAGATTCCTGGCTGACAGTCTCAGACGTACAAATCCCGCGCGGCCGTGATCGCAGACCAAGCGCACAACCCACGCGGCGCGTTGGGCGAAGGGGCAGATTTCATGCGCGGGCTGGACGAGAACGAGCGGCAGCGTGAGTGCTTCTCAACCACAACCCCCAACCGCCTGATGTTGAGCTGACATGGTAATGCAGTGTTCCGAGCCGCGCATGATAGCGCAAAAGGGGTACGAACATGGATGGCGGATCTGCAGAAGAAGTGAGGACACGGGAGTTAGGAATGATGGATTGGTTGACACGAGAGCGTGACGCTTCTCAATGATGGAACGACCTATAGTATGCTCACTACGCCAAAACAAGCATTTACAGTACGAAAGGAGGTTGAAGACGCCAAAACTCCATGCTGGCGTTGAACGAGAGACATGCTAGTAACGAAGAAGGGATGGCAGGTGTACAGAAACGCTCAGTATAGTAGTATAGACACCGGCTGGAAAGCAATTCAAAACGATTTCCCAAACTTCTCCCTAAACTCCACGGAAAGCAGCACCCAGGTTGCTGTTCTGCAATATCATTGCAAGCTGTTCTGGGGGATATCCAAAGAAGACAGGTCCGTTGAAGACCATTTGAGGAACCACCCTAGCCGCATCTTGCTCTTTGGACTGTGATGGTAAAGGCTGCGGCACAGGCTCAGGCTTGACAGTAGGCTCGGCCTTCGGGCTGGGCGATTGATAGGTACTGGGTCCTGGCTGTGTAGGAGCGGTAGCCACGGTAGGCATCGTCGGCATTGTTGGCATTGTGGGAACCGCTTGGGGCGGCCCTCCAGCCTTCATCCTCGCAAGGGCTTCATGATCGAATGGGCATTTGCCAGCAGGCTTCTGAGGCGTCTGGCCAATCTCGCGGTCTGTCTTGAGGGGTATCGGCGGCGAGGCGGTCGCGGCGGAACCAACTGAGGATGAGCTCTCAGCGTTTGTGTACTTGGCCGGGACGTTGATGCCCCATGGACGGCTCGGCGACTCGCCCAATCGTACGTCTTTGAGAGGGCGATCAAAGTGACTAGTTCTGTCTTCATCTGCAGCTGGCTCGGGAGGTATGTCCTCTGGCGGCGATGCGACGCCCTGCAAGCTCTCTGAGACAGCCCTCGCCCACTTTGTCACCTTCGCATCTGCTTTCGAGTCGGAGTTCGGCTCACGATCCGGCTCTTCCTCGATCGCGTCCTCCGGCTCTTCGGGCAGCCAAGCTTGGTGCTTCTGACCCAACCCTTGTATCATGTTGACCAGGTTGCCGTACTTGCGGTCTAGCTGCTCGATGCTTTCCTGATTGCTCTGAAAGCGAGTGATGCAGACTTCGTGACTCCGTGGCAGCTCATGCTTGTGCTTCTCGAAATATTTTGCAACCTCTTCAGGCTCGTGCTGGTCAAGGAATCGAATCGGACATACGGCAGCAGAACCTTGGACGGAGGCAGAAGGCGAGGACGCAGCTGGCATATTGCCACAGACTTCAGCGCGAATAGGGTCGCAGAACGATGGACGCTTCGATCGCCGGCCTCGCGAGCTCATCCTCGAGGTGGAACTGCGCGGGGTAGCGAGCGAGCTGCCTCTCCCTGCTCCAGCAGCGAAAGGACACCCAAGCTTACTGGGCGTGCCAAGTGCGGTGAAGTCTTTCTCCATGGGCGATGATACACTGCTCGTTTGAGTATTCGATGATATTGTTTGTGGGTCCGCTTGAGGGCCGCTCCAGATTCTGACACCAGCATCCTCGGTGGGAGCACGCAGGGCAGCCGCAGCGACCTCAGCCTGTCTAATAACTACAGCCCGACTCTTTCGCTCCACATCGTCGCCCTGAGCCAACACATCCACCACGTTCAGCCGTGCCCGAGGCTGTTCTTCGGCGACGCGCTCGAGGTCCTGGAGGAACACAATGTGGTCCTGCGACAGTGTGCTCGGCGTGAAGCGCTTGAGAAGATCGAGGTACTGTTGCTTGTCAGCATATGCCCCAACGTTGAGTGGCGTGACAAGTGGTGTGATGAAGAGAAGAGTCAGGATAACATGTGGTTGTTGTCTGTCAAAGCCATGAGGCTGCAGGTCTAGAGCTAAAGTGTATCATCATAGGAGAGGTGGGTGCACAGGAGAAAATTTCTGTGTGGCTTACCTGCTGTTTGGCCCAGGACAACTTGCTCTCCAGCTGCTTGTGCTGGTCGAAGAGCGCCTGGTACTCTCCGCTCAGCGCCGTGAAACCCTCGGCCAGCTGATCGGCCAGCTGCGCGACATCCTTCTTCGCCTCATCGCCCATGGCTGTGCTGGTGCTGGGCGAAGTGGTGGTGTGGCAGGGAGTCTTTGGGGAGAGACCAGCTCCGATTGCGTGGGCAAAAGAGGCTGCGTTGTCAGGCGAGAGAAGAAAGCGGATGCGCGGCAGGGAAGCGAGCCAAGAAGCGCCTCAAAAGGGCAAGGCCGGTACGCCGAGGTCCCTTGGTCGTCAGCCCTGCGCCTCAGCTTCCTGTCCCTGGTCTACGTAGCATCTTACGAGGTTTGGACTTTTTATACAGCATGCCGCTCATTCCGTGATCCCCTAGCCGTCCAATCCCACCGCACACCGTCTCATGCACTAGACCGCCCTCTCTGTCTTCAGCAATCGTCCCTGCAACCGCACCGTTCCTACGCATTTCCTAGACCGAGTACATTCCGTGCTCAACAATCTCGAATATGAGTTCTATTCACGATTCTCGCATACACAAATGGTTCGCCGCCTCGCCGCCGGTCGCGTGGACAATACGGCAATTGCGAGAGATTCTCATCGGCTCCCTCAAGCAGGGACCAATCCCTCAGCATGTTGCGTTCGTGATGGACGGAAACAGGCGGTTTGCGCGAAACCACCACATTGAGACTGTAGAGGGGCACAACATGGGCTTCGAGTCGTTGGCGAGGGTATGTTGTAGCAGAAGGGACTTTAGTGCAGCGAGTTGACCCGTTTGCAGATATTAGAGGTCTGCTACAAGACTGGCGTGAAGGTCGTCACTATCTACGCCTTCAGCATCGAAAACTTCAAGCGCTCGAAACACGAAGTCGATGCTCTCATGTCCATGGCCAAGGTCAAACTCGAGCAGCTGTCCGAGCACGGTGCGCTTCTCGACCGATACGGAGCATCCGTCAGGGTGCTGGGCCAGCGAGAGCTGATCCAGCCCGATGTTCTGAAGGCTGTTGATCGAGCTGTGTCTCTGACTGCGCATAACAAGAAGTGAGTTTGCCTGAGGGCTTGACTTCCAGGCATCATCCTGACAGGTGCAGGGCTATCCTCAATATCTGCTTCCCCTACACATCTCGACACGAGATTACGACTGCAGTCATGAAGACGGTCGAAACCTACAGCACGCCCATCCACAACCTGCAGAGCCCTTCAAAGCGAACATTCTCGGAATCAGGAATCACACAGCACATTCGCAAGCAGTCTCTCAAGGGGGATACAGAAGGCGGGGCTGAGCAGCGCGAGTCGCGGTCGTCCTCCCCATCGAAAGAGGACAAGCACGATGACGAACAGTCCTCGTCAAGCTCGACAGCGATTAACCCATCTGAGAAGGACGATCTGCACAACCACCAGTTCCTGGATCCTGAGGCGATCACGCATCAGACTCTGACAGACAATATGATGACAGCGGATGCCCCACCGCTTGACCTGTTAGTGCGCACGTCCGGTGTGGAGCGGTTGAGCGACTTCATGTTGTGGCAGTGTCACGAAAATACTTCGATCGTATTCTTGAAGTGTTTATGGCCAGAGTTCGACTTGTGGCAGTTTCTACCAGTGTTGGTAGAATGGCAATGGCAACAGAAAAAGATCGAAGAGGCTGCCGCACAGCAACAGAAAAGCCGTGGGCGCTCAAAGTAGGACTGAAAGCGCCGCGAGAGGCAGCTGAAGTGCAGCGATCAGGATGCATCGACGATACCCCAGGAGCGAGCAAGCTTATTCATAGTAAAATGCAACATTTGGCAAATCAGCATGCGTACCAACCGAGCCCTGGTTTAGACGTGACCCTCATTCGCAGCTGCTCGAGACTACTGTGGCTCGCAAGCGAGTGCAAGCGCAGATGACACACGTTCTACGCAGCAGGGTCCTTATCTTTCGCGGACGGTTGCATTCTTACACCACTGTAGAACCAATCCCGTTGTTCGCGCTACGGCCAAGGTAGACCTCGATTGGTACCCCGGCAAATGCCCAACCCACGTCATGCTAACAGCGAGCTAGTCCTCGCGCGCCATGATGCTCTGGCACGCCATAAAGACGGCGCGTGATCCTCTCGATCCCCCAGGTCAGATTGAGGAGCTTTTTTGCCAGTCTTTCAAACCTTGAGGCTCACCAACTCCGTCGGAGTCCTCCAGGGTCAGCCATAGATATCCGCGGACACCGTACATCGTTTCACCACGTGCATAGAAGGATCTCGTCTTACCTGCGTCCAATCTGATCCTACTGCCCTACAACATGGCTACACCGAACCTATTGACAATTCCAGTTGAATTGCGGGAGTTGATATACGGGTTCCTCTTTAGTTCCTACACCATCGTCCACGGCCACAGCAACCCCGGCAAGGCAGTCGTAGAACCTACAGCCTCGCCACGGTCGGCACTGCTACTCACATGCCGCCAAATACACGCCGAAGCCTGGCGTCACCTCCCTTTGAACTGCACTCTCCATTTTCGCGGTACCGAGGGCCTCCTTGAGACACTTCTCTCCGTCGACCAAAGTATCATCACCCGGCTGCGTCACATCCGCGTCCGCGCATTCCCCTTCCCACTCTACGCAGACGACAAACCCGAATACTATCCCACATACTACTTCGCCAACGCTCTTTCCCTTTTCCCAGGCCTCTGTCTCGATGAATTGGAAGTCTACGACTGCTGGCACGGCACCGGCCAAGGCGATGGCTGGCGCGACGTAACGACGTACATGGATATCGAAGCACTGCTCGAAAGCGACGCGTGGAAGCGACTAACATATATCACACCTTGCACGGATTTCATGGCGAGCGGCTACGATCACAGACAGAAGCGGCAGCAGCAGCCTGAGAACTGGAATACGCTGCTTAGGGAGCGCGACGGGGAAATTTCTGACGCAGAAGTTAAAATGTGGATTGTGCCGCTCAAGCAGGACCAGGCTAGAGATGAGGACAGGACGGAGGATGGGAGGAAGATGCACGAGTGGTGTGCAAGGCCGGGTCATGAGATTGTGCAGAATTGGCGGCTAGCGACGCCAGAGCAGAGTCTCAAGGGTGAGGTCAGGGTGGTGGCGACGAGGGGGAAGAGGGCGAGGGTTGTGCAGTTGGGGTCTCAGGAGAAGAGGAGCTGGAGCGAGATCAAGAGGCAGGAAGGCGGGTTTGTGAGAGAAGGTATGTTGTCCTTGTGTTGACAAGACTTGTGACTGATCATCTGCAGATTGGCGTCCGTATTACAACGATATGGCAGATGCGATGGGCTGGATCTATGGGGGTTATGGAAGGAGGAGGCAGTTGGCTCACCAGGCTATGATTGGCTGAGCGATGGTTCACTGGGTTGTCAAAGCAGGACCGAACCCCAGATACAACAATACAAAGACCAGGTCACAAGACACGCTCGAATATGCACGCAAAGCGGCGTTTCCCCTCCAAGTATCGTCTACCGAACCAGCGCTGCCAACCTCCAGGGCTGCTCAGGCCTCTGAGTGGCTGGTCGCGCCTGTACTTGTCCGTCTGATCGAGCTTGTCGAGGCAATCGCACAGCAGCCCGGCAGCGCTTGCCGCGAACGAGCAAGAACGATCCACCGTGTCGAGATGCCGTGGCTAAAAGTAACGACACTTGGCTCGTTTTCAGAACAATTGGCTCTTGAAAGTCGAATTGCGGTGTGCCACGTCCAAGCGCGCGTGAGGGGCTAGCGCGTACCGAATGGCGTTCCCGGGCAACGCTCGGGCGGCGCTTTTGTTTACCATCTTGACGTAGGCACGAACCATCTGGAGTAGACGACCCCGACCACCCGCCGCATATACCCAGACATGTCCCTGCTGTAGCCTGCACATGTTTCGATTGCCTCGTTGACCGCCAGCGCCTCGACCATCGCACCTGCACTTCTCACCCTGTCGTCGCTGCCCTCGCAATGGCAGCGCCTGCGCCCGGCCCCGCCGCAGGGCATCGCCGCAACAAGTCGACCTCGGTGCTCAAGTCGATCATCGGCCAGCACAAGCGCTCGCCGTCTGATGCCACTGCGCTGAAGGCCGCGCCCTCGACTGCCCCATACATTCCTATGCCGAGTGCGACTATGAACGCGCCGCTGTTGCCGCCAGACCACCCCCACAGCCAGCAGCGCAGCAACCACTTCGAGAACCTGTCCATCCTCCCAGCGCGCAAACAGTCGCACGACTCCCGCAGCTCGAGCCCGCGGAAGGGCCTGCACAAGAAGACCCTCAGCACCGTGTCGCTGCGCTCGTTGGGCAAGGACAAGGCAAAGGAGAAGCAATCGATCGACCTTAGACAACCGCAAGACGAAGACGAGTCGCTCGACAAGTCGAAGAAGATCAAGTCGTCGACCAATCTGGCGTCCATGTTTGGCAAGAGCAAGTCGCGGAAGATTGGACGGTCGCCCAGCAAAGATAAGGAGAACACAGCACCCATCTTCTCCCCGGCCATGGCGTCTGAGCCACCCCGAACACCTATCTGGGCACAGTTCAGCTCGCAGCCACTCCAAGACATGACAGCTACGAGCAAAGTTCCACTCAACGACCAGCGCGGTGGTCGAGAGGACGAGATTGACCTGTACACCCCAAACAACTACCCTGCGTCGAAGCAGCGCGACTTCATTGAGCTCGGCGACCCATCTCTGCAGCAGCGGCCTGCGCCCAAGGAGCGACCAAAGTCAATGCATGTTCCAAAGTCCACAACATCACTGATGGGCACATTCTCCCGCAAGAAGAGCACCGACAGAGCACCTCTGACGGACGCACAAGGAAATGGGGAGAGAACAAGGGACAGCTCACCATCGAAGAGCAAGCCCGGCAGACCAACGCTCAACCGAGCTAGTACAGATATTTGCAGGCAGCCCGTGGCAACTGGCGCAACGGATCCGCCGCCCAGTCCGACGAAAAAGCCCAACAGAGTCATGGCTGCAGTCGCGGCCTTCAACGGCAGGGCAAAGCAGACAGACGCGTCATCATCACCCACCAAGGAGCTTGACCCAAGGGTGGTGGACGCTGAGTTTGAGGAAGTCTTGGTAAGTAGCAAGTCCGCGTAAAATGCGTCAGTCTCTAACAAACGCAGGAATCGCGAAACATTCCCACACATCAGCGCGCCGCAATGCGAACATTAAAGATCGAAGTTAAAGCGGACTTCGTCCGGACACACAAGCTCGATACACCACGACTCTCCACAACATCCATTCCATCAATCGGGGAGGCTGAGGGCAAAGGCTTTCCGAAGCTGCAACCTACGACCAAATCAAGGAATGATTCCGCGCAAGAGGAGGTCTCAACTTCACAGACAAGCAAAGCTGATGGTACCAAGCGCGAGCGTCCAACGAGCAAATCGTTTACATTCAGGAACAATTCTCCGACGAAGAAGTCGCGAGCCACAGAATTAGGGACAACATCCAAGCCGAGCCCAATACCGAAATCACCATCATCCAGATCGCTATCCTCAGATGCTGCCTCGAACAGATCCGTATCGAACAGCTCGAAGACAGTCAAATCCACCGAGTTCATCAACTACCTGAAGAAGAACACCAGGCCTCAGGATGTCGAGGTCGGGAAGCTGCACAAGCTGCGACTACTGCTGAGGAATGAGACGGTCGAATGGGTCAACACATTTATCCTAGATGGTGGCATGCTTGAGCTTGTGGCTCTGCTCCACCGGATCATGGAGATTGAATGGCGTGAAGATCATGAGGACACACTCCTTCACGAACTTCTCCGCTGCCTGAAGGGGCTGTGCACCACAGACAGCGCCCTCAAGCAGCTCGCCAGCATCTCTTCCACGCTGTACCCAGCGCTCATTGGCATGCTCTTTGACGAGGAGCATAAAGGACCTAGTGAGTTCACGACCCGTGAGCTTATCATACAGATTATCTTCGCGCATATCGACCAGGCCTCCGAATCAGAGCTTCCCACTCGTGCGACCGAGCTCTTGGGGTACCTTCGCGATCCAGTAAAAGAGAAGGAGTCTTCGACTGTTCCGTTCATCTTGCAGATGCACACATCTCGTCCGTATCAGGTGTGGTGCAAGGAGATGACGAATGTCACGAAGGAAGTGTTCTGGATTTTCATTCACCACCTCAACGTTGTTCCCATTCCTCCCGCGCCCGCGATGCCTACAAGCTATGCGAAGGCTCACTTCCCCGGGCCTCGTGCCATTGTTCCTGCCGCCCCTTACGTCGGCGGAGTCGAGTGGGACGCAACGAACTACCTAGCGACGCACATCGATCTCTTAAACGGGCTGCTGGCATCGCTTCCAAGCCGCGATGCTCGCAACGAGCTTCGCGAGAACCTCCGGATCTCTGGTTTTGAGAAGTTGATGGGCCATCTCCGTGCCTGCAATCCCAAGTACTACGGCGCCGTGCACGACAGCATCAAGGTCTGGATCGGCGCGGCACTGGAGGACGACTGGGACGTCAAGCCGGTAAGGATGGGCAGCGACAAGAACACTGGCAGTACGAGTCCAGTAAAGATGAGCCCGAAAAAGCAGGCTGAGCCAGCACCGCAGATCGACGTTCCAAAACTCGACCTTGGTCTGGCTTTCGATAGAGAGATCGACATTGGTGGGCCAGTTGGCAGTAAGAAAGATGATGATTGGATTTGAATTACTTGATCAAGAGTTGGACATGGCGGCAGCTGAATTTTTCCACATCATCACGGCGCAGGTACGGGTTTTGCTTTGGACGTTCTGGATAGCTCATCTCCCTCCCTTCGACGCCCCTTTTTCGCGATCTCAACGAGATTGCTTACTCACGACTTCCCACGAACATGACGACCGAGACGGCGACTCTCCTTTCTTGGATACTTTTGAGCTGATGCTGAGCTGTTGTTCAAGGACAAAAGCACGCGTCACTTGTACATATACTACACACATTTTTTGAGGTGTTACATGGTAAGGGCGTCGAGCATTGGTAGCGAATCTTAATCACTGCATTTCCATGTCACTACGCGTTATCTTGCGGCAGAACTCGATCACTTTGTTGTCTGTTACACGACTATTGTACGGTCGTAAGGCACTACGGTTGCGAGCTGCAGGGGTTCAAGGATCCTGGATAAGAGCGTCAAATGACTGTACATGTCTTGCAGAGTCGTGGTTTCTGCAGAGGCTACGTGGTTCTACGGCTATAAAGGAGATAGTGCGACGGTGAGGCGATGGGGGGAGGAGGGGGCGTGAGCCAAGTGAGTGCACTTTGGGCGATTAAGATCGCCCTACGTACGGTCTCTGCTAGCTCTGAACGATACTAAATGCTTATCTTGCGTATTGCTGCTTCAAGGCGGAACTTGCAGGGCATCTATATATACATTGGTTTGTAGAAAAGCGTGGGGGCAATGGTTAACGGGCAGCATACTTTTGAGATTAGGTCGTAGCCTGGCGCGTAAGGAAACACATCACTGCAGTTTCAGTGGCACGCTTTGTCATACTTTCGCAAGCGAATGTAGTTGTACGGCAGGGGTGCTAGAAAGCCTGCAGCTACCGAGAGCCCTGCTGCACCCCAAAAGGCAGGGGAATCGAATTGGACCATGCCGCCGGTGAGATGGAAGTCGACTGCATTTTCGGCTGCTTCCATGGTGACCATAGAGATCATGCTCATGCCTGCAGCTGTCTTCGCAGCAGCGAACCACGGTAGGCGGTCACGACCTAGGCGGAGCAGAGCCGTCTCAAGGAGTAGCGAAGTGGTGATCCCAGAGGCCACTGATACTTATTAGCCCTGTGAATGAAGAACAACAGTATGATGAACCTACTCGAGAGAGCCATGATGGCTGATATCGCAAGGTCTGGGTGGAAGGATTGCAGGTACCACATAGCAGAGAAGTCGCCAGCTGTACATCCGACAAGGCACCGCAGAGTGTTGATTCCTGCTCGTTTCCAGACTGGTATTGAGCTCCAGAAGTTGGTCGAAGATAGTGATAGCGCTGCTGCCGCTTTGCTGGGACAATCTGGTCTAGCCTTGCTGCCATTGCATGCTAGCCTTCGCTGAGTTGTGGGCAGCGCAGGCCAGACACGCCACATTGAGCTACGCGTGAGATGCCTCGAACAGCATGAGATCATAGCTGTCAAGTACGCAAAAGGAAGAATTAATAATATGATGGAGAGTGGCAGATCGAGTCAAGGTCCTGAGTGTAAGGTCAGATTGTGATGATGCTGAGGGCGAAGTTGCCGTACAAGAGACGCACCTCCGTGCACTCGCAAGCAGCAATCAGCGGGAGTTCGTCAGATTTGATCGGATAGTAACTTGCGGTAACGGATGTTTCCAATACTGCAGGACATGTTCATAGTGTATCGAGTCCAAAAAAAGCTCAGCGCAGTGAAAGGTGCTGCGGCTGTCTAAGGCAATGACGCACGATCCGGCAGCCACGACGCGCCACTCGCTCTCTACGCGTCGACGCGTCTTCCCAAACACCACCCTCAATGCACAATGCACCCCCGCACAACATGACACCACGCACGCGGACGAGCAACAAAGATGCGAACTACAAAGTCTACTACTCGAAGAAAATACCGCAGCAGGCTCACTTTCCTCACAAAAGGAAGACGGTCCGCAGGCCAGACCCGGTTGAGCAGGATGGGGTCGATAAGAGGCAGATGAAGTTCCTACCTGAGAAGATGAAGCATCGGAGGGCTCAGGAGTGGGAGAGTCTTTCAGAAGAGACGGAAGGGGAGGAGGCAGAGCAGGAGGCCGCGACCGCTAAGCTCGAGAAGGGCACACCGATGAAGAAGGGCAAGAAGCGGAGAAGCATCGAGACTCAAGAGGAGTCCGCGACTGAAGATGAATCCGTTGTCAGCTCCTCCAAGCGCCGAAGACGAACGAACGCGCGCAGAGACGAGCCCAGCCGCACCCTTCGACGACAATCCACTATGACCCAGCTCGCAGCCGGACGGAGGCCTTCGTCTGGCGACGCCGAACCTGACTTCAAACCCGTCAAACGGTATTCACGGACTAGCTGGGATGGAGCAAATATAAACAGGGAGAGGGACAAGAAGCAGCGCACGCTCACACAAATGATACCTGGCATGGGACGGTTGAGCAAAGAAGAGCTTGAAGAGCTGAGTGATCTGGATGCAGATTTGGATGAGACACAGGCGAGGAGCGATGCTGTCTCACGATCTCTAATCGAACAGGATCGTATCGAGGTCGATGAGAACGCGGCCACGACAGAGCCTGTTCAACGATCCGATGACGCCGAGGAGGATTCTTATAAAGAGCCAGAGCAGGACGAAGAGGATCCGCCGGTTACAGCACCCATACCTTCATCTTTGATCTTGCATTCCGTCGAGAGGGCGGCTGACGATGACGACGACTACCAACCAACTCAATTCATTGAGGCGCCTATTCTTAGGAGCAGACAGACACCACGGAGAACAGCGACACGGCAGCCTTCAAGCAATGCGACTGTGCCCGCAAAGTCTGCAAAGCCTCGATTCCGTCTGCTCTCCACACCCGAAAAGCGCCGTGTTTTCGAGATTCCTTCATCACAATCACCTGCCGAGTCAGTCCTATCAACTCAGACCTCACCTGAAAAATCCCATAGATCTGTTCAAAGAGGGCGCATTAGCAATGTCACTGTAGTCACTGAGACTCCATCCAAGCGTCGACAAGTCACTTTCCGCGAGCCAACAATCCAGCCCACTCCTCCTACCCACCTGAGAAGATTCGAAAGCACCATCCAGGACTCAGAAGACGAAGCAAGTGACTACGACGATGACATAGCCACGCAACAACCATTAGTTAATACTGAAGAGCTATTTGACGGACAGGCTGTTGGTGAAGATACGCAAGCAGTGCTTTTACAAATCGATCAAGCCTGTGCAGATCAAAACGAGGACCCAAACGCATACTATCGAGATACGTCAGAGGAGCCGGAGAAGCCGCCGGCTCGTTCACAACCCTACCAACCTTCACCAGAGTTAGGAGAGTCTTGGGCACCCGTCATCTACGACGATGATGGACCACAATTTGAGTCCTACTGCTCTTCGCGCGCATCAGCAAAGTCGCAGTCGTTTCGAGCTGCGGACTCACCTAAAGAGTCAATTTCTGTGCTCGATCAAGCCAATGGAATCAGCCAGCTGGACCTTACCACTCAGGCGCCGCTGCCAATTGACAACATCCCAAGCACACCACCAATAATGCAATCAGAGCGAGAGGAGGATCTCCCATCCACGCCAATGATCATCAGGGATGAATCATCGGACGAAGAAGAAGCTGAGCCTGAGCCAACGCCGCCGCGTACGGTACATCGTACGGTCCCGGAGCCACCATCGACACTGGTACACCAGTCTACGGATCTGGACGGCGAACCTGTGCAAGTACCACGCTCTCCTTCTGCAGAGCACGAGACACAGCAGTCACACTCGAGTAAAGCAGAGCAACAGCTTCAGAATGAGTGGCTCTCGTACTCACAATACGTGCACGTCCGGGCACCTCACTCATCAAGCATGCACGCCACCGCCGATGCATTCAGTTACAACGCCACACCCCGGTTTTCACAGCCGGATGTGCCTGCAGCATCCTCTGCACGAATGCAACACAGTCAAGCCACAACTGTCGACGAACTCACACCGAAGAAGAACAGGACGCAGCGGGTGATTAGTGCAAACACAACACCACACAGAGCATCGAAATCGCAGCCTTTCACGTCGCCTGAGAAGCCGCCAACGCTGTTCATACCGAGTAGTTTCCCCAGCCCGTCCAGGACGGCAATGGAGGGTTGGAGTAGTCCTGTAATGGCGAGGACGCAGAACGTGTATGGCAGCAGTCAGGTATTGGGGAGTCTGGAGGACTTCAGTATTCCACTGCCGCCACCTATCGAAGACGATTAAGGGGGGCGTAGACTTAAAGCTCTCTGAGTCAAAGCGCTCCTTCCATTCGGTTCTTTGGTAAGTGAATTCCAATAGCTCGAGCGAGGATATGAATGTGATTTCGAAATACTTCAGGAGTAATTTATGTGCATCATATGATGACCGTCAAACGATAGCACGTGTGGATCCCGTCTGACGACGATCGCAAGGCAGAGAACATCGGTCGAGACGTACACCGTTATTTGATTCTGCTTCATGCGTAAGATGTCGCCAGGGAACACGAGGGCACTCGGTGAGCCAGCTCGGCAAACCTTCCTCAGGTACGTGACGCGGGTAGTATGGCGGGGCATCCTTCGTACGTCACAAGCTCCGAAGGAAGCTCCATCGTTGCTCACCAACGGACGTCTGTCGTCCGACATCAGTATAGAAGTAGTTGAGGTTCAATTGATCCAATTGCAAAATATCGTAGACCAACTCCTTCCCTCCAGCTTCTCACATTGCTTGACACGCCGGAACAACTACAGCAGATTCAGAACTCAAGATGGCAGGCGACGGCGAAGACAGAGCATCTCTCGTCAACAGGCAGCTTCCGGAAATGACGCTTTCGACAGCAGACAGTCCATTGACGAAGGCGCGCCCACCGCCAGACAATCTCAAGCCGGCAGAAAGAGCACAGTTCCGTTTCGAAGTCCACGGCAATGCGATCAGTACGTGGAAACAAGAGCACAAGCCTTGCTCCTGATCTCTGCTATCCTCTCGAGCTAACGTACTCCTAGTTACTGGCGGAGCAGGTACCCTCGCTCTCGAAGCCGCAGAAGCCCTCCTCGAACACGGCGCATCCGGTCTCGCCCTCTGGGACATAAACCCCGACGCTGCCTTCGAAAGCATCAAGAAGCTGCACGCACGTTTCCCCGACCGCCGCATCATGACCGAAGCCGTCGACGTCCGCGACGAAGCCCAGATAGCGTCAGCAGTGGAGAGCGCAGCGAAGGTCCTTGGCAGTGTCGACATGCTGTGCTGCTTCGCGGGCGTCGTGGGCTGCACACACGCCATCGAGATGGCCGCCGATGAGTGGCGGCGCACGCACGATATCAATCTCACAGGCAGCTTTCTCTGCGCACAGGCTGTTGCACGACAGATGAAGAAACAGGGTACGCCCGGGAGCATCACCTTCACAGCGAGTATCAGCGCGCATCACACAAATTTCCCACAGCCACAGGCTGCATACAACAGCTCAAAGACTGCGCTGCTGAGTCTTGCGAAGAGCCTGGCGGCTGAGTGGAGTAGCTACGGTATTAGGGTTAATTGCTTGAGTCCGGGGTACATGGATACGATTTTGAATGATGGGCCGGGGTTGGAGAGAGCGAGGAATAGCTGGAACAGCAGGAATCCGATGGGCAGGATGGGGCATCCGTGGGAGTTGACAGGGCCGTTGATCACGTTGGTGAGCAATGCGGGGCGGTACATCAATGGAACGGATATCATCGTGGATGGAGGCGCGATGGTGTTTTGAATCAATTCGAAGGTTCACTTACGCTGCGTATTGTCATTTGCATAATGTACTCCAAATGTCTGTCAGTCAATTGATACACTTCTCAACACGCTTAGGCCTTGTTTTATTATGTTCTTCGGACCGCACCAATCCTGATCTTGCGCACATCTTAAGCATTGCCACGATATATCAA
Organism: Didymella sp. IMI 355093; assembly: GCA_027946495.1. Classification (NCBI taxonomy): domain Eukaryota; kingdom Fungi; phylum Ascomycota; class Dothideomycetes; order Pleosporales; family Didymellaceae; genus Didymella; species Didymella sp. IMI 355093. The sequence continues at coordinate 1,352,597 of JAPEUZ010000006.1, forward strand.
GTATATAGACTACAGTAACGCTAATACTCTCATCAACAGCCAATAACGGGCGCTTTTAAACGTTGAGAATAACGTCGATTTCTCGTGTGGTTCGAGTGACGTATCGCTCTTGTCTAATAAATAAAAGCAAACTTAGTCTAACTCTATACACGTCTGTTGGCAACTGTTTATGCTTTTCTATTCTTATCTTGTCCTAGCTTCATAGCTTAATGTCTTACCTTAGAGCAATTGCTCTGCTTATAATCTCCTTAGATCCCTAGGAATTCTGTTTACTAGGAAGCTTCAGTAAGTTAATTATTAATATTCCTACGAGTTGTGCTAGGGCTTTAACTTCATAAAACGTTGTTAAGCTATAGGATCCCGTGGTAGGACTGTGTCGAGGGTTATTGATACTCACGTCCTTTCTGGTCGTATGAACATAACTGCATGAGCTGATAGACTCGTCAACGATAGCAACAGGGCTCTTGGTAAGGTCTGTAGATCAAGACAAGTCATTCTGTAAAGCGAGTTGCGTTTTTCAGAATGCCTGCAACGTTTGGTATGCTGGCAGCCTTCGCGAGTGGCGACCGCGGTACACAACATCACACATCGACGTGTCAACCGATTGCGCCCGTCCTGCGACGAACAACAAACACTTAAACCCCAAAAATGGCACGCTTGTACTATCAAAGATGTTTGCTTTTACCATATACCCTTCGTTCTTCATACTTGACCGCCACTCTGCTGCAGTCCCATGCATGTACGCGTTTGTTAGTCACAGGACCCGCGGAACTTGAAGTAGCGCAGCGGTAGGTATTTTGAACAGATACTTACAAGGAGGGGAATCCGGTGTTATCTATCTATTACATAGCGAAGAGGTGACTTCCCTGACGTTGTGTTTGTTCACACGGTCTGAGAAAGAGATAGCTCTGGCGATATCGACATGCATCCGTTACCTGTGAAAGCGGACCATACCTGGGAAGTGGATCGTAGCAGGGTCAGACTGGGCCATTTTGATCGAGAATTTAGGTCCGATAAACCGTATCTTGAACAAAGTCACGCTCTTAGGCTGAGCGCAGTCCCAGGCTGCATACCGTGGGTTGCATGGGCCCACCGGAAACATGGAGCTCAGTATGCGTAGCACGTAGCCACAGACGCAGGAATGCGACCTGCAATACGCACACTGTTTGCCGTTTGGGCGGTGGAGTGCTTGCACATCTGCCTTCACTTGCTTTCACTTGCTACCGCACTACGAGGTTAAAATTCCCCACGACCCGCTTCCCAACAGACCACCACCGCCCACCGCCCACCGCTTGCAACTCACGCCATCGACTGAACAAACTGGTACCAGGAGCTACAGGCTCTTCTACATTACCTTTAGGCCTTTTGGTCACTGGCTAACCCATTCTTCTGTAAGCTTGCCTTCGAGCAGCCCGTAGCTGCCCCACCGACAGTGTACCGCACAAGGTTCTTTTGACGCGCTGACAAGTCACTGCAGACGTACTCTTGCTTGATCGCGCTCGGGTCGGACGTCAGAATGTCTCGTAGGACTTACTCAGATCGCGAGGCGAGGGACGCCCAGCAGCTTCTCGACAAGATCTACCGCCATGCCAGCTACAACGATCGCTGGGATACACTACATGAGCAGCCGGAGCAATATAGCACGAGAGCTGTCCTCGGTCACCGCACGTTCAACCTGGCATCCGCTCGCGCGGATCCTTGGACCTTGGAGGGCTTGAGGCAGTTCGTCATTGGTCTCGTGAGGCTGCGAATGCAAGCAGATTACATCGCCCTCCCCCTCAACGCCGACACCCAGATGTCGTACTGTCTACCACAGTCGTGAGTCGGCACCTATCTACCTTAATGTTTCTGCACAAGCAAGCTAACTTCTTTTGCTTACAGGGTGGACGAACATCCAACATATCGTCTCCTGATGGAAGATCCTCTCTCCTTGACTGCGGAGAAGCTCGCCCACATCATGCCCTTAGTAGAGTGGACAGCAGACTCCGACAAGGTCGAGGGCGAAGACCGCACTAATCGTCTTTACATCCGCACCTTCGCAGTGCGCGTTGGACTCCTTCGTGGAATCTTAATCGACATGATTACTGATGGCTGGGACGGTCTGGAGCGGGTGCGCTACTGGCAACAGCGCATTGAGGACGAGAACGATGATGATACAATCTTCACACTTCGCTATTGTGGTCAAACCAAGGGCAGTCCATGGGAGCGACATACCGGAGATATGTACAGCAGCCTTGAGACTTTTCTCGGTCGCTTCATGGTCTTGCTTGGGCAGTCTGATGAAGGCAAGAAGGTCCTTCACGATGTCAAGGTACACACTGTGGCTGGTGCGATTGAGTATGTGTCTCAAGACCGAGCCGACCTACGCGAGCAAATCGTCATCGCCCTGTTCCGCGACTGCTTGCTGAACACCCAGACCGGAGGCAAAGATGTCATTATCATTTATAACGACGACCGCCGTGCTTTCGAGCTCTTACACACTTCGACAGGTAGGCTCTTGCAGAGTCAGACACGACCCTGTACCACCGAAGAGCTTGCCGAAATTGAGAGGTATGGGCGTCGTATACGCCGCTATGTCGGTAAGAACCCGAGCACTACCCAGGGCAGGGTATTCAATGACCATGTTGAGGCCATGATTGTCCGTCAAGCTACACCTGCCATGTTGCCCAATGGTTCAGCTTTGATGGTGACTATCGCATCAGACCTCGGTCAGGATCACGACGCGCTCGAAGACACCTTCTGGGAGGCAGGTGGTCGATCAGCTGAGACTGTCGGTCGTATCTACAATTTCTTTGCTGCTTGGGAAGGAGCTACAGCGCTTGAGTCTGTCGATCCTCTGAAGTACAAGAAGCTCGCCCGAGACAACTATCTTCCCCTCGTCGACCGATATCCTTGGTACTGCATAGACGATAAGGACACACCCAAGGCCTCAGAGCTTCTGCGTCGCTACATAAACGCCGCCAAACCAATGATCGTTGTCGCATACGGCGAAGAGGTGAATATTCACTTTTCGCTAACTATATATTAAGCTTGCAGACGCTAATAAAACCCAGCAAATCTTCGCAGCCGTGACCAACTTCGCGGACACAGACACTCGCGCTTTTAACTCTTGGTTGAAGCGGTGTCGCACGCCCGGTTATGCACCCCCTCGTGGTGTACCCTTCCTGGCATACTTTGACGGTCAAGACTCGAACAACGACCCAGAGACAGCTGTTATCGTGATCCCGTCTCTACATCCTGGCTTTCCTAGTCGGGCTGGTAAGGTCAAGGACAAGGCGGTTCGCGAATTCATTTTCTCTGCTGGTGTAGGCTGGTGTACCATGTCTTGTGCGCTAGCGATCGCCAAGTCCAGTGCTGGCATCCCTACCAGCCGCAAGGCTTACGCGAATCAGATCATGGCTCAAGTAGATCTGATCGCTGGCCCAGGAACTGAGTACCACAGGCTTTTCACCAATGCAAAGCGCGAGTACAGGGAGATCTACGAGGTCTACCAGGCGGCTTCCGCCAAGCGACGCGATGCTCCACGGTACAAGATGCCTACGAAGATTGTACCGCATAAGTCATTTCGTGCAGCCAGGAGGAGCAAGTTCACCGGCTCTGGTGTGCCTGTACAAGACGCGGTCGGAGGGTGGGATGTGTCTATCAAACCTACTTCCACTACATCATTCTACAAGCTGTCTTGGGAGGAGGAAGATGGTACATCCTGGGAACTTCCATCAGTACACTTGAAAGGAAACACCATTCCAGCTACTGCGATCGAGAAGCGTCTACTATTCTTGTAAGTCCAAAGCATCATCTGAACCTCAATAATACTGATTGGTCATTAGTAGCCAGGCTGGGCTTGATGTGCGGGATGCAAGCAACAACACACTAGGCCCTCGAACACCTCTGGCGTCGAAGAAGGCAAAGTCTGTCACGCTGCCTATCTCTATGATCTTTCTATCACTGGTCGTGGTCAGCCTGGACAGTGCGCTCGCATTTATGGAGCATTGGGAGGACATAACGCAACATAACTTCATCGCTGAGATTATGTCTGAGCACCCTAACGCAACTGCAGATCAGTCAGAGGGGTTCGTGAGTGAGGATTTCTTCAAGCAGTACCCTTCGTGCCGAAGTCTGCCTTTCGTGCCTTCGCCAATCAAGGCATCCTCATGGACTAGGTTGAAGAACATGGTCCAACCAGGACTTCCCGCGCAACCTAGCGACCTTATGTGGCTTCTGGAGCAATTCCTACTCGAGACATTTCCTGGTGGTGGCCATCTGGATCCTGTCAGCTCATCAGAACACCCAGTGTACTCTGTGTACTCCCAACTGATGAACTTTGCCTGTCGCCCAAAGTACAAGGAGCATCCACACAACATCACGCTTAGGGCTATGGCTCATATGACTGAGCAAGGTCTTGATGAGCGTCAGGTGTCATTGAACATCTTGTTGTTGGCTTTGGAGTATCTGCGACCCGGCTACACTGCGTCCAAGAAACACAATCTGCGCCGCACTCTCCCAAGTGGCTCCAAGATCGACACTGTGCGACACTGGAAAGTATTCAATGCTGGTCCCGCCGATCCGAGCGTTGTGGCGCGAGTCACTCTTCCAAAACCTCACAAGCCTGAGGACGACTTGGGTCACGTCAGTGATCACACAGTGGACAGTTCGGACGATGATGGTGGCCCTGTCGGCGTTATTCCAGACGCTGCATCTGTACACGCTGCCAAGGGTCATAAGGCTGGTTCAAGCGGTGCAGGTCATGGAGGCGATGCAGACCGGACTGAGGGTAAAAGTGGCTCAGCCAAGAAGGGCAAGTCCGCTGCCGACGGTCATTCCACCGCTCGCAAGGACGGTGCCAACAAGAAAAGGAAGAAGGACGACGATGACGACGAAGACCAGGATCTCAAACCCAGTAAGCGTCGCGACCTGAAGAAGGCCAGTAGCGCCAAGATCAAGCGTCGCAACGCTATCTGAACCTGATCGAACAGGCAGAACCCAGCAGGTCTTCTACGAACGACGAACACTTTGTTGCGCTCATCTCACATTCGATCACCATCAATGTAGCCGACATGCACGGAGGGTTTGGAGGATGATCACAACTTAAAAGAGCTTAGACATAAAGGGTGAGAAAATCGTTAAGGAAACACACGCAACAACTTCAGCAGTGATCATCTCGCTAGATTAAGCAATGAAATGATGTTGGTGCGTAAACATTACTAAAGTAAGCTGCGCCATTGAGCTTGGCAGCTGGTCATGTGCTGCATGAAACCTCACAAGCCGAGGCTTGTTGGACTTGTCCATGCGCGTCAACCCTCACAATATATCTAGTTATATTGGGTGTGGATAGAACATCCATCATCAACAGCCAATAAAGGGCGCTTGGTCTAGGTAAGATTCAATGTACCATCTCTCACCAAGCTCTTCCTAACAGCATCTAGGGGTATGATTTTCGCTTCGCATCAATTGCAATTGTGAAAGGTCGTGGGTTCAATTCCCACAGCGTCCATCTTTTTGGTCTCCAGGTGACAGGAAGGTCTTTTTTTTTGTTAATGGGTTGACGAGTAGTGGAGCAGTGGAAGGGATTGTGATTGCTTTTTTGACGATTGTTAGTCGCAAGAAAAAACAAGATAGGTACTTTAGAGCGAAGCCTAAGACGTAAGCAGTTATGCTGCACCTTGAAGCTACTAAGCAGCCATTTGGCAACCTTTAGATATACAAATAACAGTTTGATATTTGTAGCTAATAGGAGGTTCATTGAGTAGCAAGACAGCCCTCGATAGTTACTGACTGCCTCCTGCTTATCTGTGATACTATTCACCCTGTGCGAAAAGCATGCATATCAAGGTTAGTTATAAGCATCAAGTTCTACATTTGCTAAGTGGCCGCTGCTCAGAAACTCCTGGGTGCGACAGGAACCACGACCTTTTACAATTGCAATTGGTGCAAAGCGAACTAATTGGCTGTTAGAACACGGTTCGAGCGCGCTGCGTCTACAGGCACCTCACACGTACTTGCCCAAATCGCAGGGCTTTCATTTTCCCCGCGATCTCTAGCAAACCAGGCGATATCGAGGTCTTGCAACTATCCCAAAGACTCACTTGTATGATCTCAGGCATGGTGAACACAGGTCTGGTATCACTCGAATATCGTTATTTGGAATGCTACTCTCTAGCGTGACAAAGTAACCCAAGAACGGAGCGAGCCTCAACGGCGCGACGTCATGAATAAACAACCGTACATAAGTTGAACTTCCCCTTTCGACGTGTCCTCATCTGTTTACCCCCCCGAACAACACCGTCACCATGGCTGCCAACATTCTCGACTTGCCCCGCAACTTCGTACGCAACGACCTCCACACTCGAGTCGCATACACACCAATACTAACTCACGCACACAGTCCCTCTACGCCATCCCCGCCGCCTGGCTTCTCTCCGCCGTGCCACACTTCTACGCAGTCTCGCTCGGCAAATTCGATAACAAGAACCCGCGCACCTACACGCGCGACACCGAGGGCGACCAGAGCATCGACAAAGCCACCAAGGCGAAGATCGTCCGCGCCGAGGGCGCGCAGCAGAACGGCTTTGAGAACCTGGGACTTTTCGCTGCGGCAGTCGTAATTGGCAATGTTGCGAAGCTGCCGAATGAGACGCTGAATACGCTCTCTGCGGCGTATTTGGCTACCAGAGTTGCGTACAATGCGCTGTATATTGGGGGGACGACGGAGATGCTTGGTAAGTGTGCGATGTGTGTGATGTGAAGGAGTTGCTGATTTGTGGTAGCTCGTTTGAGGAGTGTGTCGTTCGTGACGGGAATTGGAATTATCTTCACTTTCTTCATTAAGAGCGGGAATGTACTGAGGAATCAGTTGTAGTCTGAAAGACGGTAGAGTATCGGGTGATGATTACTATGTGTGGGTGCGTAAGAAGAGTGGTTGCTATGAGGACTGGTGTATCGGCAATCTATCTTCGATACTAGGACCTGCTACTTCGACAGCAAACGGTGCGAGCATTGCGCCTGTTCAATATGATCATAGAGCTCGATCATGTCATAGCCTGTGCTGTCCGCGTCTACGTCTAGAAGTACATAATGGTACAACCAGAGCGAACATAACACAACAATCCCTCCGGATCCGGCGGATATTATCAAACACAAGATTGAAATCTGGAGCGGTCAGCGACGAGTTCCAGATATGGGTTAATGAGCAGAGTCATACACTACGGTCAGCTGTCCAATTGCTTCTGCCTCTGGTCAACGGAGCGCAGACAAGCAGAGTCAGTCCTGAGAAAAGAGTTTCTGAATCTCAATCCAATCGCTCGACCAACTGCTTATGCTAACCATCACAGGTGAAAAATTATCATTACCATCGTTGGTGAAGATAGCACTTAAAGTACTGACGTTGTACCTCGTCCACGGAGGCTAGAACAACCTCCGTATCACAGCCGGCCTCTCACATTGCATGAATAATTGGCCGTAGCACACGAAAATGATTATAGCCTACAGGGCTGTTGTCTTCGTGCAAATGACGCATAGATAAACTCTACCTACCTCACCTATCTCAAGGGATTCTGCTCTTACGACCGGGTTTCTTTGCAGCTCGATAGCTGGCGCTCCTGCGGATTGGCCTTCAAATCGGGAAGATCGTCTTTCAACCCACCCGTTCCAGCCACTCAAGCAACGCCTCATGATACCTCTCACTATCCTGGATCTGCGGTGCGTGCCCCAGATCATCCCATTCCACCAACTTCGTGCCGGAAATCTTTGAAGCCGTCTCCTTACCCAGCACAGAGTAGTCACCAAGCTTGGCCTGAACAGCTGGAGGACTCCACGCCTTCCCAATCGCCGTGTTGTCCCTCGTACCAACTAATAACAGCGTCTTCGCTTTAACCAAGCCAAACTCATATACCACGGGCTGCGTTAGCACTGCGTCTGTGGTCTGCGCCATGTTGTACGCAAACGTCTCGCCTTCGCCTGGGAGACGGTATAGAGAGACTAGCATATTGACCCACACATCGTAGGCGGGGGACCAGGTGTTGACGTAGTAGGTCGCTTGCTGGTATTTCCGGATGCTGGTGTAGTTGGTCTTGAGCTCGTCGGCGTACAGGGTGTCGAGTGGACGCCAGGGAACGCCGAGCGCTTTCCAGTCTTCCAGGCCAATCGGATTGGTGAGTATTAGATGGGTTGTGGTGTCGGGATACATTAGTTGGAATCGGATTGCTAGCATGCCCCCCATTGAATGCCCGAGAACCTTTGTCTGCGATATGCCGAGCGATTGGAGGAGAGAGTTTGTGTTGTAAGCCAGTTGTTGAAGGGAGAATTGGTAGGCTAGCGGTTTTGAAGACTTGCAGAAGCCAATTTGGTCGGGGATTATCACGCGGTAGCCATGCGTGGAGAGGCGGCGCGCTGTATCTTCCCATGTTGCGCCGCAAAAGTTCTTGCCGTGGAGGAGCACGATGGTCTTGTTAGTGGAATAGCTGGTAGGAAAAATGTCCATGTAGGCCATTGAGAGAACAAGTCGCTGTGAAGTGATGTTATGATATTTCACTGGCCATGGGTAGGTGTAATTCCATGTGCTGGGCGGCACAATGGTCTGTCCAAGGACAGTCGTGACCACTATGGTCAGAAGGCAAGCCAGCGATCGCATTGCGTAGATTGCAGATTGAAAAGAAACAAACAGTTCTGCTCTGGGTGTAAGATCCGCCGAGATCTTATGTGTTATCATACCCCCGCATTTGCGTGCCTGGCACGCTGTACGATGATGACGGCCGAGCTGCCAATCCTGAACAGGTCCGCTTTGCGTCTAACCGGGAAGTGCATGCTGAGATTGACTTTTGACTTGCGTCTGAGTGCGATTCCAACGTTCAGGTCTCGACGATTTGTTCACCATTTGTGGAGCGGCAATGCTCACGCAAGACTCAAAGACCTTTGCAAACGTCGTTATTAAACTGTCCAGGATAGCTGACTGAACTTTACTGGAGGAACTATCCATATCAATGGCCCCATGATAGCTCGGAGCGGGTCTACAACATCTCTATGCAGCCAAGAAGAGAATCGCAAGATGGTGTTGAAGTCAAGAAGTGGAAGGAAGGTGCGCGTTGCCAGCCTAGGCCGAAGAGCGAAAGGCCGCCGTTGACGCTTCGCTTGCAATCCTCCGCACCCCACTAACTAACGTTCATCCTCTCTGTACACCTCTGCTTTGCCCTGGCATCGAGGATGTCATTTCCAACTTCCGGGTCCAAGTCCTGTCGCCACGCGCAGCCTCGTACCTTCGCCATGTGAGCTGCTCAGAGCCGCCTAAACGGCTAAATTGCGCACGCAACTCCGGGGAACTCTCCACAGAGCGGCAGATGAACTCGTCACCACGGCTTCGAGTCTGCGTTGCCATATCTGTTATCTTTTAGATCGTTGCTGCAGCCGAAGTCTCAATCGCGCTGCGACAGCTCGTGCATATGCTCGAGAGGACATGCGGCCACGAAAGGCGACATCCAGGGCACGCTGGCCTTCAACATCACAGGCAAACTATTCAGCCTAACCCCTGGTCTAGTCACGATCTGCCCTGAATATCCGGGGAACCCGCATGTTCGAAATGCTTGTTTTCGATAGCCTCATGTGGAGTATAACCTAGGGCCCGCTAGCTTTACGGCTGTTCATGTTGATCTAGGTCGCCATCCGGGCGCCCGGTATAGTATAAAGGGAGTCGCGGTCTCTATCCATGGAGACCAGGCACTTCATCTTGCAATTTTATCAAGAACGTCGAGGTACTCACGTCTTCTTCTTCACGATGACAGTACTCGCCACCTTGGTCGCCGTGGCGGCTGGCTTTACTAGTCTTTCTTCTGCCTCACCTGTCGAGACCACAAGCGCAGCAACCTGCAATTCCAAGTCTGCTCTCACTCTTATCTATCAGAACAACTTGAACGGCTCTGATGACAAGAACCACATCGGGGCTATCATTCTCGATGCTGTCTCCGCATCGAATGCCGCGGCTGCCTGTGCTGCGTTGAACGAGAAGCCGCTGTCCAAGTCTGCTCTGCAACAGCACCAGTCCGACTTTATTGACGCACTCGCGTACCAGGACTACGCCAAGTACTACGATGCTGGCAAGGGCTTCTACATCGATAACGGCATTGTCTCCGTCAACAAGCAATTGAACTTTGCCTCAGCCTCTGGATCCTCGAGCAAGGCTCTTCCGGTCCTTTGCACTCAATCTGCAAACAATGGGTCATCCAGTGCGGGACCTGCCAACGGGACACAGGTTTCTCTGACCTCAGGTGGCAACACCTTTGTGGGATACCGCAACCAGAAGTCTTTCCGGTTCCTTGGTATCCCCTACGCCGATACGCCTCAGCGATTCAAGTACTCTTCCATCTACTCCAAGAAGGGTCAGACTATTCAGGCTACTGCCTACGGCTCATCATGCGCACAAGGTGGCTCAGGCAGCGAGGACTGCCTCTTCTTGAATGTGCAGACACCATACATTCCCAAGACAGGATCGAAGCAGAAACTCCGCCCAGTCATGTTCTGGATCCATGGTGGAGGCTTTACAGGAGGCAGTGGTGCCGACCCGCTCTCAGACGGTGGCAACCTTGCTAGTAAAGAAGACGTCGTTGTTGTCTCAATCAACTACCGACTCTCGACATTGGGCTTTCTGGCTGTGCCCGGCACCGATATCAAGGGCAACTACGGCATCGCGGATCAGATCGTTGCTCTCGACTGGGTCATTGCGAACATTGCAGCGTTTGGTGGTGACCCCAAGAAAATCACTATTTCTGGCGAGTCTGCTGGTGCTGGATCCGTACGTACTCTTCTTGGATCACCTCAAGCAATCGGCAAATATCAGGGTGCAGTTGCCATGTCCAACCTTGGAGGTGGTGTCACACTGGGTCTTGACGGCGACTACGGTACTACTTACTCAACATACTACACCATCGATCAGTCGTATGCTGTAGCTGGTCCTCAGATCTTCTCCGCAGCTGGCTGTAACGGCACAGATGTTTCCAGCCAGATCGCCTGTCTCGAGAAGGTTCCGGCCTCGACCCTGGTTGGTCTCTCAACTGTGGCTCGCTATGTCGTGCAAGACGGCAAGTATGTCAACACGCCCAACCTTATCCTCTCAACCCGCAACGGCAGCACCGCCCACATACCCGTGATCTTCGGCATCGTCCGTAATGACGGTGCATCCTTCTCCACCTACCCGAAGTCCCCAATCGCAAACCACACCCAGGGTCTCGAAATCGCTCTCGGCATCAACTCCACCTGGGCTGAGAAAGTGATCGCCTCCGGCCTCTTCCCATTCACCAACACCGGCAATCTGACACTGGACTCTTTCAACGTCTCCCAGCGCATCGCAACAGACAAGACATTCCGCTGCGTCGACCAGTCAACCGTGTACTCTGGATCGCAGAGCAAAGCCTTCAAGAAAGCATACTACTACCAATTCGAGCGCACAATCGGCGGCTACGATCCCAACAACCTCGGCGGTCCCAAGGACAACAACCCGAACAACCCGTACTTCCGCTTCCACGGCGCTGACATGCCGTGGGTCTTTGGCACTCTGAGTACCATCCGTGATGAGAAGGATTTGTGGAGCGAGCAATTGGTGTCTAGCTACTTTGGCAGCTTTGTGAGGAGCTATGATCCTAACCCGGATCTCAAGTACCTGCAGGTGCGTGGGTACGATAAGGTTGTTGAGGGTGTGCAGAACTATGGGCAGTGGAACCAGGTTGATGGCGGAAAGCAGAGTGGCGATGAGGTCAGGCATTTGGATTGGCCGAGTACGAATGGCGGGTATGTGGATGTTGAGCAGTGCAACTGGCTGGGATACCCCCTGGATTACTACCTGAAGGGTGGTGTTTGAATGTTCAAGTAGATGTATTTGGTAATCATATCAAGGACGTCAAACATTGACCATAACCCTGTGCCATCCACGTTTCTCTTTGAGGACTAGCGCAAGTACTTCTATTGGCTTACTATACTCGCATGCCTCCCGAAGCCTCAGCCTCAGCCTAAAAGAGACACTTCGTATCGACTAATTTCACGATCAGTACGACAACTCCTCTCGCAGTTATTACACAGTTACGTTGATCCCTCCCATGGCTGACATCTCTACGTGGATTGGCACGACCGCGCTGACCTTTCTGATTGTTCTGTTCTTCTTCGTCGTTAAACGACACATACGCCATGAACAAAATACCAGCCGCTGGTTGACTCCTGGCTATCTCGATATAGAAAGGGCAGATCACGAACAAGAGCTCTGGCTCCGTCAAGCCGACGGTGCGATTCTCTGAAACCTTGAAAGATCCGGGCAGAAGCTAACGGTGTTCAGAATGGCTCGAATTTGAGAAATGGTCTCCATATGGAGAATGTAGACCTGAGACAGTAAAGCCCGATGAAGTGGAGTATGGGCCAAATCCTGTCATTTTTGGGCACTTACGACCTGCCCCGCCTGAGCCGTCTGGATCTACGCCTTCTGACGGAGCGGCTGTGAAGCAACGGACCACTCAGAGCTCAATCCAAAGTTGTACTGCGGGACAATTTGCATCGAGCGACAGCACTGAATGTACACATATCTTTGATCAGCAAGGTTTTGGAAGTTACTCTGATAACAGCTCGGAATGGCTGTCACACTCGAATGATACGTCCAGAGCGACATCGACCGTGTCTGAGAGTCCTACCACAGCAGGACGATCCAGTCCGGGCACAGATCTGGAGGCCTCGAATCAAGTGCAAGACTAGTAAGGATAATCGAAGAGACAAGGCACTGAGGCCCTCTTATTGACACATCATAGCCACATTGAAGAAAGAGATGGCGCATACTTGACCAGACCGGTAACTGAATTTTATGCGCCCGCAACGTCAAACAACGGCGAATCAGTCTGCCCAAGCTGCCCCGAGCACTTTCGCACCCCCGGTCAACTAAGGTAAGTGATCAGCTTCGCAAGCTTCTCAAAGCAGGTTTCTGACAGGTATTTCCAGAACGCACTACAATCGCACACACAACCTCCGTTTCGTATGCGAGCTTTGTACCAGAGCTTTCGGCTTGAAAACAGACCTCCAGAGACACCAACGTACTGTGCACAGGGCCCAGTTCCCCGCCCAAGCCAGCTTCTCTTGTCCTTATCCGGAATGCGAGATTGTTTGTGGCCGGAAAGACAATCTTGGGAAGCATATGAGGCTCTGCCATGGGAGCGCTGGAATGAAGAAGAGAGCGATTTGAGAATGTACATGCGTCCCCTGGCATGTTTGCTAGCTGAATAATGCGTGAGGAATAGAGACGGAAAGTGTCCGAGAACATCTCGTAAAGCGTGAATATTCTCATGCACACGATGAGCTGTGCGAAGAGGCAGACTGAACGACCAACGAACATGTATGTTCGACGTGTTGCAGTGTGTTGCAAGCCATTCGAACCTACCACTGGATTCTTACACCAAGCAAGCGATTTAGTGTGTCTCTCAAGCCTGGAAACCTCTCTCAAACGCGCAAGATCCGCGTGCAATGTTTGGAGGAGCTGGAGGGCAAGTGTCGGGTTTGGATTTGGATAGAGGCTGCTTGGAGATGATGAACGCCTCCCACTACATATTTGACTTGAGTACGGCAAGTACGCAAAAGATACAGACATGATCATATATCCTTAGTCGTAATCACTACATGGAGTCTATATCCCAGACACCGCCCATGCACGCCCCAAACTTCACAAACAACCCCCATCCCCACCTCACCCACCTCAGCTCAAATCCAAAACTTCGACCTCACTCTCTCTCCACCTTCGTCTCTCTTTCCCTTCAAAACCACCTCCGCATCGTCCACCGGACTCTCGACATCCACATACGTCCACGCGCCTGCCAGACTGTTCCTCAGCATGATCTGCCTCTTCTTCTTCTCCTTTGCTTTCCAAGCTGCAGGGGGCGAGTCTCTCTGCGGTAACGGCGAGAGACGCGTGTGGTTCCGCGGTGAGCGGCGCGTTGGGAGAGGGGTTGGTGAGGGGAATTGGCGGGTGGGAGGATGGGCGAAGATAGGGTTGTGAGGTCGAGGGAGGAGGTGGCTGGGGGTGGAGGTGTGGGGAGGTGAGGTCGAGAGTGTCGATTTGTGGCGCGATTGCGGGTTGTTTGGTCTTGGGTGCCGTGGTGTGCGTGTTTTGTGGTTGAGCGATGGTCAGATCGAGAGTGTCGATTTCTGGTATTACGGCCTTTGTTTTATTCAGCCGTGGCGAGGTACGGCGTGCGCGTGTAGGTGCTGCTGTTGTCTTTTGCTTCTCACTACTCGAGGACCTGGACGAAGAAGAGGATCGTGATGCATTGGATGATATTGAGGTCAACGGCGGTCGTGTCCGTGTTGGTTGTGCAGGTGCTTTGAGTGGTGATGAAAAAGTTAAATCAAGGGTATCGATAAGATCAGAAGAACGCCGTAGGTGTGCTGGGGTGGGTATCGGCGCGTCGTCGAAGATGCTAGCCGTTTGCCGTGATTTCGTCGGTGTTTGGGAAGCTCGCCAAGTGTCGAGCGTAGTCTGCCTTCCTTTTCCAGGCGAAGCAGTGACGGATGCGCCACGTACTGGCTTTGTTGTCCGCGTCCTCGCCTTTTTAGTGAAAGCCTGCGATGGGGATGGCTGTATAGGTGAGCTGACTAAATCCAATGTCTCGATTGTGTTGATCAATGGCGGCGAGTCCGGGCGCTCGATGTCAGCAGTTAAATCAGTGGGAAGTGTCTTCGAGCGCTGTATAGGCGCTCGTCGTCTTCGCTTCGTCACACTTGCTGGCAAGTCTTCCAACACCGGGGTGAGTGACTTTTCTCTAGGTGGGATTGTTGTAGGTGGTTTACTGTGTTGTCGCACAGGCGATGACGAGAGCAAGTCGACCAGTGTAGCCTTCGGCCGAGCTGGTGGCAGCTCGGCATTGTCTTTCAGTGGCTTCGATGGTGCCCGCAATGACCTTGACCCAGGTTTGGTGACCTTTGCAAAGTTCTGGATGCCCACTTGAGCTTCGGGTGCAGTCTTTGTGCGTCTAGCTGTAGTCCTGGGCTTTGGTGCAGCCTTGCCAGGCTCTTGACTCGCAGCCCTTCTAGGCTTCTGCTTTGTCTGTCGCTCGGCTTCCCAGTCTTCCACTTTCAGCGGCACACCGACCTTGACGTAGGTCTCCATAACCCACACTCTGGCCGCTTTGTAAGGGTCAAACTTGGTGGGACCGCGCTTCTTCGGCCCGTCGTCTGCATCTTCGTCCAAGTCGAGAGGAAGATCCTCGTCTTCGCCGGCGCCCTGTTGCGATGGGAGTGGAAACTCAAAATCATCGTCAGGCTCTTCATCATCTAAATTGATCTTCACGAGCTCGATCGGTGTGAAGCTCACGCGCAATTCCGTGCTGTGGTCGGTGACAGCATGTTGGCGCTTGCCGTGTATACCCTTCACCAGCAGTCCTTCATCCTCCTGAATAGCTTGGATGTTTCCGGCAGGTAGACGCTCAGCCTGGATAGCTCGCATGCGCAAGGCGCGAACAAGAAGGGATGGCGACAGACTGCGGACGAAATGTTTCGCTCCTTCCAGCTTTACCCAATCGAAAGCATCTCCAGTGAACTCGCGCAGCCCAGGGTAGTCGAGTTCCTGATCCCAATTGATTGAGCGTCGTAGCTTGTCCAATCCAGTCTGCGTCGAGATTGCAGGGTGTGTGTAGTATCCAAGGATGTCGAGTCGGGGGAAATCATCAGGTATCTTCAAAGCACCGTGCTTGCGCTTGAAAAGTTTACTCTCATTCGTCTTCAGCTCGTGCTGTAGCCGCGCCCTCCATTCTGCCAGCGCGGTGCGGTCATTGCGCGGTATGCTGCACAGATCGCGACCGAAGCCAGCTTTCGCAGCCTCACAGGCCGTCTTTGGTCCGCATCCAGATATCCCTTCAGGCACATAATCTCCACCACTCATCAGCGCAACCAGAATCATGCCCTCGCGATCCAGCGCCGAAGGGCCGTTCTTGGTTTCGACAGCATCGTAGACGTTGACGTGTGTTGGTGTCTTGCCTGACTTCTCTGGCGACCAATTGCGTATTGTGATGGCGCTTCCAAACATGAGTGTATCGACGTCCTCGCTCAGCACAGCGTCCACTATGCCCTCACGCTGCAACAGGGCGCATTCTGCTTCGGCTTCACCGGGCGCGAGATGTATTGGGTATCCAAACTGCTTGAGCAGCTGCTTGGCAAGGAATTCGGGAATCGAGGCGACATTGGGTCCGGTGCGTTTGTTGCGCTTGAACGGCGGCTTGTTGGGTCCATCGAAGACGAAGACGGGGTGGATGGAGAGAGCGATCAGGCGAAGAAGGCGGTAGTAGAAGGTTCGCAACGCTGGATTGGAGCCACCTGCGGCGGTCAGCAATCATTACAGCGTGCGCAGGGCCCTCGCAGACAAACCTTTGCTAGCTTGGATCTGGAAGAGCCATATCGAAGTGTCGATGGCAATGCGCAACGGCCTGCCCGTCTCTTCGTACTTTTCCACGGCGAGCTTCGAGAGCGCCACACGCCGCCCAGGGCCAATTTCCTTGTAAATCCTGCGCGCATTAGCACCAGCAAGACACACGTACAGCGCGACGCCTACCCATGGATTCCCATCACGACTCCATCGCCCCAATCTTCGAGTGCTTCAACGCGGCGGCTGGTGTGCTGCCTGGCGACGGTGATGATGGCGGGCAAGGATGCGTCGATTAGATTGTTGTCACAGCAACCGCGGGATGCGCCCAGCTGCAGGCTTAGGGCTGATGCGTCCACACCTCGAGTACCTTGACATATTCGCGACCAACAGCAGGACTTTTGGTAGAAATGGCGACCCGTGGACGACCGGAGCGTGTCAGCGAGGATGCTCGCAGCTACTCTTCGTCACCGGATCCCCTTGCGTTGTCAACCCATGAAAACACGATAACATCGACACGGAAACCACAACATACACCACGCGCACGATCACGAACGAGCTCGCCGACGAAGCAGAACCGCCGCCCGAGCATGCACGAGTTCGAGATATCTTCGCCGGCCAAGTCCATGGTCATGAACACACCGAGGATGGGCGGCGCCAGCCCATGGCGCATCAAGGTCACAGTGCAGGCTGAGCCTGAGAGTGACGGCGAGAACACCATGTCGCCCATGGTCAAGAAGGTGACTCGCACAAAGACGACAACAATCCCCTTGAAGGACCACGATGCGCCTACACCCATGAGGCGAGGACGAGGACGACCCAAGAAGACGGATGCTGCGGGCAGCACACCAGCAAAGACCAAGCCGAAGGGTACACCGGTGAGGAGAGCAGCAAGATCAAAGTCACGAGATACAAGTGTTGGCCCGACCGCATCGAGTGCGGCAGACGTCGATACAGATGCGCCGCCCAAGAGGAAACGCGGCCGCCCAAGGAAGGTCGTCCAGCCAGCAACCGACGACGAAGAGACTCTGGTCGTCCATGTGCCAGAGGACGAAGCTGCCAGCCAGGTCGGTGCCACTCCCTTGCCCACCGAGCAAGCCCGGACGATAGCTCTCAACCTCGACACACCGCAAGAGACCGAAAAGTCAAAGCCTCGGCCTCGGAAGGGCACACCGCACGCTGTAAATCCGCTCACGATTGAGATATCCTCAGACGACGAATCAGACGAGCCCAGCGACGTCCTCACACCGGCTTCCGATGACGAAGACGAGGCTCGATCACTGGATTCTCAGGTGCATGGCTCCACACAGGCCACCGCCATAGCTGCAGAGGATGTTGATTACGCGGATCCGTTCGAACACGACGGCGATGATGACGACGCTGAGATAGACGATTTCGCATTCGATGAGGGAACGACCAGGATGCCGGATGACTCGACCATCATCGACAGCGAAGGCTTCAGCGTCATCTCTGTCGATTCGTTGCCCTCGAGATCTAGCCCACCAAAAGCACTCGAGACACAGAGCGCTTCAGTACCCAGCATTGCATCCGTCCTGAAAAACGATCAGCAAAATCCCGCAAAGCAGTCGATTCGTGATCAGGGCGCGGTGTCCAAGTCGTCTCCTAGACCTTCACGCCTCGCACCTACCTCAAAGCCCGTCCAGTCCTCACCCGGCCTTGCGCACCCGCGACACATCACACCAGCCGTCGACAACGAGAATCCTTCAGCACCACCAAGCATCCAGCCTGCTCGCGCTAATCCTACCAAGATCGAGACACCGAAGATGGGGCGGGCCTTGACAGCGAGCGTTGGCCTGCAGGGAGTCTTGGATCCGTCTCCCTTCACTCCAGAGTCATCTGAAGAGCCCGCTGCCGATCAACGTGGGTCTCTTGATGATCTCTTCAGAGGCTTCAGTGAGAAGTCACGGAAGCAGTTGCAAGATGGATTGCGTTTAGGCGAACAACTTGCGCAGACTCAAGACGCTAGACCATCATCTTCGACGTCGAGGGAAGGACGTGCAGACCCTTCACCGAGGGAGCGACCCATCAGGACGCAACGAAAATGGCGGACTCGTCTTCTGACACCAGAAGATGAGCAAGACAACGAGCCTGCGGCGCCCGCTGCCGAAGAGCCTGAGGTCCAGTACCCCGTACTGCCTGCTGAGGAACAAGCGAATCCGTTGCCCAGTCCAATGCGGAGCGACGATGAAGGCGAGATGAGCTTCCAAGTCGACAGCATCGTCGCTAGCGTGATGGAGGAAGATGCTGAAGAATCGCAAGATACAGCAGCCAAACAGAAAGCGTCTAGCCCTGTGCGTGAAGAGTTGCGAACGACCAACGATGAAGTCGAGGAAGAGTTTTCAGATATATGGCAAGAGGAAGGCAGCCGAGCTTCCGACTCTGCAGAGCCTACACCCTCTGAGAACTCATCGTCACAAGAGCCAGATCTGTTCATTGAGGGTGCAGCTGCTAGGCCTGGCCGTGGTAGATTCCAGCGGCGGAATGCGCGTCAAGCTCGACAAGATGGAATGGCCACATCCGACTCGGCTCCCATCAACGTTGGCAAGGGCAAAGCGAGAGCTGTCGAGAAAGACGACGTACAAGCAGACCCTGAGGAGCGAGACGATAGCTTTGCAAGCGAGGGCAGTGACGACACTGGCATGTTCTTCCAGTCAAACACGCCCACAGTCTATGAGAAGAAACGTCGCGACAGGCATCAACCAAAGATCGACAAGCTGGATCTGTCACTGTTGTTGAATGAGGGCGAGAGCTTGCAACCAGAGCCGTCCCCCGAAAAGCAATCAGCCCCTGCACAGCCCAACCCGTTCCTAGACACTCCGCCTCGCTTTGCTGCATTTCCCAGCTCACCAAAAAAGAGCAGTCCCCTGCGACGCGAGCTTCACAGCACTGACATCAGTACGCCTAGCCGCTTGAATGATGAGTCGACATTACCACCTGCTCAAAGCTCCCCGTTCCACTCGCGCATCGATGGAGACACAATGCTCTCGACGGCATCGGACCAGCGTCAAATCCTTGCTGAGATGGAGGGCGCAGACGTGACTACCAACAGTGTTCGCCTGCTGCGCGACGAGGCTGATGAGTATCTCGACGCCTACAGCCCTCAGGAACGATCCTTGAACGAGATCGAGGAGGTCACCGAATACAGCAGGACGATGCAGGGAGACTCAAGCATCATGCCATCGAGCCCGCCTCTGGCCAGACAAAACTTCGTGCAGCATGTTGCTTCCTCGTCGTACACGCCCAGTTCCGCAGCCAAACAGCCTCACTCCGACATCCCTTCAGAAGCTACACCAACTCCGTTCGCGCGCACGGCAGCGACCCAAGAAGACTCCATCATCGAATCCTCCTACATAAGCACCAGCTCCGCCGGCCGCTCAGACGGCGTCCGTGCCTCCGCCCAACTCCAGCGCGAGTCCTCCACCCACTCAAGCACTCCACCACGCGCGCACCCCGTGCTCTCTAAGTTCACCTCTCTCCCACGCATCGAGCCCTGGACAAAAACCCACTATAAAACCCTCGACAAACTCCATGCCGCACACCTCAAACACCCCTCTCTCTTCTGCTCCCTTACCGTCCCGCCCACACCATTGTCCCGCGCCAACGCAGCGCTCCTCGCTTCCTTCGCTAAAACGACGGAGAAGAACTACGTCGGCGCGCAGGTTGAGGCTTGGGGATATGCGTTCACCATGACGCCTGAGCTGATCACGCTGTGCGAGGTGTTCATGCACCTCTTGACTCTGAGCTCGGCGGCGGATTACGAAGCGCTGAGTGGCAAGCCCATGGAGATGGGCGATGTCGGACCCGGCAAGCATGGGGACAAGATCGGCAGAGAGGAGGTTATGAGAAGGTTGTGTACGGTTGTGCTTGGGGAGTATGTGAGGAGGGATGAGAAGAGGGGCGTTAGTGTTAGGAAGGCGGGGGCGCTGAGGATTGTTGGCGCGGGTGGTGAGGTGCTTTAGTACCTTTTCTTGGAGTTCTGGATGGGGCTATGACTTTATGAATGGTGGATGGGTGGTTGGCGTTTGGATCGTGTGTTCGATACCTTTTCCTCGTGCAAGCACGCGAGTACAGAATGATTATGTTTATATTATACCGCTTTTCACGCTCGGATATCAGTCCGTTCAAACATTTTCACGAAGGTGTGCGTGTAGGTGAGATAATAACTTTGCCGAAACCTTTATCTACAGCTCTGTCTACAACTTCGCCTAAAGCTTCGACTCCCGCGGCCGTCGGGGCGTGTTCGCTTCATCCAACACATCCCAAAGCACCCTCGCATCCCTCACCCTCTCCGCATCATCCTCAACAACCACGCGTCCATCCCCCTTGAGCGTCCTGATCTGCGCCCACCCCTCCGTGCCCCAAGAAACCACATCCCCGTTCAAGAACTGCGCCAACGGCTTCTGGAACGCCTCGCCGATGACCTCCTTCTCCTCGCTCGTCAACACCCCGCCGTTACCCCAGAACCAAATCGGCAAATCAGAAGTATGGGTCGCCCCGAACTCTCTCGGTATCCTGCCGTCGACGCACCCCGCGCGCCACTCAATGCGGTACCGATGCACCAACGCGCCCGCGCCGTGGCGTGCCAGCATATCAACCATGCCGCGCTCGAGCGCGTGGATCTGCACGTCCGCGTAGATGTGTCCGAACGCCTCGGTCCAGGATTTGTATTGAGCTCCCAACGTCCCGTCGGGGAAGTAGTGCGCCATCAGCGCGGCGACGGCGGCGCGCGGGTAGTCTGCGCATAGGCGCTGCGACAGCGCGACGGGGCCTGGCGCTGGCGGCTTGAAGAGGCCGTACAGGAAGTGCTCCTGTGAACACTCGCCGGTCATTATTTTCACGCCGCGCTGTAAGAGGCGCTGTGCGAAGGTGCCGTTGGAGAGGGAACGGATGCAGTCCGGGCGCACGAAGGAGGAGTCTGTGACGGCGCGGAATTGGTGGATGGTGAGGTTTGCAGTGGCTTCTATGAGGATCTTTGCGGGGAGAGCGCGCAGTTTGGCGAGTTTATCGGACGGGTGGAGGGTTGGGGGGATGTTGAGGCTGTGCAAGAGTTCGGTGAATTGATCTTGCGATTCTGGGAGGCTTTTTGGTTGCACGCCGGGGCCGTTTGAGAGCATGAGGACGCGCTTGATTATTGCTTTGTTGTCGGGCACGCCGAGGTCGTATGCCAGTTGATGGAACACAGAGTGTGCTCCGGCTGAGTACCCAGACACGGTTATGTTTGAGGGGTTGCCCCCGAAGTAGCTGATGTTCTCCCATGTCCATTGCAGAGCTAGGCGTTGATCCCAGAATCCGAGGTTGACGCTGAAGTCGGGACATGCTTGGAGCAGCTCAGGTGAGGAAAGGAAGCCAAAGAGATTGAGGCGGTAGGCAGGTGCTACTACAATGCAGCGTGTTGGTGAGTCGCTGAGAAAGGCGCGCAGGTCCATGTCATTGGGGCTCCCGAATTGAAGAAAGCCGCCATGGATGTAGAACAACACAGGCCATCCTAGAGGGATCAATCAACTGCAAGTCAAAACCATTGTGATAACGAACCTCCTGCTGGCGGCTCTCCGGTTGGAACCCAGATGTTGCTCTGTAGACAGTCTTCCTCCCAGAGTTGCTCATCAAGGCCTTGCCGGGTGGCCTGTGGACACAGACCGCAGCTGCCTGTGAAGCGACCCGGATTCGATCTCGTTCCGTAGCGATAGCATGTCGGCAATGACCTTGGCTTCTGGAATCGGAATGGTCCTACGGGGGGAAGTCCGAACGGGACACCTCCAAAGAAATGGCACGATGAATTCGACTTCTCATCAAGATATGTGAGCCCTTCGACGACACCGCGGAACTGCAGATCCCGTAAGTACGGTTGTGAGGGCTTTGACATGGCTGTATGGTGTTGATGTCTTGACACTGAGAGGTAGCTTTGGCCCGAGGTCCGAATGTCGCAGGCGAACTAGTCCTGAGAAGGTAAAGCTCCGTCACCCCGACTGTTTCGTGAAGCATGTATCAGCAACCACGCCTTGGTGTAGTAAAGTTGATATTCGGGTATCTCGTCCAGGCGACGTTCTTAGCGCCTGATCTCTCTGCTCCTAATACGCCAATCCCAGTCAATGCTTCAGCAAAGTTATGCAAAACCAAGCAACCGCACACCGTCTAGTGAGTCTTGACGTTTTGTGCTCTTGCCAACCACAGCGCAACGCTCTCCTTCGCGACCTCGCTGCCCCAGACGCCTTCAGCTCCACCGCGCCTCCATTCCTCGCCAGAAACATCCTCGCCACCTCCTCTTGTAGCTTCCCCAAGCAGGACTTCCAGATCCCGCTTCTGCGACGAGAGCCAGCGCTTGAAGAACGCCACAGGGTCCTTCGCCATGCTGGTGAAGAATGCGTGCTTCGCTTTTGACTGCCCAATGGCGCCCATAAGCAGAACGAGTTGCTCATCGAGCTTCTGAATCTCTTGAAGTGTCTGGATGCTGTCCGGGCGGCGCAAAATGTCTTGGAATAGAGGCTGCATTGGATCCTCGAGGGCGACTTGCACATCGTAGACGGTCGGTTCTGATGGCTTCTTGCTGCTGTCTGCAGGTGCGAGGTAGTCCTTGTCCACGCGGATTGTGTATTGCAATTGGATGGGTGGGAGCGTCGTGAGGTGCGGCTTGATGAGCTGTGGAAGGTTGGGGAAGTAGAACGAGTCCTGGCCGTTGAAGAGAGCCTTGAGCTTCGCGTCGCATGCAAACTTGCGCTCATCGTCGTCCTGCTGTAGGTGCTGCGAGCGCGCATACTCCCAGATGCCCATGAGCACGCCTGCTCGATCCTCCTCATCTGTATCCAGCAGCTCAGACAGAGGCTTGCTGAGCCTGAAGACCTCGGGATTCTGGAATCGCTGCAGGTTGATCGTAATGTTAATGTTCTCGTCGCCCTTGCGCTCGAACTCGAGCTCGCTGAAGTTGCTCTCCTTCGCTGTGGGGTTCTCTGGTCGCTTCCACTCGATTTGTGTGAAATTGTCAGGCTGGAGGTCCTTGTTGCGGTCAAAGTCGATGGTGATTGCGCTGAAGTATTGAGAGAACATCTTCGGTTTCGTGCCAGTCTTCGATTCTGCGCCGTCCTCGTCCATAGCTGTAACCTTGTGTCAGCTTTCGTTTTCTAAGCACCAAGCACACGAGTCATGCGCGAACGTCAAGAACCTCGTCCGTTGGCATGCGCGCAACTCCAAAGCATGCGCTTAGGCAGGGATGTACACAGAAGCTTACGTACCGTCAGCGTCCTTGCCCTCCTCATCTTCGTCCTCGTCCTCGAGGCCCTCATCACCCTCGTCGTCCAGAAGTCTGCCCTGGATCTTGACGCGGTAGGTTGCATTGGTGTCGCTCTCGAAGTCAAAGGCCTCTGTGTCAATGCCGTTGCCCTGCCACGGCTGGTTGTCGGCGGTGTTCGAGATCCAGATGCGCATAGTTCCGTGGCGCGAGGCTCTCGAGTGGTGCTTGGAGTCCATGACATCGAGCTTCTTGCGCATCATGGTCGCGTCGAGCGTGCGCTCAATCTCGCGCAGCTCACGGTAACGCGCTACACCGTCACCAATGCAGACGTCTTCGACACCCTCGGGAATGTTCTTGTCGGTAGGATTCTTCGCGATTCTGCGCATCTTTTCGCGTCGTTCGGCCTCGGCACGTTGCTGAGCTTGCATGTTTACGGCGTTGTACTGCTGCGCAGCTTGGTGTTGAGGGTGCGCAATCGGGGCTGGTTTGCGAAACATGGCGTCTAGGTCAGCCCTACTGATCATAACTGGCTTGAGGAAGGTGCGCGCGAGCTTCGATGCGTGGTGTGGAAATCGCGAAAGTGGAGTTACGTACCGGGCCCTCGCCGAGCAGGAGTTCCGATTGTGCCTGCATTTTGCGGGTAATTGTAATTCCGATAATTCGCCTGCTGCATCGTGGGCGAGCAACAACTTCGTAGAACGACAGCGAGGATGGTGTCGCGACTTCCTCGATGGATGCGAGATGGAGGAAGGAGCGTCTGGGAAACGCGTCAAGGTAGCTGTGCACAGGGCTGATAATGATTGGCACGCCGCCCCCCTTAAACGCTGAAGGCGGGGCACCACCGTCGGCTGAGAACGCCGCATCTGCACTCAACAGTGCCCCAGCATCTTCAATCATCATGCAAGTTGGTTCTGTCGTCGGGATGCGGTTGATGGATGCTGTGCAAAGCTTCATGATGCCTTCTCGAGAAGTTCACCGTCTCTGTTCACTCTCCTTGGCGACTCGCGATCAGCGACGCGCATAGATACCGATACGCATCAAGCTAGGTACAGCTACTTGAGCCTCCATCTCCCTCTCGACGTCATCATTGTTCCTTCAACTTCGTGTGCAACCCTGATACATGTTTCATAACTCTCATCCAGAGACAATTACGATACAAGATGCCTTCCACGCTTCCACTGAAGAAGATCACGCGTGTCCGACTACCAGGCAAGCAGCCCTCTGAATTGTGGGACATCACGATCAAAGATGGCAGGATAGCTTCAGTGGATAGGCACGACGGGTCGACCGGGTTTAATCAAGACGAAATACTGGACGGATCCAACAGGTTGATTGCCCCGTCCCTTTGTCATGCCCATATTCATCTTGACAAGTGTTTCCTGCTCCAGGACCCAAAGTATGAAGATTTGCAGATTGAGAGCGGCGACTTCAAAGAAGCCATGGAGATGACGAGCACCGCGAAGGCAAGATTCGAAGAGGAGGACCTTATGAGACGGGGTGGTCAATTGATTGAGGAAAGCATACGGCATGGTGTCACTGCTATGCGAGCTTTTGTGGAAGTGGATGGCGTCGTCGGACTCAAGTGCCTGGATGCAGGGCTGAAGCTGCGAGAGAAGTACAAGAAAGCTTGCAACATCCAGGTCTGCGCATTCGCTCAGCTTCCACTGTTCTCCGGAGAAGATGGCGGTGCAGAAGTCAGGAGGCTTATGGAGGCCGCAGCGTCTACTGAGAACGTGGAAGTACTAGGCTCCACGCCATACGTGGAGGACGATGACAGCAAATCGAAGGAAAACGCCAGCTGGATTTCTGCTCTCGCTTTGAACCACAAGAAATACCTCGATCTACACTTAGACTACTTCCTTGAAGAAGATAAGCAGCCCCTCATCTGGGACGTGTTGAATTTACTCAAGAAGCAAAGCTGGACGCAATCGGGAGGCAAGCATGTCACTCTCGGGCATTGCACACGTCTGACCAGGTTTCGCAACGATGAATGGCGTCAACTGAGGCAGGAGATAGGCGAGCTCAACGTCTCCTTCGTTGGGCTGCCAACCTCTGATCTGTTCATGATGAGGACACCGGACAATCTGCGAGGAACGCTACCAATCACGGAACTGATCAAGCAGTACAATCTCAATGTTGCTATTGCGATAAACAATATTGGCAATGCGTTCACTCCTCAGGGGAATTGTGATCCACTCAGCGTTGCACAACTTGGGGTGGGTCTGTATCAGGCGCCCACCAAAGACGACGTTCAGCTGCTATATGTAGGTCACCGTCACTTATTTGTCTCTCTCAAGCAAGACTGCGCTAATGCTGCTGTGCAGGAAGCCGTCTCATCTCGTGCAAAGGCTGTCATTGGCTACGAAGCCTCCACTCTTAGCCTTGAACCTGGTGAGCCTGCAGACTTTGTGTTGTTTGACAGCATGGACAGCGGGTGGCGCTGCAGGAAAAGCATTGCCGAAGTTGTGTACGACGCTGGCACCGTTCGACAAACGATATATTGGGGCCAGGCAATAGCATCATGAATGTGAGATTTCAGCACTATCTGTTTGCTCGTAATCGCAACGCAAAGAAGACGGAAGGCGCGAGCTTCGGAGAGAGACACCGACGTCATGTGTGCGATACATGGCTGGTGGGCGCAGCTGCTGTTTACAGTCCTTAGGGTCAACAATCATCAAGTGCCACGACATCTTGCGTCCGGATATGAACGAACGACAATGCGCGAACACTCTTACCGCCATTTCTCCATCTCTAGATCACCCAACTCTATTGCGCAAACGCGATGTGTACAGCGCTCACGTTGTCTTCACTTCACCGCAGCCGTGCCTGCCGCCAAGACCTTGAAAACCGCAGTTCGTCATATTGCCCCTCAGCCACGTTCCAATTAACATTGCACTACCCCAGATCGCCAGAATGTCTAACAAGCTGCCTGAATTTCAGTAAGCTGACCGAGAACTCTCAAAGCCACCCTTGTTGATTTGATGCAGGTTGCCTTCTGACATGCAGGATGATACGGCTCAGCGTGAGGAGCTGCGAGCTGCGAGCGTCATGTTTCTTGGCAACTTAAAGGTAATCTCTCGAATAGAAAAACATTTATCTTCTATCTGTGCTGACTTATCTTGTTCCAGGCCAGATTTGGCGAGCACTCCATCCAGATGTTCGATATCCATAAGACTTTGAATCTCTTCCGGAAAGGAACGCTGAGCAAGAAAGAGACGCACAAGACCATTCTCGATACTCTCGATGGACACGACGATCTCAGGCAAGAACTGATGGACATACTTCTGCATCCAGCGGCCAGGTGGGGACTAGACGACTTCGATCTACCGGCTCAAGATCCGATGCAGCCCCCGCTGGAAACCGCTCCTCAATACCTTCAACCTCCGCACGAACTTCAAATGCGTCTGCCATCTTTCTCAAGTTGGTTTCCGGCCTCTCAAAATGATCAACTTGGTAGTCTCCCAACGTTCAGCAGCTACAACAGTTACAATGGCTCCGGCCGCGAACAATCATTCGTATCATCTCCATGTCTGCCGATACCTCTTCAGTTGCCCGATCCATCCACCCACCTATGGATAGATGCAGATACCGAGGCCTCGTACACAGATCTACACGGTAACGAGTCCTTGGCGCCTCCCATCCAAACAGCGTTCCGCAACCCGTGGGACAATTCTAATCACTACGACACTTGGACGAACAATGGCATGACCTTTCCGACGAACAACGAGAGTCTTGCTGGGAACTTCGATTTTGAAGAGTTGTCGACTTTACCTTTCCACGACCATCCGCAGGCGTCCCTATCATATTCCCACGACGCCGAGTCGTACACGATGTTAACATTACCCCAGCAAGAGACTCCGTGCTCCCTACATACTACTCAACACACCCCATCGCCTACCAACCATGATCCGTTCCATACGGTGAAGTTGGAAGAGAAGCTTGCGGGCCTCCGTGCGCCTCCAACTCCCAGCTCTCAGTCATCATCCCACGCATCGCGAACAGAGGACGTGGTAGAGGCAGTAGAGACAGAGCAAGCCAGCATGTTTGATCGCAGCCAGTCGCTGGGAGGACCCTTCGTTCACACCATTTGTGGCAAGGGGTTTTCCACTCTGAGTGGTGTGAAGAAACACCATTGGGGCAAAAAGGTTAACGATCTCGCAACAACGACAGGTTGCTGGGCAAAGCACAAGAAGCCCAACGTCGCGTGGGATGAACACGCAAGCTGCAAGGACGGACGATCAACATCCGTTGTGATCGAATCTCTCCCTCCCAGAACCAAGCAGAATCAGACCAAGGCCTCTACGTCGCAATTCACGAATGCTTCCACGTATGAAGTCCCGCACTTCCAACCGCTGCCAGGATTTCCCACACTTGAGGACCTACCACGTACTGTCGCGGAAACCGTACACGCAGGGAATGCACCAACGTCCTACTCACAAGAGCCAGAGATGCCTATTCAGACGCCCGAACCTGCAATCCGTGGTAGCTTTGACAGTCTCTTGACAGCCGTCAATGTGCTGTCACAGATCGATTCGCCAAAGCCGAAAGGTCGAGCTGACTCCATCGCTCTGAACTTGGACGCTCAAGTAGCCGCAGCAGAACAACACCACCCTTTCATACCATACGAGCCACCGACCAGTTCGCTCGACTCGCCGAGTTATCGCGCGATTGCGCCAGCTGCACTAGATATGGCAGGCAGATTCATGATGGAAGGACACCCAAACAACACCAGCGGCCATCATATGACCTACATGAGTGAAGAGCAACCATCGGTCCCGTCGTCCGACATGGGACGGTCGTACGCCGTCAGAGTCCTTTCGCGGCCTTTTCAACCCCTCATGGCTTCATTGTCCGGTCCGGCCAAAAAGAAGCGCAAGGTCTAGGCGATGCCTGAGAGCTGCCGCAGTATGCATGCTGCCTCAGAAGGGCTAGCAGAGCACACGAGGCTGAAAGTAGTCACGTATGATTGTGGTGGTCTATATGTGCCTTGATGGAAGCGAGGAGGCGTTTGGTGTTGTTTCCAGGGGACGATATTTACCATAATTTCGACCCTCAGATGAGTGTTCGGTAGCAAGATTACGCCTTGTAAATATCATATGACAAGTCTAGGACGCGGCTTCAATGCCCGTTGCAGTATATCATCCCGTGACCGTGTTAGATGTCAGCAAATAGTGTGGCACGGTCAAGCTTCCCCGCCTCGCAGCCTGTGGAGGCGGCTGGGGCGTCCTTGCCATCCTTGTCCGCTGCTTTCATCACAATTCAGCCTCCCCATGTCACTCCGATTTTCCCGCGAATCGGCCAACCGACCGAGAGGCGTTTACAGGCGTGCGATGACTTGCTCTTTGCCGGTGGTGATTATTCCGTGAGAAGGAGCGATGACGCTAGGACTTCGAGCAGGTCTGAACCCTGGAACTTGCAGGCAGGAGCTTACCCCAGAGCTCACCATCTCGATGCGTAACCGTGGATGCAGGTCGCAATACCACGCACAACAGTTGTACAACGAGCGTAACGAATGTGTGGAAGGGCAATTGGTCTTTTGAGAGCTTCAGAGAGGCTCTCCATGCTTTCGGCGCCGACGCCGTTTGCTCGTGTTCCTGAAGGATCGGCACGAAGAGCCCTTGTGCGGGGAAAAGCGCGATTCTCCACGCGGTAACGACCCGCCTCCATCTTACCAAGGTCATGTTACGTCGCCAACGGACTTGCGCTAGCGAGAGGAACGGGAGAGCGAAGGAAAGTGGTTAGGCCTTGGTTACCAGGTCCGTGGAGTCGTACGAACGCACTACTTATGATCCCCAGCTTCTCCCCAGCTTTCAAAGCTCCACCTCTCCGCAAAGCTTGTCAATCACCTCAACTTGAGCACCAGGTCCAAGATGAAGATCGCTTTCCTCTCAGCACTGTTCGCGGCGACTGCCATTGCGGCGCCGTCCAACTACCCGACCAACACCACCTCGGGTCCTGATGAGAACGGCAAGTACGAGATCTCTGCCGAGGGTATCCGTGGACTCTTCATCCCCTACGGTGCCTCCATCTCCAACCTTTTCATTAAGGGCAAGGATGGCGTAGAGCGCGACATTGTTCTTGGTTACGACAATGCCTCGTACTACTCGGTCGATCCCGTTCACCCTCACTTCGGAGGTGTTCCCGGACGCTACGCAAACCGTATCAAGAACAGCACGTTCAACATCGATGGCGTTGATTACCACATCACGCCTAATGAGAACGGCGGTGCTGACACATTGCATGGCGGTCTCGACGGTTGGGGTAAGTTGCTATCTCGCAACACCATTTGTTTACATGTTCTGACTATCATAGACTGGCGCAACTTCACTGTTGTAGCACACACTGAGTCCTCAATCACATTCTCTATTGTTGATCCCGATGGCAAGGAGGGCTTCCCTGGTGAGGTCATCAGCTACGTTACCTACACCATGTCCCCCAACACTTGGAACATCAAGATTGTCGCTCTTGCAACTACAAAGAAGACACCCATCATGTTGACTTCGCACACCTACTGGAACTTGGATGGCTTCCAGAACCCTGACACACCTCTTGCCTTGAACCATACCCTGTACCTGCCTTACTCCGGCCAGCGTGTTGGTGTTGACAACATCCTTATTCCCGATGGCACAATTCTTCCCAACGAGAAATACTCCGTCAACGACTTTTGGTCTGCTCCTAAGCAGATCGGTGCCAACTTGACCGCACCTGAGCTCCTCGGTAACTGCGGTTACAACTGTACCGGCTACGACAACTGCTACGCCGTCAACCGTGATCAGAACGGACCTTTCGATTGGCGCAAGTCCGGTCCCGTTGCTTCTCTGTCCAGCGCGTGGTCAGGCATCAAGCTTGACATCTTCACCGATCAGGAGGCATTCCAGGTCTACAGCTGTGGTGGCCAGAACGGTATGTCTTTCTCCAAGGCAGATAATCTACGAGATACTAATGAATTGACAGGGTCCCTTCCCATCAAGTCTACTCAGGGTCTTGACAGCCGTCGCCGCACTGTTGAAAAGTACGGCTGCGTCGTCATGGAGGTCCAGGACTACATTGATGCCATCAATCAACCCGAGTGGCAGCGCGAGAAGAGGCAGATCTTCGGTCCTAACGACCCTGCCTACACTCTTGAGGCTGACTACGTCTTCTCCACCGAGGGTTAGACTTACCGTAATCTAGAAACAGCAGTCGTATGAAAGCGATAGCTTGGGAAACACCGTCTGTAGGCACGTTTCACCGAGTGTGAGCTCTGCTACCAATCTAATACTTAATGATCTTCCAAGCATCACCTAAACATTTTAAACAACACTTTCGATTCCCTCTCAAGATAACTCCAGCGAACTGACTAGAATAGAGAATTGAAAGCTTCGAAAGCGAACACTGCAGCCACTGCGTGCACCGCTCTGCAAACACCTCACGACGTTCAGATTAACCCCTGGCGCATCGAGATCAAGGTCACGACTGGCCTTCACTTCACCGTGGGAGTACCACATGACGGAGCCGATGACCACACAAGCAAATGGGCACAGTCGAAATTCAAGTTGCGCTCTCCACTTCTACCAGCAGAACTCAACACACCGAGTTCACTACTTTCGCTAAAAGTGTCGCGCTTCGGATCTCACCCAGGCTGAATCGCCCACTGGTCCCTTGTGGGAGCTTTCAGTAACTCAGCATGCGCTCACCATCCATGCCAAATCTGTTCGGTAGCTCTTCTCCGGGTAATCCGCCGCCTGATCTTCACAGCAAGCCGCAGGCAGGGTTACCACGTCACATCAAGACAGATACCATCAACAGCGTCGTACGCACCTTCAGCGCGTCCAAGGCTCTGAACCAGGTCATGGGCACGAGGAATCCTGAGCCTTTCGTAACACCTCCAGCGATACCAAACAATCTGGCAGAACGGTTCGAGGCCGGTTTGCAGGAGTACGAACAGCTTTATGCTGCTGGAGTGTTTGTTCAGAGACAGAATGAGAGTTTTGCGACTTCTGCTTTGTCACAGTGGAGCAAGACGACACTGACAGATATTTTGGA
This sequence comes from Didymella sp. IMI 355093, assembly GCA_027946495.1. Lineage (NCBI taxonomy): Eukaryota > Fungi > Ascomycota > Dothideomycetes > Pleosporales > Didymellaceae > Didymella > Didymella sp. IMI 355093. The sequence goes on from JAPEUZ010000006.1 coordinate 1,384,231, forward strand.
AGAGAAAGAGAGCCCGGTGCGCGCGAACCCAACACAAAAGAATACAGCCAACGCTAGCAGCAAGTTGACCATCAGCATCCCAAAGTACACATCCAAAAAACATGCTGTAGCTGCCGCTCAGCAATACACTCTTATCGACAGTAGTTGTGATAGTGTGGACGACACTGTAAGCCACCATACGGGCTTCGAATCTGATGAAAACCCGGGTTCGAGGAAACATAGTTCAAGCACCACTCCTGCAGTGAGCAACTGTTCAAGGCCGAACAGTGCCGCAAGTGGGCCGCCATCTTCGTTCCCTGTACGTACCAGTTCGCTTCTTCCACTGCCTGATCTTAGCAGCAGTGACGCAACTGCCTCGTCATTACTCCCTTCGATAACCAAAAAGCTGTCAGACTCGTGCGCTACTTCAAATCGACACGTTGCACCAGAGAACATCCAACGCTTCGGCAAGAATGTCTCCAGCTACACATACAATGATCAGCCAAGTTTGAAACGATCAGATTCGTCGCCAGTGCTCTTCCCTTCAGGTGTTGCGCCAGTAGCGAAGGAGCCTGCTCACGATGAGATTGCTCGCCGTTACGCTGGCACTTATGTTGAGGCCAATGATACTCTTGATGAGTATAGTCAACGGTCCAGTCAAAATGCAGCATCATCACCTCTACCTCGCATCACAATCCAGGCACCATCGCCAGTGAAATCGACGAAGTCAAGAAAGCATGCTCTTTCAACGACGCAGGAAGACTTTGGTCTCCCTCTTGTACAGCGTTCTCGCCGCGACGATACCACCGGCCTACATGTGCTTCCGCTAGAGGCAGAAGATGAGTGGACGGATGACTTTCCAGGAAACACTTACGCGCTATTAACCATCCTACTAACCTGGTCACACACCATGTGGATCTTGTACCATCGCCTTCATGATCCAAAGCTCTTCTCTATACATCCCGCCTTCGCATACCCGATCACACCGCCAGTGAAGAAGGAGCTGGTATCTATGAGCTTCTACGACACCAGCGTTGAGCCGCACAAGGAAGTGCGCTTCCTTGGTCCCGGCGACGTGGCAGAAATGTCATATCACGAAGTCGATGTTTTCGCAGATCCCAACAGTGAGACAAGTCCTCCAGCGTCGCCGCGATGTGACACACCTGTGGATGCAATTAAACAAACCTTCGGACTGACAGACAAAGAAGCTTTCAGGCACGTTCGATACATGAACATGGCTCACCGCGCAAAGACGGGCGAAGGGCGATGGTGCTACGTCCTCATTAAAGGCAAATCACCTCCCGATGGAACCACACCACCACATGTCATACTAGCATGGCACATCAGCGCCGTCACGTCCACGAGCGGCTGCTTGCACACCATCTACACCGACGACCCAGAACCAAGGAAGGCTCCAGCTCCAGTGCCGTCGCAGAACAAAGTCAAGCGCTTCTCATCCCTGCAGAACCTCGCGCAAGCACTGCGCAGCCCGGCGAAGTTTAACTTCCACCATAGTCTTCGCACAGCGAGCAGTAGTTCTGAACTTCCTCCTGTGGATCCGTATGCGACTACGAATCAGGGAGAGGGAGTGATCCTGCATCGTACAGTTATGAGATTGGAGAAGGCTGGGAGTGTTCCCTTGATTGAGGGATACAGGGTTGATGTGAAGGCTTTCAGGGACTGGATGGATGCTTGTGGGAGGGGAGAAGGGAAAGTGATACTGTGGATAGAAAGGGACGGTCTTTGAGGTTACGGTTTTAACGGGACGTAGATTGGCTGATCACTTACAACGATCGTGATTGGTGACCTTTGGATAGCGTCGTACAGTCGCTTATGCATGCTAACATGATCCCTGCCCTCTTCTGAATGCAGATATGCCTCCGTTCAGGCTGGATGAACTTAAGATGAACACCAAAGTCGACTACAGCACGAACAAGCTCGGAACCGAAAGGCACAATGGAGTTGTTTAGACTCGTAGCAACACTTATAAGAGCACCATACATAAACTCGACGGTCCTGTTTAGTAAGCCCAAAAGCTGCAATCGAAGGAGTGAGCGATTAACATCGAATAGCTCTTGTCATTAAATATGGAATCGTACAGTCAAAGTCGAAGAGTGACCGATGCCTTGACACCGCATTAGTGGAGACAGTGAATCCTTGGGAGATCGAATACCACCCAAATCCAGTCATCTTCCCTCATTTGTGGCACGCAGTCACCAGCTCCATGTCCCCTCGCCGCCGCTCCGTGGACGCATACTATGAGATTGAAAAAGAATCATTAGACCCCGTTGGATTTTGGCAGGGAGTGGATTACCTGAAGCAGAGTCTGGGACGGATCAGTGCTACGTTTGCCAGTGTTTCAGCTTTTGACTCTGCTGAGGAGGATAACAGCGATGTTTCCTCAATCGATCAGGAACCTTCGATGATTGTGTCGGTGATTGCGAGCAGTCCGCGTTCCCGGCCGCCTACCGGCGCACCTGAGGCCCATCGTTCCCAAACAGATGACGTGGAGAAGAGCAGGTTTGTCAACAGCGCCCACCCATCGAACGGTGAAAGTGGCATGCTCCCGAAGTTCTGGCGCGCGGTCACTACCATCGCGTCGCCGAAACGCTCACTGCATGTGGAAGTCCTCGAGGACGGTGCACCGCAACACGCTCACAGTGCCAAACGCCAACGATTAGGGCAGGGAGCTATTCACAGACCTGGAACGAAAGCTGAGAACTGCGCCACTCCTGTCACAGTGCCCACGGACAAGGAACAGCACGGCTCAGCCGCCTTTCACTGCGAAGATTGCAATGTCTTGTTTCGTACCGTTGGGCTCCTTGCTGATCACCGTAACCGCAAACATCACCGGCGGTTCGAGTGCAACCATTGTCAACCGCGTGTCGCCTTCAATCTGCGTGCTGATCTTGGGCGGCACATCAGAGCAAAGCACGCCACAACCAGCGAGGCAGGGTACTTGTGCACAGAGCCTAGATGTGCGACGCCAGACAAGATATGGGATCGGAAGGACAATCTCAAGAGGCACATGGATCGATGCCGAAAAGCTGCAGCACAGTGTTAGTCGATCATAAAGCAGACGTGCATTTCATCTTTCATTCCACCTCAATCTAGTTACAAATCTCTTCACCATCTCCCAAATTGGCACGCCCAATGCAGTACTCAATCCATGCAATGCTTTTCGCACGCTGTTCATACCCATAATGTACACAACGAAAGAGTTCTACGAGCAACGCTCGAAGCGAGAGGGAAGAAGGCCGCTAACGCCGTTCGCCTCTGCATGCAAAAATTCAACGATCTTGGTCAGATCAAAGTCCATCTCCTCTCTCAAGCAACCACGCTAGGCCCCGGAGGTCCGCCCTCACTACCTGTGCCGGGCACCGGCGGCGCTACGGGTGACGGCAGTGCTCTTGTAGGCATCTTGATCGGCGCATCCGGACTCGACTTGATACGGTCTGGGAGGTTCTCGCCCTTAATGACCTTCAGAATCTCAGCTTTATCCAGGGTCTCGTACTGGACGAGGGCCTCGGCGAGGCGGTCAAGCTCCGGTCGCTTCTCTTCAAGGAGTTTTCTCGCGCTAACTCGCGCCTCGTCGATTAAGCGGCGGACTTCGTTGTCGATGAGACGTTTGGTTTCGGGCGAGACCATCTCGTAGTTTGACTTGAAGTCCACGTTGCCCAGCATATCGGAGAAACCGCAGGCTGTCACCATGCTGTAAGCGAGCTGTGTGGCTTGCTGGATATCGCCAGATGCACCGTCGGCTACATTGTCGGCGCCGAAGATGATTTCTTCAGCCATCTTGCCTCCCATGCACACTTGCAGTTGACGAATGTATTGCGACCGAGTGTGGTGATGCTCCTCTTGTGGCAGGAAGAATGTGATACCAGCGGCGTGGCCTCGAGGAAGAATAGTAGCTTTATGAACATCGCTGTAGCCTTTGGTGAAAAGTCCAACAAGAGCGTGGCCTCCCTCATGGTAAGCAGTGTGGATCTTGTCCTGGAGAGGAACGGCGCGAGTCTTCTTCTCAGAGCCCATTGTAATCTTGTCCTTGGCCCATTCGAGATCATTCAGCGAGACGAACTTAGACTGGAGTTTGGAAGCACGGATGGCAGCGGAGTTGGCCAGGTTCTCGAGCTCAGCACCAGAGAAACCGGGAGTACCGCGGGCGATGCTCGAGAGATCGATTTCAGGAGACAAGCGGATCTTCTTTGTGTGATACTTCAGGATAGCAAGACGGCCACCGACGTCTGGGAGCTCCACTTGTACGTGGCGGTCAAATCGACCAGGGCGTAGCAGAGCAGAGTCGAGCAGTTCTGGGTGGTTAGTGGCGGCGATGAAGATGACGCCAGTACTCTGGTCGAATCCATCGAGATCGTTCAGCAGCTGGTTGAGAGTCTGGCGGTGGTAGTTGGCGTCGCGTGATTTACGCTTGCCGCCGATCGCATCAAGTTCGTCGATGAAGACAATAGCAGGGGCCTTGGCTCGAGCGGTGGTGAAGAGCTCGCGAACGCGCTTTGCACCGACACCAACATAGACCTCGTCGAACTCAGATCCAGACATATAGAAGAAGGGGACACCAGCTTCGCCGGCAACAGCACGAGCGAGCAGTGTTTTACCAGTACCAGGGGGTCCGATGAGCAGGACACCCTTGGGCAGCCTGCCACCAAGCTTGTTGTAACGCTCAGGGTGCTTTAAGAAGTCGACAACGTCAAGAAGCTCCTCCTTGGCTTCGTCACATCCGTGGACGTCGCTGAAGCGAGTGTTCTGGTGCTCAGGACGGACCTCAGCGCTGGTGCCACCGCCGACCTTCTTGAGGACGCCGCTAGTCTCAACGAAGAGGGTGATCAGGATCAAAGAGACGTAGGCAGCCAGCGCAAAACCAGCAAGCCATCTGACCCATTTGAAGATGACGTTCCACATAGATTCCTCGACAACAACGTAGACAGGGTCGCTCTTGACACCAACGCCGCCGCGTGCCTTACCAATCTGGCCTGCGCCCATGTTGGCGCCTACGGCCTGGCTGACAGCCTGAATCTGCTGTGGCGTCAGGCCGTTATTGCCTCCCTGTGCGTTTCCAACAGCACCAGACTGGCCGGTCTTCTCGAGCGCTTGACGGTAGAGGCGGTCGGAGACGGCGTTCGTGGCGAACTGGCCGGTGTTGTAGCGATCGATGACGATTTGCGGCATGTTGGCGCGCATGATAGCCGAGTAGAATGAAGCCTGAGAAGTAGCACTGTTAGGGTTGTTGTTGGCAGCTTCCTCCAGACGAGCAAGCTGGTCCCGCGAAGGACCACCGAAGAGCGAGCGCTGCTGCGCCAGACCGAGACCGACCACGCCGAACCTGGGCTGCTGGCGAAGCTGAGCGAGAGGACCACTGCGCGACAAAGACGAATACTGTCGTGGCATATGCGACTTAAGAGATGCGTTGCGGGCGAGGGGACTGGAGACGAGAGGTAGGGCGGTGTGCATCTGCCTGGCGCTGCTGGCAGCAGGCGTGCGCCCGAATGCCTGCCATGAGGGTCTCAGAGTAGCAGACATGGTGAGACGCAGTCCTGTGGCCGTGGCGACGAGGTTCTGTAGATAAGTCAGCGGCGTTCAATGACGCGATGTCGGACATCGTGGCAAGTTAACGTACGTGAACCGCTGTGGGTGCAGTGGAAGCCATGTTGAATAGTAGAAGGCGGCAAGGGCCGCGGTTATGTGCTTGGGAGACCAGACTATGGGAAAGAAGAGTGTGAAGAACGAGGGCGCATCGGTCTGCGACGTCGCGACAGTGTCGCTAGTGGATGGTGATAGATCGAAGAGCGCGGAACTTACGTCGAAGCGCTCCGCCGATCGACCCTGGACTATGCTACCTAGGTATGCGGCGTACCTCCGTCCACGTGACAGATGTCACAACTGAGCCTCACCACCAGTCCGGACTTATTGGACTCGCGAGGTTGACAGGGTCTAGAATTCATTGCAGCATAATTTAACCATTTGCTGTCATGCACACTTGAAGAGTTCCTGCAGATGCATGTTTGCCACCTTCCTTGCAGCACAAAAGCAAGACACTACTTGCATGGGACTAGTACCTAATCTCGAAAGACAAGAAGCTGCAGCAAGTGTTCAGTCGATCGTTAAAATATAATGTACCTGACTACATGTCGTTGTATGCTGAGATGTCGCGTTACAGTATAGCATAGCTAGAGCTCAACCTCGGCCTAGTGGGGGCATGGAGCATTGGAACATGGAGCAGTCCGCCAGTACCTCCAAGCCATCCAGCACTTGAATCGATAATCCAGTCGCTCTAAAACCGAGAATGGCATCGCCCAGATGGAAGGAGCTGTACAAGTATGCAGCATGTGATGTAAGTCACGCCGCAATGTCATGGCATTCGCACACCACGCTGAGCATATTCAGCTCGCAGATGGCTTGCTCAAGCTCAATGTACCGGGCGCAGGCTTTCTGGCAAATATACGTACGACTCACTTCATAAGCACTACGGTCAATCACTAACATGCGACAGAGCCAGTACTCCATACTGCAGGCATACCGAGGCCAGAGCTGAAGAAGGTCCTCGCGCCTGCTTCGACATTTCTCATGGCACCCAAAGCCACCAAGTCTTTCTCCAATCCCACTTCACTGCCTGCGAACGCCCCAGCTTCGAACCTGCAAGACTCGAGGCCATATGCGGACTACACTGAGGCAGGCACCATAGTCGTGATCAGCCAACCACCAGGCCAGTCCTGCGCAGTCGTCGGCGGCATCATGGCAGCCCGCATGAAGCATCTGGGTGCACATGGCCTAGTTGTAGACGGCAGAGTGCGCGACTTGGTCGCTCTGAACGAGACGCAGCTGCCCATCTGGTCGAAGGGGACATCGATTATCGGCGCAGGGGCAGAGACGAAGTTCCACGCTCACAATGTACCTGTACACATTGGTGAGTCGACTGTCGAGGCCGGCGACATTGTCATGATCGACCCGTTCGAAAATGGCGTGGTTGCAGTGCCGCAGGGCAAGGTCGATGAGCTGCTTGAGCTCCTACCAAAAATCGTGAGCGCTGACGAGAGGGTGGTTGCGGATGTGGAGGCGGGCGTGAGTGTGCAAGAGGCGTTCAAGAGGCACCGTAGCTAGACGTAGCGAATTTCCATTTACTTTTTTACTACCATCTTCGAACGTATGCCCGATCTTTGTTGTGTTTTGCGATGCAGATGTGAGGGTCCAATGAAGTTGCGGAAGTTGCGATGACAGACCTAGCGCGCCAAGCACGGGCGTTCGACGGAATTCGCATTCAAGCTGCAACGACAACACCCTCACCCGCCGTTTACATCACCACCCGACCCGCTCGAGACTCAATCGTCGCCCCACCGTCACAATGGGTATCACCGACTTCTTCTCCGCCGCCTGGGACACATTCGCCCTGCCCTCGGCCGATGCCGAAGCTCCTCCCCAGGGTGGCACATCCACTCAGACACCCGCCTCAGGCACCGACGAGGAATCCGGCGAGGAGGCTGAGGTCAACAAGCAGGACGCCAAGTCCAGCGAGTCCAGCGAGCAGGGACACAGGCCCAGCGACGGCGGCGATGACGAGGACGAGGCTGAGGAGGAGGAAGATGAGGAGGAGCTCGTAGACCCCAAGGAGACTCTTGAGGAGGGTGAGTTCTCGAAATTGTGGCAATGGACGATTCCGGTTTCTTTGGATATTCAGGTTGCACCAACGCATCTGATGAGCTATTGATGCTGGAATCTGTTTTACAGCCATTGATGGTTCAATTGCGACTAACACCCTGTAGAGTGCCGCAACTCCAAGGAGTGCCACGGCCCCAAGCACCACTATGACGAGTGCGTCGAGCGCGTTACCGGCCAGATTGACAACGACGGCAAGGCCAGCGAGGACTGCGTCGAGGAGTGTATGTCACCACTCAATCCATCCCAGCACAAGACATTGACGTATGACAGTCTTCCACCTCGTTCATTGCGCAACCGCATGCGCTGCCCCCAAGCTCTTCGCCCAGCTCAAGTAAACTCGCCAATACTTCGCTCACCTCGACCGCTATCGTTTCGAATACATGACTCGATAGTCGGGAGACGGCCTTTGGATCGAAAGACACGACAGGACACGTCAAGGATGACTGTAAATACCAGAGTCATGTTTAGAATAACACTGTACTATTTACCATGCCAAGCAATTTCATTATCTCTATCATGATTGGGACTGCGCTCTCGAATTGAAGAGTCAAGACGTTGCCATTAGCATCACGGCCGCAACAAGGAAATTGGCGATAAGAAGAAGACCTCCTGAAATGGACTACGCAGCATCGTAATCCTCCAATAGTCAACTCTCCTGCCCTTCCACCACCTGCTCCTCCCTATGCTCATCAACCTTCAACCGCCCCTCTCCAGTGGCCAACCCCAATCTCCCCACCCCTAACATTAACGGCAGTGGCAGAACCACCATCGCGACGACCGCCTCAAACACCAGCGCATTATACATATTGCCCGGCGGCTTATTCCCCACACTCTCGATCCTGCCCCCATCATTCACGATTGTCAAATCTACACTCCTCCCATCCTTCAGCGCATCCATGATAAGCACAAAACATGCCCCAAAGAACTGCCCCCCGACCCAGCAAATCGTAGAGCTCACCTCCGGACTCGCGGGGAATGAGATCTCAACCAGATACTCCAGCGCGATCGGCAGAAGCGAAAACGAGCTCGCGCCCAGCACCGCACTGAGCACATAAGGAGCGACAATACTGCGTGTCTGGGGCGCCCAGATCAAGCCCAGATAAGCGGCAGAAAGCAAGGGACACAAGATCTTGATACCCAGAAGATACGCGTGTGTACGATCCAGCACGGGGGATGTGATGCCCGCGACCACCAGGCCGACGACGATCATCACCGCGCCGCAGATGCCCGCCTCGTCCTCGGAGAAGCCGTAGGGGTATAGGATCTGGTTTAGCAGCGAGGAGAAGGAGTTGAATAGCCCGGTGTACGCGCTGAATGTTAGGAAGACGATGTAGAATGGCGGCGATCGGAGCATGAGCGCGATGGATTTGAAGACGGGGGTTTTGGAGAGGCTGGAGGAGGCTGTTGGCGGTGTTGGAGGGGCCGAGGGGAGAAAGATGGAGGGGAGGCATGATACGCTCGTTATTATTGCCACGATGAGGACGATTTTGTCGACGGAGCCGAGGAACGGGTTGATGAGTTGCGCGAGCTGGGTTCGTCAGTTCCGCGGTCTCACGTGTCGAGTTGAGATGGTAATTTGGGGAGGGGAACTTACGGCGCCGCCAAACGGATTCGCCAACGAGGCCAGCGCGGTCGCGCCAACCCGTCCTCGCTCTGTAAACCACATGTCTGAATACCGTGTCGGAGCGGCCAGGACAAAGGGTTGCGCGAGGCCTGTCAGGATCTGGCCAAACATCACGACCCCGAAGATGCCGCCTGAGGCACGTGTACCGGCATACCGGATCCAATTGCCAACCAGAAGGAGACCGGAGGCCCATAGAATACTTTCCTTAGGGCTGCGGTGAAGCGTCCAGATGACGAGCGGAGCGGCGACTGCGAAGGAAAAGAGAAAACCGGTGGAGAGCCAATTAATCGCTGTCTCAGAGACATCAAAGTACGTCGCTGCTGAAGTCGAGACTGGAGCGAAGGTCAACCACTTTCAGTGTTAGTTCATTGTATCAGAAAGTTTTGTCACGTAAACCTACGTCCCAGCTAACAACGATATTCAGCAGTACAAGTTGTGCTAGACCAAGCCATCTTCTCTTATACACTTTGAAGTGTGTGTGGCTGTATGTCTGCTTTGGCTTTGGTCGTCTCAGAAAAATGCTCCTACGGGTCTCCGTTGCTCCATTTTCGTCTGCCGCACGTGATGACGATCCGTGAGCGTTCTCGTAGATATCTTCCTCTACTCGGGTTATTCCCTTGGTTGTGCTGCCGTGGGTTTCCACGGGCGCTATGTCATTCATCTTGACCCAGGATGCGTCCGGCTTCATAGAATACAGTACCAAATCCTCAAGAAATACTGTGGCCCTCGTCCAAGTTGATTCGGTTCTGCCCCTACAAGGCCGGTGAACGCTGAGTTTGTGTCCTGGTGTTGACGATGTTCCTTGCAGATTCCTAGCTCTTTCGTGACGTCAACGTCAAAATCTCAGAATGTCCAGGTCCTTCTGCGGCAGCCCAAGAATATACGTCTTTGCAGTGAAAGTGACGACAAGCATGTAAGACAGCTGCTGACTGCTGACTGATCTCTGGCCTTTGTTGTCGCACATGCATAGTAACAGGGCGCCTGGGATCTGATTAGCCGGGAGTCAAAATAGGAAAGAGGCGGGTGCACGAACGGGCCCACCTTCTCGTTTCGCGCTAGATGCGCGTTCATATCGATACTTCGTACCCCAGCTATTCGAGGGGATTCGCTGCTCGGGACCAGGAATGGAGAGGGCGTATCGGAAGAGGTCGCGTGCCGTGCTATTGATGAGGGTTGGTAAGGGATGTTGAGATGAATGAGGGGCTCACGTTCACATGAGAGCGCATGTACCTAGGCACGACTTTCCCACCGCCGTACTGTCAAACCAGACTCTTGAGGGTTATCAAGCTACCAGGCAGCTTCCACAAATGCGACGACTTCGCACAACATTCTGGGGCTGCGGAACGCGAAACTCTGATCTCCTGCAAGCCATCCACTAGGCGACAGCATACAATCAACGAAGTACACACCATAATTACACATGAATTGACAAGACGATAGAAAGAGAAGAATGTCGCTCTGTAATTGGTTCTTTTATGCTGTAAGGTTGAATTAGCTTAAGGATTGATGAACATCAGTAAATGCGACTTGGGTAAGTTGATGATGTGGCATGGAGCTCAGGAGAGGTCAACATGACCACGTTGCCTTCCAGCTGAGTCCACAGGCGTACCGTGAAAGTAGCATGGTAACTACCAGATCTCGATGCATCTTCCACAGATCATGCCTCCTCCCTTGCGCAGATAATAGGCCTCGCTTGGCCGATCTCGACAATTGGGTTTACTTCATCTTCGACATCAGTATAGTCTGATCGTCCAGCGTGCATGATTTCTGAGCTTGCGGGTATCAGCGCGACTACGGAGGCAAAAGTCACTATTTGAGCCGCTATGAACGTGTTGAGCATTGTCGTGGTGGCTGTGTGGCTGTTGCTGCGCTGAAGAAAGCAGAAGAGATTGGCAGGGGGCTCTGCACCTCCACCTGCGACAGAGATGCAAGATCAGGATGGTGATCTTGGAACATGGAAGAAGTTCATTGATGGTAAGTGGAGGAACGAAGCGCACGCTCAAGAACACGTCGGCAAGTTGGATTCGAGAGCTATGCATGTTGTTCCTGGGCCGTCGGCCGAAATGGATGGTGCAGTGTCAGCAAAATCATGAGAGCGTAGGAGTCATGAGCAGTGCTATTTCACGGTCCAAAAGGTATTAACTGAACTTAACCAGTAGCAGAAACCAGTTTTCAATCATCACCATTGGGTCTCACTGCTACGCTTGGAACGCAATAGTCTTTCTGTCAGAGTTTGACCGCCCAACTTGCAGCAAATGTCATGAACATGTAAACGGTTTTAGACTGATGTGGGAGCAAAGTTAGCTGGGCCTAGTCACGGCAAAGAACTATGAAATACTGAAATAAGAACTACTTAGTAATGAGCCTGTGCATCTCAAGCTTGGGGAATTCTGCCTTGACATAATCTGCTTGCTTTAACGGAGACCTGGAAGCCGCAGGTTAGCAGTGCTGCAGGGCTGAAATATGATTGAAGTAGCTCCGAGTCTACTGAGTGCAGATATCGGCCTGGATCAAGGGGGTTCTGCATTTCGCATGAGAATGGGATGATTGAAGCAATCTCGGGCGTCGATTGAACGATTCTAACCATCCTTACAAACGTCTGAGTGTTCGTTACCCATGACACTCAGAGCTGACATATGCTCTGCAGCAAATTTTATCTTGCAGTGGTGCTCGACCAGGGCCGACCCAGTGCAAGGTCATTGTCTGATCCTTTTGTTTACCTAATCTCTGTAGCAGACGCTGCATGAAGTGTGTCGTTGTTCGATGAAAGCCACCAACATTTCACGACACAAGTCTTCAAGAACACTGATTGTATTTCCTATACGACAGTAGTATCCCATGACTCTTTCGAGGGCTCAGTATCGAACTGACGTAGATTTGACAACGTGGCAACCTTGAGAACGCTGTCTTGTCTACAGGTGGCCGGACATCACAGTCGCAAAAGGCCAAAGGTTATTTCCGGTGGTAGCAAGGAATTCTCGATGTGCGAAGACGTATTTGTCAGTGTTCTGGGCTTTTTCGCTGGTGTTCGACAGAAAAATTCTAGTGCCGAGATGAGCCGAAAAATCGACCTTCCAAACTTCGTCACTTTAAGAGCACCACTTTACCAATTCCTTTCAAGTTCTCACTGGACGCAGAACAGAAGACCCAAAACCAGCGTCGAGAGATTCAGGCCCAAAAAGTTCGGTGTTGTGGTGCTATTCGCCCGGACCGCGGCAAACCTCGAATACCTTCACGAGACCACCCCAACGCCAAAAATCGAGCGGGCCCAACCGCGATTCGAACGCGGGGCCTCCTGCAGCTTAGGAGATCTAACCCAAAGCAGGAATCATACCACTAGACCATTAGGCCGCTTGTTATTTCGATGTGAAAGTTCGGAGTAATTTGAACCATAACTCAAGCCGCAGCGGCCAGGATGGAAAATCGACGAAGCCCAAAGTTGCTTACAGGTCAAAGAAAGATATCAGCAAGTTGGCTGAGGTCTATTGGACTTCAATGCGATGAGTAATGTTGAAGTGTCAGTTATAGTGGGTGCGTGCGAAGCGAGTGGACAGCGAGCTTTGCCGGCGGAGCGAGGACCCGAGAACGTCAAAGCGCGTCAGATCACTCCCTAACGAACATTCTATGAGCTTTGGAGAGGCAGAGGATCGTCACACGTCGGCATTTGACAGCCCAAGTATCGGCGCATCATCGACCTCAACTCAGTATCGATTCTCGTCAGAGAATCTCGATAACGAGTGTAACCACTAATGAGACATCGCAAGCAACACTGTGATCAAACGTATCACAAATAGCTCTGGGACAGATGCGATCATACAAAACCTTGTCGCACTACGAAGAGCTCCTCTGCGGAGCTTAGAGTCGGACGTAATCTAGTGATCTTTACAGCCGACAGAAGTATTCCTAATTAATATGCGAGGTTTCATCGATTTGATCAGATTTTGTAAAAGAGTCAAGAATATCGTGTCCTAGTCTAGCGACACATGCCACGAAAGGAAGTATACGTGCTTGTATCTCGGTGTGATTGATGCAACTTGATTTCGACAAACATATGAAGCATGTGTTCTGGAGTTTTAGAAGAATCATTCATTGACCTTGCGGGACTGTCGCACCAGGGCTGTATTGTCGTTTTTGTGGGCGCCAACCGGGCGGCGTTGGCCCCTTCCCCGCCGCAGGGTTGTCCGTCATATGGGCATCTTCTTTCTCACAACCTCGTGCGTCCTTCACTCTCAACATTGCAGAAACGGTTAACACGGTCAGAAAGGTTTCAAGTGAGGCTGCACAGCATGGTTCTATACGCGTATAGATAAGTCTGGCGCGAATGGGCTCCAGCGGCAGGTTTGTGATGGCTCAGCCTCAGTTGAACTCAACACCTGCATACAGCCCCGGTAGCACCAGGTCTCCCTTTTCAACACAGCACCCTCGGCGCATAGGTCTCTTCCTCTCGAAACTCTATCTATTCGAAAGTTCACTTCGGTTTGTCTGGAAGCGTTTTATGATACTTGTCTCTCTACCCCTGCTATCTCGTGTCAGGCTAGCTTCGGCCCAGTCTTGCCTTGAGTATCTGTCAACCACTACCTTTGCAGCCCAAGTACTCGGCATCGCTGTAGTAGCAAGACCATCAGAGAAGATCGATCTATGGCCCCCTGCCACGCCACGTTTGAGTACGAAGCTCTTGATCACAGCGGGAAGTGCATGCGGCTGCTGGAAGTCTTGCACGAAGGCAACGGCAACGTAATCCGCTGCAAATTGCGGACGTATACAGTAGACGAAGCACCACCATATGTCGCCTTGTCTTACACTTGGGATCGAGACGGCCGGTCTGAGCTCATCGAGTGCAACGGTGAGACCATGAGAGTGGGTCGTAATGTGTGGGACGTGTTGTCGCTCTATCAGTTTCGTGCGAAGGACACAGAAAGAGGCGGCCTGATATGGATCGACGCGGTATGCATCAATCAGAAGGATTTCAAGGAAAGAAATCATCAGGTCAACCAAATGCGCCATATTTATTCAGGCGCAGACCGCGTAGTAGTCTGGCTCGGACAGGTCGAGGACGAAGTGGAGCTTGTGTTCCACCTAGCCCGCGTCCTGGAAAGACCTTTGACGATGGACGGATACGACATACGTTGGTATACATCGTCACAGCAGTGGAAAGCCATTACTCGTTTTCTTCAGAGACCTTACTGGACTCGAGTATGGATTGCCCAAGAATTCATCCTTGCCAAGTCGATTGAGCTGTGGTGCGGCGCCTTCTCTGTTGGCGGTCTTGGATTTGATCATCTCGCGCGTTGGGTTCACGACATGTCAGACGACGAGATTCCGGGACAGATAAAATCTTCCGGACTGCTCCAAAGCCCAGGATGGAAATTGTTGCGGCATAGAACGATTTGGTGGCAGACCGACTGGACTGAAGCAAAACCTAGTGCCTTTGAGCTTCACAACTTGCTGCCAAACTTTGCCGATCTGCAGAGTAGTGATCCTCGCGACAAGTTATATGGCCTATTGGGACTTGTCTCCGATACCGCTCCAGACGATTCGATCAAAGTCGATTACTCCAAATGTGTAGCGGAGATTGCAGTCAAGGTTATCGCAACGCTCTATCGCAGTCTAATGAAGAGTGATCGGTGTGAGGAAGCGCTTAGGTTCGCTCTTGCAGTCATTGAAGCGTGGAACATCACATATATCCAGCTCAGCACACACACGCTGATCTACGAACCGAACATACAATTCCCACTCCGTTCCCTTATCTCCACGGCCTGCGTCGTAGTACCTCTCCGGCACATGTCAACGGTCACCTTCGCCGGCTGGATGCCTCCCCATTCTCTTGATTGTAAGCGAAAACATTATAAGGGATCAAAGCCGAAGGGATGCATACCATTGAACAAGCTCGAGTTCAGTGAGGGAGCTCCAGACCTGACAACGTATGTTGATACGAGCGATTGGAGCAGACTACCGATCGTTGACCGATGGCGAATCTTCGATAAACATTCGGCCTACAGTACACGGGATGGTCGAATGAGATATGGTGATTGGACACCTCTAGGTCGTCTGCGAGTCCACGAAGTCTCTTCTTACTGGGCTGATGATGTGAAGGAGCGGCGCGAACCGAACCCGCCCGTGAAGAAGAAGTCCCGACCGCTACTGCTAGGGCATTCTAGAGACAAGACAAAGAAACGTGGCACGGTGGACCGAACCATTACATCCTTCGTAGGCACTAACGGGTTCCTTGGTGCTACATGCGACATTATCGAACCTCTCGATGCCCTGTTTGTGGTCAGCAGCTCTCCGGAGATCAAGCAGGCACTGATAGCGCGGCCTTTTCCCTTAACTACACGAGACGTGGAAAGTTGGCACGTTGTGGGTACTGCCGTACTCTTTCCGGAAGACCAGATGGAATGCCGAAGGCATCTATGTCCTCCACCGAAGCATGATCGTGCTAATAAACTCGAGGAAGAGATCAAGAACCACTGCTTGAGTCGTAGATTCAATGGCTTGGAGCTCGGCGTGCACCCCGCACTTCTGGAAGATCTAGTCAGGTGTCGGCTACTTCACAAGACGGATGTGGCGTTCAGCAGAGAGTGTGAGTGTAAGAATCCATCATAACCCTGACAGTTTCTATAAAGGCCTTGTGCTTCTCTAGGCTTTGTAGATACATTGTTTCACTCTTACGTAATTCTCATTAGTGTAGTATACACATGCTATATATAGCTTTTAACAGATAAATTCAACATCAAAAGTCTTTGTATAGCTACTACTACTACTTTCATAGGCTAAGAACTTCTAAACCTCTAGTGATGGCAAACACTTAAGCTATATAACTAAGTTTACAGTTACAACATTTTTGAAACACTAGGATTCTACCTCAAAGTCGTCACTTTCGAATTGTCCTGGTCCACGGTAGCAGCGACATAGCATGTAGAAGATCTTCACGGTAGTAATGAACACCTAGGTGTTGCATCAAGACCACGTTGAAAGTCCGTAACCGAAGACTTGCATTGAGAACACAAAGGCGCATATCGCAATTCATCTCCACAGCTCGGAAGGTAATCAGGGCATTGGCACTTGAATGTATCACAATTTTGCTTATCGGTACAATGAAGGCATGATTTGTGTCATTAATTCTTCGAGATTTCGTTATTCGTGCTCAGCAGTGCAGGCGGCATAGTCACAGACGATCCTGTACTAGTGATTGACAGACTGCGTCCAGGCCTACGATTTCTGACGATTGCTGGCATGATGCAGCTCACTACGCTCAGTACGCTGTCATCATCGTCGTGGGATAAATCGGCGACGGGAACGCCGGCACATAGCTCGTCGTAAGCGGCACAAACGAGTTCGTGTGGGTCGCGTTCGCCGACCCGGTGGTGTCGTAATCAGCAGTGACCTTCTTATCGCCGGTGGCGATGTCGTAGTGGTATAACGTGCGGTTGAAGTACGCAAGAGCAGCTTCCGCTAAACATTCCCCGTCAGCACAAGATTCACACCAAAGATGGAATTGAGATTGGACTTACGCTGGTAGTAGGGTACCTCGTGACCGGACTCGTAGATACGTGCAAAGCTGAAGTTGCCGTATTGCCTCACCTCGCCGTACTCGGTGCCGTCAACCATCATGGCTTCGTAGCCTGCTGCGCGGAATTGCTTGCTGTGGGTGTAGTCCACGGAGAGACTGATGGCCTGGCCACCGAACCAGTTGCCTGGACACATTAGCACTTCCAAGCCGATTAAAGAGTCCGACACAACTTACAGATGTAATCAGCATCACCATATGCCAGACTGACGCGAACATCCTGATCCAGCAAATGCTCGAGATCCAACCTAAAGTTAGGGTAGATGAAGTCTCCGGTATTCTGGAACGCGTAGTAGATGCCGTTGTTGCTCGAATAGTTGAGTGTAACACCAAGCGCCTGCTGCACCTCCGGCAGGTTGAGGTACTCTGGGTAGTAAGATGGTGGCGTTGGGTCGTTGTAGGGATGACTATTCTATGTTAGTTTTGAGCCCAACGGATGTGTTGACACTACGAACCGGATATCGTAGACGCCGCGGCCGCTGTAGTAGTAGTACGGCGACTCGACATTGTCACGACACATGTCGGCGGCCTCGTTGCAGATTTGCATCACGCCAGGGGTCAGTTCGACATTGGTGATGGGCGCGTCGGCATGGTAGTAACTGGCGTTGCCTTCAGCTGCGCCGCGGCATATCTTGATCTGGTCGAGGCAGCCGTTGTACATGGTGTTGGCGAATTTGGCGTAGGAGTAGACAGTGTCGTTGTAGGCTTTGATGCCGTAGGTGCTGGTGATATCAGTGGAAGTCTGATTATGTGCAACTGGTTCCGACTCACTTGTTCACAGCGAACTCGGGGTAGTATCCGGCCTGGACAGACTCGTCGATGATACCGTTAATTATACCAAGGGAGTTGAAGTTGAGCGGGTAGCCTGGCATGCTACCATTCTGAATCTTCACATTCTGGTTGTAGAAGTAATTGAAGAACGCTGGTCCATAGTGACCACCATATGATTCAGTGAAGAGGTTGAACTCCTTCGGTGTACCGATCTTGGTATCAAATTTGGGAATGGTGTTCAACAAGGCTTGGAGTACGTGCTATAGCCATCAGCATTTGCTCTTGAAAATCCGACACATTTTAACTTACGAATGTCGCAGCGGCAGCAAGATCAGTTGTGTCGATCGTGCCTTCATTCAGCGGCTCGAGAAGCGGATACCTTCCAGTGGCAGGCCACTCGGTCGAATTGTAATGGAAGTCCTCAGACCAGGGATTGAAGCTGCCAACACCCTGCTTCTGGTAACTGAATCCGGTGCCGACGGGCTGCGAGATGTACAACATGTTGGACACATTATTCCAGCTGTAAGGGTTGTAGACTGTTGTCAGGTTTTCAGTAAGCATGCAGGGTCCGTTCTCTTCGAATAGACCGATCAGACTGTCTGATCCAGGTCCGCCATTGAGCCAAAGCGTGAAGGGGTCAGATTCTGGCTTGTTGCGGGATTCGAAGAACCAGTAGAAGACATGGACCTGAATAAAATTAGCGACTGGTCATCTCCGGAAGGGCTTCAACGAACATCGGGAGTGAGGTCAACATATCCGGAGTAGCTGTCTACACCCGGAGTCGTCTCGCAGATGCCAGGGTTCTTGTACCGAATCGTGACATTGTTGGGAGCCGAAGCGGTCTTGTAGTCGCTGGTCTCCTTTGGCAGATACAGATGGTCCGCACGCTTAGACCATTGCTTCTTGGACACAGCATTGGCTTGCAGCGCAAGCGATGCAAGAGCTACCGAGGTCACTGACTTCGCAAACATGGTAGCAATTGAGGACGAAGTTGAGCGCGAGCATGGACGACAAGCTTCCTTGGCGTATTTAAGCACACATCGAAAAGCTTGTCACGAAGCCACATTGAGGTCATTATCTTGAGTGTCTGCGGGGTCTCGTGTGTGATCTTGGTTTACGCGTAGTCTGTGGTTTCGCTCCTGCCTATATTGGTCTAGAGGCCCTGTCTATCTATCAACCCAAACTCCATGCGGCTCTCGTCCTTACCGAATGTACCGAATGACGTACCCTTCGCAGCTCAGATGCAAGCTGTTCCTGCAAAGTCTGTTCGACAGCGTTGCGAGCTTCCTCATAAGTCGTAGGGCGAGTCAGCAAAACGGCTCGGATCTCGTACCGTACGTGACCGAGTGCAACTCCAGTATTGCCGCCCCGGGAACCAGCGTGGAAATAAGCTGCAGGACGCAGAAATCCAATGAAACTTTACTCTCGATTGTAAACTCTCCGAAAGAGCAACGAGGACTTGTGCCAATGCCCCTTCCTCTCCTAAACTGAGCCGAGCTGCTGAAGCCCGCTATTCAACAGCCTGAAAAGGTCAGAAGGTCGGCCCTCCCCCTTTCGACATAAGAGATAATGAGAGTCCCTAGATGTTGTGAGGGCGGTGACTGTGCTGTGTTGCCTGCCAAACAGTTCACATAGTCGTGTTCAGTGGTACGCTTACGAAAGTTGGAGGCTGGCTGTAGTAGTGTTGATTAAGGTACCATTCGCTTGCCAATCTCTTTGTACTGCCAAACGAACGCAGCAGCGACAACAACAACGACAACGACAGGGCTTCCCTAAATCGAGCAGCGAGTCTGATCTGTGGCAGCTATTATTGAGGCGCATTCCGTGGGTTTGGAATAGGGTGGGCGAGAGGCGGTGATTGCATGAACAGGGGTGACAACGTCGGTCAGTTGTGGGGTTGGAGGCGTTCACAGAGTCCAGAAGAATCGTTGATTGATATCTCAGTTTTCTCTCTACTCAAGGTCTCGGATTTCCGATGCAAAATTGCTGGCGGGATGAAACACCGATGCAGCCAAGATTACAGTCGTGCCACCTAGATGTATGTTTGTTGGTGTTCCAGGCGGAACAACACAAAAGTCGTGAGACCAGGTGGAATTATCGAAGATGATACGTACGATTGCAGCTGAACGCCGACAGGGTCCAGCGGAAGAATAAGAATCACATGGTGGCATACCAAGCTTTTGGGCTTTGATTTGGCCCCACTTCGCAGCTTGACATGCTCTCCGACTGCGGGCGACAAGCGCTGCAACTTTCTTTTGGGCCACGTGCATGAAGAACGCGTCCAGAGCTCTTCGCAATTTGTGAGATATCTGAGGGGTACACAGGACCATCGCTCGTCAGGTCACGTAGGTCGCGCGACAGCTACAACCCCTCACCTAGAGCGCCCTGATTGAAGGACCGCCATGGTGTCATAGCTGCCCAAGTCCAACGCAAAGAATCTCGTGGCAGCTTTTATACCTTTCACATTTGACACTTCCACGCCCGGCGCGCCATTGTTTGTAATTTCACGAAGAGAAGGTTTGCTCATCTCGTCGCATTCGTTGCTTTATATTGTTTGGGTCTAGCACCCCCAGCGCCGTTGCGTGAATAGCTCCGATTAGCTTAACTCACAGCTTTCCACGATCGAGGCTTCTGCGCAGCCATGGCCAAGGGTCCTGCCGCCGTCTTCATTGCTAGGTATTTACTCATACATTCTCGCGCTGTTCACGCTGACATGACAGACACGGCGCTCGTCTTGACGCATCAGACAAATCATGGCACCTCACATCACCCACACCCTACGATCCACCCCTCACGTACGGCGGCTGGTCACAAGCTAAAGCGCTGGGCCTGCGCATCGCGGCGCTGCTACACCAACAGGATGTCGAGGAGGCTGAGGCGGCAAAGCATGGAGCAAACGCGGATCTGGCACATCTTGAGTTCAGCACGCTTGACGCTCCCAAGGCGCAGGCAGCTCGACCGAAGAAGAAGAAGCGCAAGATCGTCATACACTCGAGCCCGTTCCTGAGATGCGTGCAGACAAGTACGGCAGTCGCAGCAGGCATCTCGCAGTACAAGCCAGAGGCAACACCCAAGCTTGGGGTCCCGGCGCCGTCAAAGGAGAGGGGCGGCGTGCTGGGCAGCTCTCCACTTGCGAGGTCGGCACGCTCCCAATCGCCGCGCGCGAGATCCCCTTCGGTCCAACCTGCGTACCTCGACCCGCTGGCCGACCCAACCCTCGAAGTTTTTTCGAAACCTCGCAAAGGCGAAGAGAAGATCCTCCTGCGCGTCGACGCCTTCCTTGGAGAATGGCTGTCGCCCGATTACTACGAAGACATCACCCCGCCGCCGAACTCGACACTGATGGTGGCAGGCGCGAAGGCAGACTTGCTGAGGAGGGGCGACAATCTACAGGCACAGCCAGATGCTAGTAGCAGCAAGGGTCACTTCCCCGGTGGCTGGGGCGGACCAAGCAAAGGAGCTGCTGCATCAGGAACGCTGGCTCGATCCAGCGTCGACAACGGTGCTTTGTCCACCATGAGCAGCCTTGCACAGACCCTGCCTCCAACCAGAGAGCGTTCTGGTAGTCTTACTGGCAGCGGCGGGGCTGTACAGTCCTCAAAGCCGAGAGGCACCTTTTTGTCACTCAATTCATCTACGCGCCACGTTACTAAGAAGAACTACAACTCACCCGCGCCATCATACTCTGTTTCTCCTGCCGACCCCATCCCGAGAGGCTATGTTGCGCACGCACGAGAGGCGTGTGTCACAGTTGACTTTCAATGGGATAGCATGCGGCCACCACAGAATTGGGGCGATGGTGGTGAATACGGCGACGAGTGGAGTACGATGCACAAGCGGTTCCGCAAAGGACTGGCTGGTATGATGGAATGGTACAGAGAACATGGAGCGACACCACCTAAAGAATCGTTCCCAGGTTTTACATTCTCAGATCGGCCACCACAACCTACGGAGGAGCTGAGGCCATCAGCACCGCAAGTCACAAATTTTGCAGTCAACCCCCTGCGATTACTGAACGGCAAATCAGAGGACGAAGAGGAGGAGCTCGTACTTGTCTTGATCACTCATGGCGCAGGCTGCAACGCTCTGCTTGGTGCAATCCAGAATCAGCCCGTTCTGATTGACGTCGGGCTCGCTTCACTATCACTGGCACTACGACGCGATCACCCTAGGAAGCCTTCTACTCCAACGGTGTTCGAGCGGCGACTATCAGTCGCAGACCCTGGCATGTCCGACTCGTACGAGATGAAGATGCTCGCGTCCGTTGACCATCTGCGGCCGGGCACGAATCCAGCAGTAATCGCGGCGCCTGATTCTACGACTCAATCACCCGCGGTGCATCCCAGCCCAACGACCGGAAACTACAGGAGACGGTTTACGGGTGGATCTTCTAGTGCAGGCACGCCCAGCGATTCCCCCTTTACGCTCGATGCCTCCCACAGAAGCTGGATGGGCAATGCCAACGGTGTGCGTAGAACAGCGAGCTCAGGCTCGAGTTCGCGATACAGCCACCTCAACGATAGTGGTCTCTCGTCACCAGCGACTGGCCTGTGGTCGAGTCCTCGCATGACAGCACTGGATGCCAGCAGCGATGGTAAATCCAGTCCAGGCGTCGATATGGTGCTGAACTTTGCAAACCAGCAACCTGCGCCAAAAGCGAGACCATCCGTCGCCCCAGCGAATCAGCCCGTAGCGACCAACGCAGCCGAGACGACAAACGAACTGACCAGGATGACGACTAACGAGCAGAGAGAGTCTGGAGACTCCGTAGCTCCACTACCATCTTCACTAAACCGCACGAACAGCACGTCGAAGCCGGCTGGTGGTGGTGGTGGTGGTGGCCTCTGGGGTGCGAAGCCCCAGGCGACCACTCACCAGGGTCTTTGGGGCTCACCGAAGCTCACTGGTGTGACTGAGCGCGAGAGCGGGTCTAAGAGACGATGGACTATCACGGAGCACAACCAGTGAGCTGGTCTGGTGTCAGTATCAAGCTTGGACTGTATACTCCCTTTTATCAGCGCTGCATTTCAGGAATAGCAGGCGTGTGCATTTCTACTGAGCGTTAAGCAAGTCATCGGGGGCGCCCAATACCCCCAATACCCTTCGTTATTCCATACTCAAGCATTGGTCGGTCAGATTACTGCAGGTACGCGTCTAGCTTACACAATGCAATCCTGTTCGCTATGTATTCTCCGAGAAGATTCGACCGGTGATTTGCAAGCTCACCCCACAAGAAACAAGTGACGTAATGCTCACAAGATCACCCAAAAGGCAGCAAGCACTTCACTTCCAATGCAAGGCACTTTGCATCAGCTCCTCACGCCCGTACTAACCTCGTCGTCTTGACAACCGTTCCACAGCACCCGCGTCGTTTTTCCAAAGAGCCGCGACACGCAGGCTCCACCAAACACCCCGCTAAAGGGATCACTCGCATAACGCGCTGGAGCCGCAATCAATTCTGTGATTCGACACGGCGCGCGGGCCGCCTCTTAGCCGCGCCCACTATCGCGGGAGGACATCGTAGCGTCAAGTTGCCGCCTGAAGGCTGCTGCAAGAGACCGCGCGAACCGTTCTCACACAGTCGCGAACGTTTCAAGATGTCGATTAAGTAAGTCTACGGCCCTTAAGTACCTTCAGAGCCCCGCTGTAGCGCTCTCCAGGCGTGAAGGTGGTGTTTGGTGTTGCTGCTGCCCCTCGTCGTACCCCGCCAGTCTCGTTATCTGCAGCATACGCCCCGCGAGCACGGGCAACATGAAGGACGTGAAGAAAAGCAGGACTGACAGGAAGCGCAGCTGGGTCATGATCAGCGATAGCGGCGGCTATACACCTCTTCCCGGCGAAACAACACTCTACCAATCTCCACAGCGCACGACACTGAGTCTGCAGTCGAGCCACCGGCTCCCACCTGCTGAGGCGTACAGCCAGCAGTGCAAGAACGGCATCGTGTATCTCACAAACCGGCGGGTACGTCTTCCACGCTACCCAGACCCAGTAGCGCATTCTCAAGTCTAACGTCGACCAGATAATATACCTCCCCGTCACACCCACACCCACCTTCCAATCCTTCGCCGTCCCCATCCTTAACGTTGCCGATTCCCGCGTAACAGCACCGTGGTTTGGCGCCAACAAGTGGGAAGCTTTAATCCATCCTGTCACCGGCGGCGGCATACCTCCCTCACACTCTGAGCTAGACTGCTCGATGGAGTTCAAAGAGGGCGGCGCGTTCGACTTCCACAATACATTCGAGCGCCTGAGAGAGCGGCTGCGGCAGACCCTCGACGTGGCGCGTGAGACTGGCGTTGACGAGACGATTGCAGCGGCGAACATTGGGAACATGGAGGATCTGCCGGCATACGAAGATAGCAGACAGCACGCGAGGGTGCCGGAGGAGCCGTTGAGTCCACCTGCCAGCGCAGGGCTAAGTGGTGCTGCTCCTCCTCCTGCTGCTGCTACTCCTCCGCCTCCACCAGCGGACAGCCCACAGAGATCGAGCCCGCTGCAGAGCCCTCGGCCGTTTCAGCCGCCATCTGAGCCGCCGCCAGGGTATGAGGAGGTGCAGAGGAGTAGTGTTGCGGATGAGCTGGAGAGGAGGCTGTCAGATCCTCACTGGGATGAGGAGCTGCGGCGGTGATGGATGAAATTCTCTTATGTCAACACAGCCTCAGGCACGGATGCCACCCAACGATTCTTTGACAGCATGGCGTTCAGGAGGATATCATCGAGCCAATAGTTGACTTTACGAGTATCTAATGCATATACGAAGCAATACATTCTCAATTCGCCAGGTGGGTATACACGTGCCTCAGCTGCAGACGACTGCTCACAACTGTTCGCTGACGTCTGCAAACACATGCAACAAAAAGGACAGTCACGTTCGCACGATCACTCATCAGCATGTGAAAGGCTCTCCGTCCTCCGCGTGTTGAGACTAGCCAGAATGTGGGGCGCAGTCCGGGGCGTACTAACCACATGCAGTGTGCCTCGGCTCGGTCAACCCAGATGACTTCACCCGGAAGGAAAGAAGAGCCAACCTTTCGCATCTCCTCTTTCCTCCCCCTACAAACCCTCTTGTCCTTCTACTTCGATCACAGGATATCTCATACACAAGTACAATGACACAGGCACCACAGAAAGGTATGTTACGTCATTGCCTCATGATGATGGCGAGCAGCTCCATAGAGACGAGAGCTTTCGACCGTGACAAGAGGCTGACATCTGGTAGCTAAGGAGCGTCTTGCTCAGATCGGAAACCACCTTGGTGGTAGCCCCGACTCTCAGTCTGGCAAGAAGGGCAAGGCCAGTCTGCTGGAGAAGCACGCCGATGATGTAAGTTCTGAGAGCCGTCTCCATAGCACGCTTCTTGAGACTTAACAACACACACACATGCATTAGTACAAAGCTGACAAGTCTCAGGTCGTCGTCACCTGCGCCCTCCGCACGCCTATCACCAAGGGCGGCAAGGGCGGTTTCAAAGACACCCAAAGCGCAGACCTCCTTCACGGCGCCTTCAAGGCCCTGATTGAGCGCTCTGGTATCGATCCCTCCCTCGTCGAAGACATCGCAGTCGGCAGTGTCCTCGCCCCCGGTGGCGGTGCAACCGAGTTCCGCGCCGCTGCCCTCGCAGCCGGCTTCCCCGTGACTGCTGCTGTCAAGAGCTTGAACAGACAGTGCTCGTCCGGCCTGCAGGCATGTGTCGACATCGCCAACGCTATCAAGAGCGGCATGATCGAGGTCGGCATCGGCGCCGGCTCGGAGAGTATGTCGACACAATACGGTCCTAACGCCGTCAGCGAGCTCAGCGAAACCCTCGAGAACCACAAGGAGGCCGCCAACTGCAAGGTGCCCATGGGCGTGCTATCTGAGCAGATGGCGAAGGACAAGAAGATCTCGCGTGCAGACCAGGATGCGTTCGCTGCGAAGTCCTTCCAGAAGGCCGTCGAGGCACAGAAGCAAGGACTCTTTGACGAAGAGATCGCGCCTTTGACGGTCAAGTGGACAGACCCGAAGACCGACGAAGAGAAGACTATCACTGTGTCCAAGGACGATGGTGTCCGTGAAGGCATCACCGCCGAGAGCCTAGGTAAGATTCGCGCTGCCTTTGCCAAGGACGGATCGATCCACGCTGGCAATGCGTCCCAGATTTCTGATGGCGCTGCTGCGGTGCTTCTCATGAAGCGCAGCACCGCTGAGCGTCTTGGCCAGAAGATTATCGGCAAGTTTGTGCAAGCCTCCATCGTCGGCGTGCCACCGCTACTGATGGGCGTTGGTCCCGCTGCTGCTATCCCTGTCGTTCTCCAGAAGACCGGCCTTGACAAGGACGAAGTCGACATCTACGAGATCAACGAGGCATTTGCAAGCCAGTGCCTTTTCTGTATCAACGAGCTGGGCCTCGACCAGAAGAAGATCAACCCAAAGGGTGGCGCTATTGCCTTCGGTCACCCGCTCGGTGTTACCGGTGCCAGGCAGGTCAGCACATTGTTCACAGAGCTGAGGCGGACGAAGCAGAAGATTGGTGTCACGAGTATGTGTATTGGAACGGGTATGGGTATGGCCGCTGTCTGGGTGGCCGAGTAGATGTCAGCTTGGAAACAACCAGCATACTCAATATGTTACCCCATAAATGGAACTGTAAGAACATCGTTGCAGTGTATCTAGATCATTGAGCGTGCCGCAATGTCTTTAAATCGTCAACAACTTGGACTTCGAACCAAGGCACACACAACTTTTCGAGCGTATGCACACAGCCCTCATATGCTTGCTGCTGGCAAGTCTAAGGGCATTCAAGATCTCTTGAGCGTGTCACTATCTTGGCCGTACTCGGGTCAAGCTTATCATGGGCAGTCTTGAACTGAGTACGACTAAGATCAAGGACGGTAGAAGCAAGACTTCGCATACCAACGATGCAACGACGACACCAAGGTACAGCATGATGCGACTCTCCCTCGACTTTGCGAACACAAGGAAGAACCTTTCTGCTTGATGACCTTCCACAATGGCGTAGCTTGCGTAATTTTTTAAATTCGCTTAGGTTAAGGCTTGCTCTAGGAACCTCGTTCGCGGAAGATAACGATCGACCGCAATCAGGCAAAACTCGGTCTCTTCTTCAACCTCGTGAAGAAAAGGGTTGTGACTAGTGACAGGTTATTCGCAACACTGAAGGGGAACAATAACGACCTCCAGAAGAAGACACGAATTCAAAATGAAACCTCCTTCGTACCAAAACCTGTTCGGTACATGCCAGCAACCACTGCAATTGCAAATGCCTTAGCCGCTCAGATCGAGTCCAGTAAAGAAGTCATTGCAAAGGCTAAGCAGGATACCAAATTCTGGAACTCATATCAAGAGCGCATTTGGAAGCTTGGTAACGTTCCCAACCATCCCGACGTATTGCGGCCGCTTGAGCCGGCGGAGCAGGCTATACGTCGAGCAAAAGCAGTCTCAGAGGACGTAACGTACGGACTGAGGTTTTGGCAAGCTGCCTGGCGCCGTGAGGTTGATGAGCATGCTCGGAGAGTTGATGCGAGATCCGGCAGCGGAGGTAAAGCCTCTGCGAGCGATGGAATAGTAATGGACGGGTTGGACCCAGCATTCTCCATGCAACTGCGGCTCTGGAGTTATCAGCTCACCACAATCAAGATCACAAGAACCGCACAAGTGTGGAAGAATTGGATCTGTTTATGTTTGGTTGAGGTATATACAATAAAAGTCGAGGTTGTACCTCTTGATATCAAAGTTGGGTAATCACATCTAGAACTGAAACCACCGCTGTCCACCCAGCAGCACAGCAAGTTTTATCTAGCTGTACCATGTGTTGAGACTGTTCTTCCAGTCGACAAACTGGGGACCGATCTTCTTAAGGTCACCAACGCCCAAGTTGGCGGCATCGTTGATGAGCTCGTACTTCAGGATGTCGATGACCTTCTCGACACCCTCAGCGCCGTAGACATTGCTGTACATGAAGGGTCTTCCGAGACCGACAGCCTTGACACCAAGAGCGAGGAGCTTGAGAACGTCAGATCCATATCTGACACCACCGTCGGCGTAGACCTCGACCTGGTTGAAGAGGTCAGGGTCTTCGCGGTGGATCTCAAGTGCGATCTCGAGGGACGAAGGCGAAGTGTCAAGTTGGCGTCCGCCGTGGTTGGAGAGGAAGATAGCCTTCGCGCCGTTCTTGATGGCTTCCTGCGCGTCCTCAACAGTCTGGATGCCCTTGGGGATGATGGGCAGGGAAGTCATGTTCTGGAACTTGCGGTACATGTCCCAGGTCAGCAGACTGAGGTTAATGTCTGCAGAGCCGACACCGTAGCGGGCTGCGCGGTGGCGGATACCGTCTCCCGGAGAGTCGACGGTGAGGATGATGGCCTTGGCTTTGCCAGTTTTCTCGATCTTGGTGAAGAGCGCCTGGGTCTCAGTCAGGTTGTTGGTGAGGTAGACCTGCTGGAAGAGGGGATCAGTGGTGTTGGAAGCCTGCTGGTAAATGGCATCGAAGCTCTGAGACGAGTACAGAGACGGCATGTACAGGATGTTGCCGGCGGCGGCACCCTTAACGAAGTTCAGCTCTCCGTCAGGATGTGCGTAGCCGCCGCGAGCACATGGTGAGATGAAGAAAGGCGCCGAGAAATTGTGGCCGAGTAGTGTTGTGGGGAGGGAGGCAGCGACGTTGGTGATGTCGCTCATAACGCGAGGTCGGAGTCTGTGACGGGTGAAGACCTCAAGGTTGTTGCGGTATGACCACTCTCCAGCAGCGCCGTTGCGGTAGTATGTGTAGGAAGAGATATTCATCTTTTTGCGAGCTGCCCACTCGAAGTCAGGCAGTCCTACCATGTTCTCCAGGGGCGGAAGGGTGCCATTGGGCGTGATAGAACCGAGAAGATCCTCAAGGCCTGTGTCTGGCTCGTTGAGAAAGGGGCGTGCTGCGAAAGCGACGGACGCAAATGCGAGAGCTGAAACGCGCATGTTGAAAGAGTGTTAAAGAGTGACTATCTCGAACGAGCGAGTTGGTTATGAAGAGGTTATGAAGAAACGAAAGTGAGCTGTGCCTGCCTTGACTGAAGAATGCAAAGTTACGGCTGCCTGTCTGTTTTATAGAGGTAAAGGCTTGTTTGCTCTTTCCGATTGCAGGGTCGCGCCTCCTTTAGAGAGTCAGTGTGAGCATCCTTCTCTCTCACTGCAAGTGGAGCAGCTTTAATCTATCGCAGCGCCTAGGTATCCAGACTCAGCCCTTTCGTCATCTCCTCCACCATCGCCAAGATCGCAGACTGCATTCCAGGCAGGTGAGGTGTTTGACCGATATTGCAGACCGAACCATCGGACCGAACCCATGGTAGGTGGCGGTGTTAACGGCCAGGTCCCATCGCGGAGAAAGGCTTCAAGGAGGAAAGCGAATTTGATGTGATTGGGGATCGAACGAATTGTTTCATAATTTCTGAAGTTTCGAAGCCGGGGCAGGACCGAAACGTGGAAGGCATTTCGTGCACAGGCCGCACCAGCAGGGATGTAGTCTGTGGACCTTCAACGGTGGTGATCTCCTGTAGGCCTTGCGGTTGCGACTTCATGCAACTTTTGCCTTGGAGAACATCGTTTTGGGACATATCCAGAGACTGAGCTTGGCTCCAACACAAACGCAAGTGCCAAGAACCCGCATTCAAAACGCCACTTGAGCCTCCTCCGTGCTCTTATCTTCTTTTGCTGTTGTGATAGCGTTGCCAAGCAGTGAACGGCCTAGCGTTGCCAGAACCTGTTGTTTGCGGCACTCTGTTGGCCCACCTGTCGCACGTCAATCCGTTTAGTTCCCTCTTGCATCCACTTTTTTTAAAGCCTACAAAATATCCGATGGTTTGTAAAGACGCTTACGATCTTACAAACCGCGCGAATTGCCGCCGTCCATCGGGCTTGGCATGCAGGGTCGATCCAGAGCAATTCTACGCATCCAGAAATTCGCCGGAAAACCGTGACGGTCATCAAACAGAGTTTTCCTTCGTATTGTGCTCCGACATGGAACCAAGGATCGTGATCCACAGACCGAAGTGATTTCGAGTCCAAGCAATTGGCGTGCGGCACGAGACGCTTTGCCGATGACCTCCAGGACTGTTCGGGCGAAGCACCAAGACCTGCGGCCACGTGCTCAATGCAGCTGTAGGACGAAATTACTAGCCACGATGGAGCTCTACATGCACGGTTAAACTCCAGGCGCATCTTGTGCAGTCCAACGGACCTCATCCCTCAGTAGGGAGGCACACGGTGCTCATCGCTGGGGTACCTTCTGATTGCTGAAGATTGGTCCTCTGATTTCTTTTCGCAGATTTTGGGTGTTATCAGTGACACTGCGATACATTCTACCTAAAAAGCATAGCAGATAAGGAAGCTGCCAAGTGCATCGGACTAAATGTTAAAAGCTCCTTGTTTGTCGACGAGGCGGCGGCGGCGGCGGCGGAAACAAGTGTGAATTGGCCGTTGCACAAAGCTCTCTCTTAGTAGCCCTGTACAACTGTGACGAAACCATATGATAGTATAATTCCATGTGATATTGGCATATATGGTGTTTTGAAAGTAGTCCTTGCGATGGCAAGGGTAGATGAGAGAGTGACGGAAAGGCTGCAGGCGCGGCGGGCAAAACGCGCTACCAAAATTAGCGCGTGTTCCTGCAAAGCAATCTCAAGGCATCCCGTCTACGTCACTGACTCTATCGACGACAATTGAGTGTTCGATTACACTGCGGACATCATGCAGCTCGTTGCGTCATTGTACACTTTCGTGTCTCTCTTATTGTGAAGTTAAAATAGGACGGATCGGCGCTGTTCAAAGTCACGCACGACGCGTCCTCGCGCTTACCCCTCTCTGTGCCAGGCATCATGGCAGCTGCGATCCTGTTTGCGACGGTTGTGGCCATGCTGATGGCTCTAGTATTCCTATTGTATCGCCTTCGAGTGCAAACATCTCAGATCAAACGCAAGGCCGAGGCTGAGAAGCCCAGCCACGTTGATGTCTCACCAAGTCTATCAGAGTCAGCGTCGCGAGTAAGAGCTAGCCTGCAGAAAGCATTACCCGGTAGCTTGATCTGTCCAGACGATCGAGAAGCCTTCAACGAGTTGGTCAACATACATTGGGCGAAACAGCCCTGCGAGTCCGCGCCAGCATGTATTCTTCGGCCGCGAGACACTCAAGAGCTTGCAGCGACCGTCAAGATATTAAAGAAAGAATTCGACATCTGCCAGCGCGGAGAGAACAGCGAACCTTTTACTCTTTTCGCAATCAGAGGCGGCGGTCACATGCCAATTGTAGGCGCCTCAAGCATCGATAGCGGCGTGTTAATTGACATGTCCTTGTTCGACCAAGTGACACCCTCTCCTGACGGCACGACTGCTCTTATAGGTGCTGGATGCAGATGGATCCAAGTATATCGCACTCTGGCACAGAGAGGCCTTGCAGTCGTTGGAGGCCGGAATTCCGCTGTAGGCGTCGGAGGTCTAACCCTTGGTGGTGGTCTTTCATTCTTCTCGCCACGCTTCGGCCTTGTGTGCTCCAACATCGTCGAGTATGAGGTCGTACTCGCTGATGGGTCTGTTGTCACGGCTTCAGCAAACGAAAACCCTCGTCTTTGGCGCGCTTTGAAAGGTGGTTCGAACAACTTCGGCATCGTTACCATGTTCAAGGCAAACACGTTTCCCTTTACTAAAATCTGGAGTGGGTTCCTCTATCTGCTACCCTCGCAAGCGTCCAAAGTGCTGACGGCCTTCCACGAATACCTGGATCAAGTTGTGAGCAACGATCGAGGCAGGACATACGACCAACACGCGGCAGGGCCACTGGCGTGCTTCACGTACTTGTCGAAAAGTGGTATCCAAGCTATCGCTGTTCATCTTGTACACACCGAGCCTCCTGAAGATCAGCATGGATGGCCACAGTGCTGGCGCAACTCTCGATTCGCTGCGTTGTGGCGTTTGTGGAGTACCTGTAAGGTTCAATCCCTGGTCAGCGCCACCGACGAGTTACATGCGCTCAATTTACCTGGAAGGCGCCAGACGTGGGGTACTACAACCGTCAAAAACGATCCTGCAACACTCGCAGCGACCCACGAGGCTTATCGTGCTGGCGTTGATAGCATCCGGCAAGCCGGTGTCAAGGACGTGTCTTGGACTCTTGTGCTTCAACCTCTGTTGCCTGACTGGGCGCGTAAGGGACAGCCAAATCCGCTGGGCCTAGACGCGTCTGCAGATGGACCACTTGTCAATGTTCAGTTCACTGTGAACTGGGCGTCAAGCGCAGACGACGAGAAGGTGGAGAGCATCACCCGTGCTGCAGTCGAGCGAATTGACGATTTCGCGATAAGAAACCAAACCGATCACAGTTACAGGTACCTCAACTACTGTGGAAGCTGGCAAAAGCCATTCCTTGGCTATGGCGCAGATAATCTGAATTTTTTGAGAAGTGTCAGTCAAGAGTACGATCCAGATGGCTTGTTCCAGCGTGGTTGCCCTGGGGGATTCAAACTGGAAGTGTAAGACCGTGCAGGCTCGTGGACATTGGTCTGTTCATGAGATTTGTAAGTACCTTCTCCTAATAGAGCTGAAGTGAGTAGCATATGCTGATCATGATGCTACTGATCAAGATCGGATGTAGTCAGATTCGTCAAGATCACGAAATGAAATATGGCGAGCTTGCAGGTACAGAGGTGCAAGATACCAAGGTGTAATAGGTAAGACATAATGGTTGCGGACTACGCATCAAAAACTAGGAGCCAACTGCTCGCGCTGGTGCACTGCATGCTTAACCAGACATTGCCACTAACGGTTCAAATCTTATCTTTGCCCCGCGCAAGGCAATACCGATTATCAGGCGTTGCCGCTTCCCTTGTAGCTAGCACCGGGAAACTGGTTGTAGAGCTGATTGTCGAAGGTAGCCAATTGAGTGCAACCGAACTTGGAGCTGAGAGGACCAAGCTGCTGAGTGACCCAGCCGAGAACAGAGCCAACAGCACCAAGAAGAGGGTTGCTGATGTCTGGGAGGCCAGCCATAGATGCCTGCAGTAAGAAGCATGTAGTCTTGTTGCCATCAGTGAGGTCGCCAGCGTTGAAAACACCGCCGGTCAGGTCATTAAGGTCGACACCAGCAAAGGAATCCGTGGTACCAGTGTTGCCGCCAATGCGGACGATGCCGGGGTACATAGCGTTGTTGGTCAGAACATCGAGAGCAACATCGGGGAGATTGTAGGCGTTGCTTAACGGGCGCTTATACCAGTTATCTGGGATACGCTCCTGACCAGGGTTGTGCACGAATTGTCCAGGAGCATCGCCGGTAACAGCGAAGAAGCTCTTGAGGACCTCACGATTGAGGAAGCCACTGGGATTTTCAGCGCTGTGGTTCGACATGAAGTTAACAACAAAGTTGTGTGCGGCAGGCGCAACCAGGCCGGAGAAGGCACCGGAGAAGTAGTATGGGTTGTTGAGGATGGACCAGCGTGTGACGTAGTCGGATTGAGCAGCCATTTCGTCCAGTGTGTACTCTTCCGCGAGCTGGTAAAGGTGTTCCCAAGATCGCATCTGGAAAACGCCGACTTTGCCGTTATTGAGATAAGCATCACCTCGGACAATAGAGGCATCTCCCTCATACTGGTTGTGCGTCCCTGCGATTCCGCTTGCTGAAAAGATCGGAATGGTGGGCGTGAATTTCCCACCGATAGACCAGCGGTTCGAAACTGGATCCCCGGCAAGCGCAGTGGCAAGGACAGCCAAGAACAGAGCAAGGTCAGTGGACATGCTGTAAGCCTCACCAAGACCCTGAACAGTCTGTGCAGTAGTGAGCAGACCGTTGCGAGGGATGAAACCGTGGTTGGCAGCAGCGTTCAACCCGGGGCATTGTCCGCGGATGTCACCAGAGCGGGGAGATCGGAATTCGTGTCCACTACCGGAACCCACATCGACAAGCTGGTTTGCAGCGTTGAACGTAAGAGCGGGACCTGAAGCTCCTGTATTGGGTCGCTCTGACTTGAAGGTGAAGTTGCGCGATGGCGGCTCTTCACGCTTGCTGAGCGCTCTGTCCATCTCCATGACGTTGGGCCATGCTGTGGCAAGTGACGCAAGTGTGAGCAGCGCGCTCGCTGAGGCAAAATGCATATTGGTAGGCAAGTAGCGGAGAAGGGAAGTAGTGGGTTGTGATTGTTTGTCGGGGGACGATGATAAAATCGAACCATGAACGGAGCGCCCTTTATATGAATGTCCGGTTTGCCTCTTGGACGGGTATGATTCGCCAAAACTTCGTAAGGGGTCGTTCCCCGTAATGTTCTTGCTGATGTATGGAGAGAGAATCCACGTCAAGCTACTCTTGCGATTTGGACTAGGCACCTTAGCTGGGGCAGAGAATCCGCGAATCTTGCACTATGGTGGTTGTACACCCTGTCGCGGATGGAAGCAAACCGAAAAACTTGGTAGTTTTGGGCTGGTTGCCCAGTACCTAGCGGATAAGTGCGCAGATCCGAAACGTGTCTTTGTCGAGCTTTTCTTTCTTGGTACAGCGTAATGACTTGTTGAGGGCTGGTCTGCGTTGCAACGGTAATCGTAGTACGCCGCGCAGTGGAGGTGACTGAGAGAGCGTGGTCATGGGGCATGTAGACTTGCAATGAGAGGGTGCACTAATCACCTTCATTGCTGAGAATAGCCCGGAGCCACAAGCTCCAGGATATATGTGCCTTCTGCAGTCTGGTGCATGAACCTTCGGGATGACATCTAATGCGGGTGATATGATTGGTTGTGCTTAACGACTTGGCGCTTCCCAGCCTCCCTTGCTCAGTGACCGTCGACAGAGTTTCGAACACTGACTCTGAATAGTATGACAAGAAGACCGAATGGCTTGTTGATACTTGCTTGACATATTGCGTTAGGCCTGTAGTACTTCAAAACGCGCAGCTTGGCGCCCTTCCCGGGAGATCTGGTAGGCACGAACAAGTAAAGGCTGAAGAGACAACACGAGCGCTATACAAAGAGGGTTTGTCTGTCGTCGACAAAATCGCTATTGCAAACCGCGAGGCTTCGGTGGTATTCGATACTTTGTTGTTGTGCTGAGCACCTCGGGTATCGGTGAGCCCCAACGCAGTCTCAGATCCAGTGTTCAAGATCCAATCGTCCTAGAAGGCCCATCTCCTACCATGCGAGCAAGGACTAGTTCACTGCGAGTAACTCAAGCGCTCAGCCTCTGTTATTTGCAGTGTAGATATTGAGTCGAATGACTGGTAGGCCTCCAGCGACTACGTAGGGAATCTGTGCATCAGACGTGGTTTGCAACGGTGAGCCGGTACCCTCGAAACTCGCAAGTGGCAATCAATGGCAGGCAAGCTCTTGATGCCTTTTCGCTACATATAGTCTTCGCACATTCCTCGCTTCACACGACTGTTGCGAGTATCGAAATTTGTCCTCAAGGCCATTTTTCTCGGGCTCGACAATGGGGATAGACGGCAAACAGAGAGTACAGATGGCCTCAGAGATGGTCGGGGTTGGTCACCACCCAATGATATGGACTGGTCATCCACAAGAGCGATCTGAGCGAGTGGCGTGCACATGGCGTCTCGAATTCGCAGGTCGATTGATATAAACAGTGATAACAAGGAAAGCGCTCTGACGTAGTGGAATTGCGGGAGCTGCGGCCTCAGCAGAGATTGAGAGGACGTAGTTTTTTCAACGACCTCAGCGAAATTGGCGGACACACCAGCTTTGCAAGGATAAGCTTTAGTCCTGCCCGACAACGTTGATATCTGCCTAAGAAACGGTATGTCCTGCATGCATGCATTGATTGCTGCTGTTCGGCAGAATGTGGTGATCTCTCGGACGATTGGTCGGGGTTGGTGTTGACCGAGCATAAAATAGAGCAGTCGCACAAGTCCGGATTCACTGGTGGTAGAGCATGGCTTGTACCAAGTTTTTGGGTCTCGAGCAGGCTGTGCTGTCGCTCAAATTCCTCGCTCTTGACTGACTGATCAGTCATCGAATCCCTGAAATTCTTCCTCTTCATCAGCAGCTTCTGTTTGCTTAACCTTCTTCCGCATCTGTGAGATCATCTTGTTAAGCTCTTCTTCTTTCTGGCGTTCCTCGTCGGTCATCTTGGATTTGCGCTCCTGTTCGCGCTTCGCCACCTTCTTGTCGCGCCTGAGTTCTTTTGTGGCCTTCTGGTCTTTCTGATTCGTCCAGGCCTTTGCGATCTTGTTCTCCTTGACGAACTTCTTGCCTGTGGCACCCTGAGCCGCAGCCTCTGCCATCTCCGATTGACGCTGCTGCTCGCGCACTTTGTCCTTGTATGCGAACGCATCGAAATCCATCGTCACACCAAGCGACTTGTCGCCCTCCCACTTCTTTGTTTCTGGCATACGGGGCAGGCGAAGTAGGCCCCATGCGGTTCCCAGTTCAGCCCAATCCAGGTCTTCGACACGGAAGATCGAGTTGGCGGTGTGTTTACTGTAAGCACGAACCCATGATACAAAGCCACGTTGAGCCTTATCGTAGATGGCTCGATCGGTTTTGGCCACTTTCCTAATGGCACTCGTGACACGATCAATATCTTCCGATGTGACAGTGATACTTGGACTTGTGAGTGGGGTCACAGGAGTCTGTCTCACCCGCAGAAATTCGACGTAGTCCTCTTCTAAGCCAGGAGTGAGGAAGGTGACGGCAAGTCCCTTACGCCCCGCTCGCCCAGCGCGTCCACATCGATGTATGAAGGTCTTCGGGTCGCTTGGTGGGTCCAACTGTAGTACAAGGTCTACAGAAGGTATATCAAGACCACGCGCAGCCACATCGGTGGTTAGCAGGATTGAAGGCGTGAGGCTGTCCACAAACTTTGCAAAGTTCTTCCGCCTCACCTTGTCGGGATGCTTGCCATGGAGCGGGACAATCGTGTGACCCTGAAGTACTTCCGGAAGAACGTGCTGGAAGTAATCGACAGCGAAACATGTTGCCAGGTAGAATATTGTCTTTTGGGGCTGCGGTTGCACCTGATTCAGTATCTGTTTGATGGCTGGCAGCTTGTGTGAAGGTGGCACTACGAGATAGGCCATTTGTAAACTTGCAGGTGTCCGCTTATCCTCGATTTGACCGTTTTCAGCCGCTCTTGCTTTGACTTTAACAGCAATACGGACCGGGTTGCGCAGACCGACACGAATGAGTTGATCAACAGCCTCAGAGACACTGGCGCTGAACAGACCTGTCCTTCGTTGCTTTGGTAAACGTGAGAGGATCTTCTGTAGGTCGTCCTTGAAGCCAAGGTCGAGCAGTCGGTCGGCTTCGTCCAGAACCAGGGCATCAAAAGATGACGAACAATGAACATGACGAGAAGACAGCAACTCCAGCAGACGTCCTGGGGTACCAATGAGTACGTTCGTCTGCTTTTTGAGGAATGCACTCAAATCTTGAGCTGGTGTGACCGAGCCTCCAAGGAGCAGCTGAGGTACAACTTTAAGCGTGCCAGCAGGGAACGTTGGTTTTGGGGGCGCATCTGCATCTTCCATGTCGCTATCTTCGTCTTCCGGTTCAAGTGCTGCAGCTGACGGGGCGTGGAACTTTAGCAACGAACACAACACGGTATGGATTTGCGTTGCCAATTCTCTTGTTGGCGAGATGATGATAGCACCCACGTGATGCTTTTTGATAGGCGCATCGAGTCGCAGTAACCGTTCCACGATAGGGATTAGGAAGCTTCACAGAGTTAGACCAAGACTGTAAATATTGAGAGTACATACGCAAGTGTCTTTCCACTTCCAGTGACCGCTTCGACGACCACATCAGAGTTCTTCATGAACATGGGAATAGCAGCGTGCTGCACTGGCGTGGTCTTCACGAAGCCCATAGCATCAACGGCCTCAAGAATCCATTCTGAAAGCACAGGCGTCAGCGCGCCGAAGGACCGATCGATCTTTGTCTGTGGCGCCATCTCCACAGAGTGTGAGGCGTGAGTTGTGATGTTTGCGCCTGGGTGCAGAACGAACTTTTGGCTCGGCTCGCAGTCTTTCCAAATTAAAGCGGGGCTCACGCGCCACAGCGCCACACTCCGACTGAGGTGGCTGCTGCCGACTTACACGTGATTTGCTGCATGATGCGCTTTCTAACCTTGAAATTGCAAAGCATCGCACCCATTCATATATTCCAACAAATTTCAAAAGACACATGAAACAATTGACAAACAAGTCGACAGGTACGACTTGCTCGCAAGACACCCGGGCCTTCTGAGTGGAGCATCTTCACATGCACGCTGATCTCATCGGCGGTGCTGATCCGCGCATGCACGCGACGAGATTAAGGCGTTGCTAAATTTCCTGGCTTTGCAACAAGATTACATAGGCGTCACTGGTGTCGCAACGTCTCCTTTCCAATCATATCTTCGAGGTGGCTACTGTCGCCCATCTAAATTGTGGCATCTCCTGCTTTCCCAGATGCTGCGCGTTGTCCGGACGAACTCGCGTCCGCCCTGGCCTTGTTGATTACGTCTGACGCTGATGTCAAGGCCACTACGTCCGCAGTCTTAAACGGCGCCCAAACCACGAACACCCAGCCTCACGACTGTGTGGGCCACGGTCGCCATTCACTACCCGTCAACGTCGCTTTATCCTGCGCGAGGACCCGCTCCAGCATATCCGGCCTCATCCGCGCCCCTCCGCTCCCGTACTTCACCACCTGCTTTCGTTCAGCAATGGCATCGTCGAGGCAGTACCAGATACCGCACACCCCACGCGTCATTTCACCATCGCCGACTCCATCAGAGGCTGGAAGCGGGAAAGATGGCTACTTCCCACCTGTGACGCGTGCTTCGGCGCGCAAGAACAAGTTGCAATCACCTCCACCTATCGAAGAAGACTCGTCCGGCTCAGATCCAGAGAAACGCGCCCGAGCTCGGAGCCGCGACCCTACGCTCGAGGGAGGCATGGGACGAAGGAGAGTCAGTGGTCTGACTACCAGAAGGCAGCAGAACGGAAGCGTCAAGAAAGACCTCACTCTGCCCAATGGCACAAGTAATGGGCATCTGTCTCCAGCAGCTGCGAACAAGAATTATTGGCGAGAGATGAGTCGCAGTCCGAGTCCACTTGGCTTGATTCCTATTCACCAAGAGTGGCGCTCGTTCGTACGTCCAACAGATATCTCACTCTGAAAGATAACCTCTGACATCACTAGATTCACCGTCATGAAATACCCCGCAAGATCCTCCACGTCTCGATCGGCTTCGTCACAATGTATCTCTACTGTTCTGGTCGTCAGATGTCGCAGATTCACCCAGTCCTGCTTGGCATGTTCATCCCTATCGCTGTCACCGACGTTATCCGACACCGCTACTGGCAGGTCAATCGCTTCTACATTCGATGCCTCGGTGCGCTGATGCGCGAATCTGAGGTGGACGGCTATAACGGCGTGATTTCATACTTGCTCGGTGCATGGATCGTCATGCGCTTCTGTCCTAAAGACGTTGGCGTTATGAGCATTCTGCTGCTGAGCTGGTGCGACACTGCAGCATCGACATTCGGTCGCCTTTGGGGACACCTGACACCCAAGGTCAGGAAAGGAAAGAGTCTTGCAGGAACAATCGCGGCATGCGTTATGGGTATCATCACAGCCGTCATGTTCTGGGGCTGGCTAGGACCGCTTTACTCTGAGCTGAATCAAGGCGACAACGCATTCG
The DNA here is from genome assembly GCA_027946495.1 of Didymella sp. IMI 355093. Taxonomy (NCBI): domain Eukaryota; kingdom Fungi; phylum Ascomycota; class Dothideomycetes; order Pleosporales; family Didymellaceae; genus Didymella; species Didymella sp. IMI 355093. The sequence continues at coordinate 1,423,491 of JAPEUZ010000006.1, forward strand.
CATTTCAAGGCGTCTTGACGTTGCCGGCACAACTCCAGCAATCACTCGGACTCTCTGCCGCCCAGAGCACGATTACTGGTCACCTGGCCCTTGGTGTCATGTCTCTGGTGACTGGCATTGTTGCAAGTGGCAGCGAGGCGCTTGACTTGTTTGGTTGGGATGACAACCTTACGATCCCTGCCCTGTGTGGAGCTGGACTATGGAGCTTTCTCCGTGTTTTTGGCTGAACCAGCAATTCACCGCACCATCAATTTGTCTAATGTTTATAACTCCCCATTTCTTTCCTATGTTAGCACACGAATACCCTAGAGTACGGCGGGCCGGCATCGCTGCAGTACCCTCATGACGGCGTTCTCGGTAATGTACGATATACCACGAGATGACTCGAATATAGAACGACAGATTACCCCGAATCCTATGTCTGTTTTTCTTCTCAGACATGGAAGTCTCAATCAATCTAAGTGCTCACATCAAACTCTTACATTGATCAGCATCGGTTGAGCCTTTCTCGTGTCGCCGCAGAAGCCGGTCATAGCCGCTCAAACCTGAAAATTACAGGGAGTCTTCAAGGACAATTTGAACAGTTTTTGCAAATCGAGAGGTCTTCGGAAGACAGCAATCTGTTGTCGGTCCTTTGGCAACGTGAGACAGGCAGAGCACATGGCCCGAGCTTCGGCGCTAGCTGCGCCTTCCCCTACTGTATTGTCGGTCACCGAACAACCCTCATCAGTTCGGCAAGACCACTTACCTCTCGTTCGAAGCACCCAGTCTGTTATGGCCGTCGACTATCAACCATGAACGTTCTTCCGCAAGAACTCATCGACCGTATCAGCAACCACCTTACACACGAAGAGCTAAAGGAGACGCTCACTCTAAATAAAGCCTTCAATGTCGCAGCAGAACGGCAATCTGGAATTTTTCGCTGTATCGAGCTCACGGAAAGCACATTGACTACGTTTGCTGCCATCTACGGTGGTACACGCCTTCGCCTTCTTCGCGAAGTGGTATTCCGCACATATCTCACGCCAATAACGGATGCCGATTGCAGCCGCATGGCCTGCCGAGAAACACAGCAAGATCTAAATTGTAAGGACAATCTCTTCTCCAAACAGATAAGGTCGCTCTTCTCCGCCTTGGAGATCATTGAGCAGAAGACGGGAAAAACACGCTTGAGAGGGATTCACATCAGCATTTATGGCCCGATCCGGCGGGTAAGCATACAGACTCAGCGAGTTTGCCTCCACCATAACTATATTAGCTGGAGAGTTCGTTTGCTATCTCCCCAGACCCTTCCAATACTTCAGTACGTCCGGTCACTTCAAGTCAGCCAGGGCGAGCTCACTACCGGCCATTATGACAGCGAAGTATCAAAATTAGACTTGCGGATTCCTGTGGATATGGCAAGCAGACTGCCCAATCTTGAGTTCATCAGCTGTGCTTTGGGTCAGGGAGAGGTCTGCCCAAAGTATGTGGAGGGAAGCCGTTTTTGGTCTCACTACGAACGTGATTGGGAAGGTCCGCGAAGGGACTCTCGGTATCGATTCGCAGACGCGCTGAAAAACTTAAGCTTGCCGGCATCTCTGACATTGGCTCGGCTTGACTTTCTCGATAACTATAGCGAACAGCTAAGGAAACTTGATCAACAAGAACGAATGCCCGACTTGGTTGGACGCATTGAACGCGATCCTTTCAGTGCTTCGTTGAGCACCCTGTCCCACAATCTCCGAGTCCTAGAACTACGAGGGCTGGTAGACCTTGGCTGCTTTGAGAGGTACGAGGGCGATGATCTGCCATGGCCGAATTTGGAATCGCTGATGGTCATGTTCTGGCCTGTCTGTCCATCTGGATCCTGGTATTTTCAAGGTCCTAAAGGTGAGGGAAGACACACCAAGGGATACCTTATCGCGGAGCAACACTATCCAACTCTCCTACCGAACACGAACGACTTCGTGCACGATGAGTACTTGAAAGAACACGGTCGTCCTGGTGACAATCTGATCGGAGGCATCGGCTTCAGAGTACGACCCAACGAAGAGACTTTGGTACCCTTTCTCACTGCGTTCGCCAAGGCAGCTGTAAGGATGCCCAAGCTTAAGGACCTTAATCTGTGGTCCCCTCTGATCTGGTACAATAACGAGGACGACATCCCCGCGGACTGGCTAGAGTACGAACATCTCAATGACCGACCATTGGCCTGGGGGCTCGCATATGATAAACCGACCGCAAAAACTCCCCGTAAACTCACCTGGCGAGTCTCAACCTGGCGGCCAGACGATCAATTGCACACTCTCTTTCAAGATATCGGCCGCCAGGAACATGGCAATGAATTGGTAGAAGACTGGGTAGACGAGCAATATGGAGACAACCTAGTTGGTCGCGAGTTCTTCTCCGACTACGAGGTCTTGCCTAGTCACTCCCTGCCTTGGCACTAGTCGATACATCGTGGAAATGTTCAGTGTCACGAGCCTAGAAACGCCGAGTCGCACTAACAGAGAGCCCGGATGTCTACTCATAGAGTTGAACGCAGTTGTCGTTTTCGGATGGTCAAATACACACATTGCGGACTAGTCGCGGTACAGCCGCAACAGTGGCTTTTTCATCCAGAGCAGAATGTCACCATATGAGAACAACACGGTCAATGAGCGGCAATGAGAAGTCGTATCGCTGACTATCCTATCCATGGGTGGGTTCACCTTCGCTCACTCGGCTACCGGACCTCTGCCTGCACAAGTGACCTTATCTGAGCATGGAGATTACCTTCGAGGCCTGTGCAACAAGGAAACTCCTGGATGTTCAGAAGCACATATTTGCCGTGACTAGATTGCGCATCCCATCAAAAGGAACCCAAGATGTCGAGCTTGTGCATCAGTTCGGCCGTTCCTCATTGTCATAGTTTGCTGGACATATAATCCGGACCATTTCCTATCAACGATCAGCTACATGATAATAATACACAACGTTGTCCGGAACTTATCCCGCTCTCCTTCGTGCAACCGCTGGTAGCGCACCAGTCGGGGTTCCTCCAGCAGTACCCCCAGCAGTCCCTACAATACTCAAATACGGTACCGGGGGGTTCCATGCGTCGCTCAAGGCTCTCTTCTGCAGATGAGCAAGCGGTTCAGTTGACATTGTTGTGAGATGGGGCTTATCTGTGACGGTTGAACTCGGTAGGGCGGACGTTGATGGTAGTACTGCTGCTGAAACGAGCACGCAGAGCGCTGCGGCGGTGCGATGTTGAGGAAATGCATCTTTGAAGAAGCGAGGATTGTGTTGCCCTGGTGAGTGGACTTGGTCGTAGTAGAGTTGAACTGGCTGTCTGAGGTGTTGCAGTGATGCTTTATACCAGATCTACTATTGAGAAGTGGTCGAGTCAATATGGAAAAGTAGCCGTATTCGACCAAGAAAATCTTCCAATCACACAAAGGCACTGCTGGCTCTTTGAGCTAGTTTTGACATCTCCAGGTGATTTAGAGATCATTGGGGGATATCCGATGCTGGTAAGCACTATTCATTTACATTTGGTGTTGGAAAGCTTGACTTCTTTCCAATCGACGCCAGTAAGGCGGCAAGGTTGCCTCACAGTGCGAAAAAGCCAGGAATACCTTGCGCAATACCGATGATTATCACAGCGAGTCGCCGGTGCCAATTTGTATATACGATCTTTTCAGATGTTGCCAGGACGACTGAAGTTATACAATTTCTCTGCGGTTAGACTGGGTTATCTGGTCGAAGAACTCGCGATCCGTGGTACGAGCAATAGGGTCCCGACAACGAACCACAGTCGAGCAACGAATTCGCTATAAATTGCTAGTGTGGATTCTTCCAATATGCATCATATCAGAGTTCCAGCATCTCCGTTCGACTCACACCTTCAGTCACAGTTATTTCGGACTCCGTAGAATATGATCATCCTGGACCTGTTGACGAAGGAAGTCGGTGCCAGCGGCTGCAGACTAAACACTAGATTACGGAACTATGTATCTACTTCTCTATCGCTAGAATATGCAAAAATACTCATGCATTTCTTCATTGTTACAGCCTGAGATTTCACCCTCTCCTCCTAGTGCTAGTCCGGTTTCTGACCTCCTTCCCTTCCACCTCAAGATGTGTAGTTTTCGCGTCGACCTTCACGACCTTTCCATCGCCATTGACACCGTAGTGCTCAGGTACGAGAACCTTGCCGTCAGCGCCCACACCTGGCGTTGCAACATGAATGCCCTCAATGAGTACCTTCTCGTTTTCAGGGATATCGATGTGCTTAGGCTTCTCGGCGCGTCTCGTGCCAAGGGGTGGGTCGAAGCGCTTGCGCAGCGTCTCAATCATCTTGGTGAACCAGAACCAGTTCAAGCCGTTCAGCACGAGGTTTGAGGCGAGGTATGCGAAGGCGAGCCACAGAGGCACAGTCTGACCGTCTGCGAACTGCAGAATATCCGTGCGCTCTACGGTACCAGCATCGACGGCGGTCGCATTGTCGAACGACTTGATGCCAGAATCGAGGAAGGTGACGGGTCCCGTGTGGTAGGCGGTCCATATGTCGCCGAAGACCTTGATCGATTGGTAGGTGCCCCAGAACAGGCGGCAAGACATAAACGTCAGGAGCAGGAAGATGCCGTTGATGAGTTGCAGGGTCGAGCCGGTAAGCGAGAGCTTGTCGCAGAACCAGTGGATGTTGAGAAAGGGCGAGGAGAGCTCATAGAGGATGAAGGTCGGGGCATAGAAGTTTACAAAGGGTCGCTGGTAGGTGTTAGCTGTCGCTCACTGATTCCCAGCCAAACCCACCAGGCTTCGTGACAGTCGCAGATGGAGAGGAAGCACTTACGAAGCCCAGCGAGAAGACGCATAGAGCGCTGATAGCGTGGAACAGCATGCCAATCCCGAACACGCTCACGTTCTGCACAGTGACTACCAAGTCCCACAGGAAATACCCTCCTGCAAAAGCCTGCACCAGTCCGGTGCCTCCGGTATATCCATGCACTCTCTCGATCTTACTCATCTGTTCCCTCTCCTCATCCGCCAGCATGACCCATAACGCCAGGCCGCAAATAACCGTGCTTTGAACGAACGACACAATGTGCACGTCCCAGTTGAGCTTCGTGCGCGCATTAAACTGTGGATAGATATTGGGAAAGAAGTAGCGGCTAAAGGCGGGCGAGACGTATTTGTTTGTGATGTGGTATAGTGCGTAGGCGAAGGCTACTTCGTGGAAGTGCAGCGGTAGTGTACGCAGGTGGAGGGCGTCCGCCACCGGCTGGACATATTTGACGAGGTACTCGGGGCACTCGAAAGGGAAGGGGTCGCGCATCGCGGCGGTGGTGTGGCCGGCTGAGGGCTCGAGGTGGGTATTATTGTTGTTGGTGAGGGGTGCGGTGAGCGGAGCGGTGTCGTGTGGGGAGCTTCAGCTTGAGATCGGCAGCGCAAGTGGATTGGGACGGCAGCGAACAAAGAGCACCCTCGAAAGTCAGGAAGAGACGGGAGCGACGACGATGTCGCGGCCGGGGGGGAGGATAGAAGAGGGCGACTCCGCGGCGGTCTGTTGGTGCTGCCTGGTGATGTCGAGGCGCATGTGCCGTGGTCCTGAGGAAGCGGAAGACCGCCAACCTGGGTCAACTCCGGTGCTTAGCGAGATCTTGACCAGGACTGCGGCAACCGGTTACATCACGCATGTCGCGTGCGATGTGTCTTACAACACTTTCAGGCTGCAGAGTCCACGGGAACGCGTCACTCGCTTGGCTCTGAAGGCCTTCAAAGATCTGTTGTTTCGCAAGGCGTCGCTGTGACAACCCTAAGCCGAGCTCTAATCGACGAGATCGTTTCACCGACACCTAACGTCGACATCAATGAGGCTCTAATGTCGCGGGAAAGACGAGATGCAAACGTTAATGTCGTAAAATACAGGAGATCTTCAGAATCAGCTTTCACGATATTTACGCGTCGATAAGATCTTCTGCTATATCCAGCTCTCTCGGCGATATGGGAGTACCAACAAACACGAATGTTATTGTTGACTTCGAGACTGCAGTTGCTGCAATTTAGGCGCGCCTTCTTGTCGAGAGCAGCGACGTCACGGGTGCTATGAGTATCCAACCGTAGCATCACTACAACATCGACATGCACATACGACGTTGTCCTCAGATACGTCGCCAACTATGGAAATAGTCGAGCAGTGCTTGGAAAAGTGCGAAGATGTGACCACTGACAAGCCACCAGGCTGATCTTGGTAAAAAGAGAAAAAGGGTGTTCCTGGACACCAGAATGATGATAAGATTTTGCGACCATCCCAGCCAACAGAGCGGCACCAGGATACCTAGAGACTTTCACGATCGGGTCTCTTCGCTAGCAGCAACGTTTGGGCTGTGCTTTACAGCGGTGATCGGAGAATGTAAGAACGAATGATTTTGTAGGTAGGATCCCGCAGCCTGGAGGTTTTTTAAACTATTGACATTACGCGATCTTGAACCGTCTAAAAGATCCCCAACCACATTCTCTACATGTACAAACGATCTTTCCGCAGGACTCGAGTCCCAATCATGTCCGCCTCTGCAAAAGCGATCCGACCCACCTCATCGTCCGGTCTAACGTCCCCAATCCTGATGCGCTTACTTCCAAGCGCCCTGGCCATCTGGATACCATCCAGTGTACTACCTCCCAGCGGCACTCGAACATACTGCGAATCGCGAGCGAAAGCCGTTACGCTATCCAAGAAGTCTGGAGCGCGGAGACGCATCCTCAGAAAGATGGTACCGGTCGCAGACACGAACAGCGCAGCGATGGAGAGAAGATACAGAGACAGCCAGCCGAAGTGGACGCGGTATACGGGGTGCGAGAATGTAGACCACTGACCGGTGGTATTGCCAAAATGGTCGGGATACGCGGCCTCCGCGTCGAAGGTGTAGTTCCTGGGGTCTGTGCCGTCTTTACCTAACACGATATCGGTTCTGTACGAGCCGCGAAGGATCGTATTGAACAGCACGGTGAGACGGGCATCGAACACGTCGGGTGGAAGGCGTGTGTACTGGTCTGTGATGCCATTGCCTCCAGTTTTTTGGTCTTCCACGCCGCCTGTCATGGGGTCCGCCAGCCAGGCTTCTAATGGAGACTGGCTCAAGGCGTGCATGGCTGGGAGAATACCGGGAATTGCACTCATCAAATTATTTGACGCTACTCCTGTGACGTTCGAATCGAAGGCGGGTTCTCTCGACGTGATTGGGTGATTACTGGAGTGGCGAGCACGTGTTGCACTGCAGGACACCTCGCGATTGGCAATAGATCTTACGCATTCGACCTCGGTATCGATGTGGGTGGTGTTGATTGCACAGGTGGTGAGATTGTGAATGGTCCCAACGAGTAGATCACCAGTGGTGGCTGCTCCCTCTCTGTCGGGGAAGTCTTGTCTTTCTGAGTGGAAGTGCCAGAATACATTGTATTGGGCGGCTCCCCATATAGGAGAGATGGGGAAAGCGGTTGTTGTGTTGAAGACTGATTCATCATAGACACCATAATACTGATTGAGCCACAAGGTCGTGTTTTGCCACTCAACGCACTGAAGACTCGAGGTCAGCTCTCACGTCTCAGCATGAGCGTTATGGAACTTGACTAACCTTGAGCGTGGTGTAGGCCGCTGATACCATGAAAGATGCGTTGCCAACGATATTATCTGGTATGCCACGAATAGGCACCCCTATTAATGACTCGAATACCGTCGTTTCATCGACAGGGACATCCACCCAAGCGTATGGCGTCTCAATGTTGTACTCAGGAAGCTTCTCCAAGTATGGCATGCGGACGTTGCCCCACACATCGGTCTTAGCTGCTGCGATGACCTTTTCTGCACCTCCTAACTGTTGCAAACCGCGTTCGAAGTTCGGGTCGGAGCCGTTGACCAGGATGGCGGCTGCATTGGGTGCAGAGATGGCAGCACCCATCGTCATTCTAACAATGCCTGCTAGAGCGCTTTGACCAGATGCGCTACCCCACATATTGGTCAAGAAGGGAACGCCTATGTCCTGAGCTGGATGAAACATCAGTGGGTACGTAGTGTTGTCCACATGTTGCTCCAGAGTCATCGACCGTAGTACAGCCTGGCCTCCAGCTGGACTCAGGGACCATACGATAATGAGCAGTATCGACCAAAGCCCAAATGAACGGTAGTTGACACATGCTTTTAGCGTACTCACCAAGGTCTGGCTGCCTGAAAGTACTTCGAGTGTCTATGATGCTGTCAGTCAGAAGGTTTAACGTCAGGTTTTTGCGCATACCCGGATTGTGACGCCACGTTCAGCCTTGTACAGCGCTACCGTCCGTAGCAAAGGTCCAAGTACTGCTGCGAAAGCGATGGGCCACAGTGTCGATGCCACGCCCATGACCAAGATAACCTTATCTCCCCAGAACGATTTGGACTGGCCGTGCAGAGCTAGGATGCACCCAGCAAGCACTTATACTCTCGTCAGTTAGAATATGCAACTCCGGTCTTGGATCGCACCTAGAAATGCAATAGGACCTAGCAGCAGAGCCGCGAAGGGTAAGAGGTCGATTATTTGGGTGGTGAACGACTTCTGTAGGCTCAAAGGCTGGCGGGGCCAATATTCTGAGGGAACGCCATGTACAGGATGCTGCACATCTACAATGCATCAGCGCCGTAGATGAATCAAGTGTCTACATTCCGACGCACCAGATGGTAATACTAGCTCGTAGGCCTCGTTGGTGGCGATCTTTGGAGGCAGTGCCTCCACACAAGAGCTTGGTAAAGGCATGTTAACTTGCACGAGCTGTGAGCAATACCTTCGAACCACACCATGATTATGAGTAGCATAAGTATATTTCAAAATGCCGCCACCCTATGCAGGCTGCCCTACACACTTGGTTCGAGGCCTGCAACTCCATCTCGAATGCAGATAGTCAAGCGGCCCGCATCGAGCTGGACATAGAGCTGAGTTGTACAGCGTTGCAGTAGCCCCAAATGCCCAAGCCAGCCGCAACAGTGCAGCCAACCAGCGGCGCTCGTTGCGAGGTCACAAGGAGTGGCGTACATCGAACGCAGCTGAGTGAGTGATCTTCCTGGAACGACGGTCGACTTGCTGCAGCATTGGAGCTGGTCAGAGTCGAACGGACTTATGGTCGAGGATCTAGAGCTGCGATTCGATGTCAAGTTGCAGACAGTAGAGTGAGCAAAAGTGGATTTAATGGTCCGTGCACATCAACCCTGTCAATGATCTAAAGCTTACCATCCATCTCTCCCAGACGTATCCCCTCGTTAGGCGACTAGAGATACACAATCGTTCTACTAACAGCCGTCATTTAACACGGACTTGACAGGCACGACAAACGCACAAGTGTGCGAAGTCCCTGGACGGAACTGACAACGCAGAAGAGAAGACTAGGGAGTCATGCTGGCTGCTACTTTCCTCTTCTAGGGTACAGCGATAATATGATCGCTTGTGTAAACTCAAGTATCGATAAGCGCGATCAACATGGCGCAGATCACCAGCAGATAAAGGCGCATCACAAATGGCCAATCGTCAAGTGCCTCCAGCCACGACAGATACCGACGGTGAGCACTACCTCAAATGCTCAATTCGTAGAGTTCAGGTGTTCCCTCAGATGTCTTTGTCACCGACCAAGCTGTTGCAGGATAGTAAGTGAAGATGTGTCCAGCATCGTACAAAGAAGAGCTTTCACTCAGAGGGTCGCCCGGAAATCGAGCCCGCGCTTCTCTTCAACGTTCCTCTCCATCCTTCGGCGGGTAGATCGCCTTTGAACTGAACAGCATTTAACTGTGACCCCACCTTCCTTCAGTACCATCTACCAGAAAAGTATGGCATATCCCATCGATGGAGCGATGCGCAAGTTTTGTGACGGAGAGCGAGAGCAGATACACTGTTGACGGCTACAATTCTTCTCAGAGCGTCGAAATATTGAAGCGGAAAACAACATTCATATCGGTGTCGCTGCTCAAGTCGTTGAAACTGCCGAACAAGCTCTCCGGCACGCTAAGGTGCGTCTACAAGACGTCCAGAAAGACTCAGACTGCTTATTGAAGCAGGCGTCAAGACTTGAGAGCCGAATGTTGAACGGTTGGCCGGGATGGAGAAGCGATGACATCGAGAAGGCATCAAGATGAAACTGGCTCTGGCGGGAGGATCTCACAAATATACCTACGAGCCCTCAAGTTTCAAAAACACCACGAGATTGGCCCGCGTCCTGACTCGCCGTTTCGAGCTTGCCACGAGACGGAGTCTATTCGAGTTGATAGCTCGACGTTGACACCTGTCGCCCGGCGGATTGGTGACAAACGCATCACAAGCTGCTGTGTTTAGCTGTATTCAAGAAAGTTCAGTCTGCTCTGCTCCGCTCCTTCCTTGCGAATCGTCTTCTGCTTTCAACTACCAAAAACCCAGCCATGTGTCTGCTCTGAGTCTTCTGCCAGATATCGAAAGTATCGGAGCATGTCTGAGGCTTCTGCGTTACTTATCAATCAGAAAGACGAAAACAACTACCACATGTCCTATTACTGAAAGCGGCGGCCCACTGTTGTGGTATTACTTTGTTGGATGTGGATTCGCGATCGAGATATGGAGGTCGTGGCGTTTGCACTGCTCCTTTCTTTTTGTCCGTTTCCTGTTTCTCGCCATCTTAAAGAATAAATGTACGGAGATGTATGAGCGAGGGCGGTGTCTTCTGCGGAAACAAAGAACGATCTAACGGATGTCTTGCTGCTTCCCCTCCGTTGGGTCGTCGAAAGGCAAGACGAGCTGGCTAATGTCCTTGCTGTTTTTCTGCTGTGCCTGTGTTCTAGACTTCAGACTCGTATAAATCTCCGGCGACCAAGTGTGAAGACGGCAAGCCCAGCTATACATCAATGCAAGCGCACCAACTCAAAAAATGCTCAAGAATGCAAAACGTCGTCGATTGCAAACTCAACCGCTCAAAACCACCAGATCAGTAGCAGAGGGGTATCATTAGGAAGCAGAACTACCAGCTGCAAGACAGAAGCGCATCACAGACGTAACAATAACATATGCCAATCATCCCACCCTGGGCACGCCACGCTTCAAAACGCACCAGCGCCAAACAACGCTCAAATGCAACTATCCCACCATATGCCAAAACACCGCCATACAATCTCATGCAAGGTATCACTCGTCACCTGAAGCCATAGGTGCGAGGGGTAAATCGACTACCGCTGGGGTCTCGACATGCTCGGGCTGCGGACCGAATTGCTTATGCTCTGTCTGCTCTGGAAGGATGCAATGCTCATCATATCAGGGTCTCGTTCGGGAGGCTCGTTCTGATACTGGAAGCCGATGTGCTTGTAGCCATTATCCCAGGCTGCAACACGGGAGAGGAGTCTAATGCTCTTGTCAGTAAGTGCGTTTAGTCTCTGAGGAGGGAACGAACTGGTCGTCGGGCTCGATGTCCATTTCGGGAATGAGCTCGTAGTCGCCTTCGGCGGGCAGGTAGTATGCGCTGGCAGTTATGCCGAGGGCGGTCAGGACGAGGAGGGAGAAGGAGGCGGTGCACATGGACCAGGAGGAGTCGAGGACGAAGCCAGAGAAGAATCGGGCGTCGTGGTCGAAAACGTAGGACTGGTGGATGTTAGCATGTGGTCGCCACTGACCGAGCGAGAAATATCGAACGTACCACGATGGCCATACCAGCGCCCTGAATAATGGCACTGAATACCAATACTCCAACAACTACGCCCCAACCCTGCACCCTTCGTTGTACGCCACCTGCTACGATGACAACAAAGCTCACCAGCGTGCACAGCTCAACGACGACACCGAAGCTCATCAGGAATCCAACGGTGCGCCACATGTTGCAGAAGGAGGCATCTTTATCGCAATCGGTGGTGCGAGGGAAGGGGACGCAGTGCCCTGTTTTCGCAGAGCAGCGGGAGTGGAGGCCGTAGGAGTATTCTCGTTCGCCGTTCTGGAGCGCACGTCAGCAATGAAGGCCACAGTGAGGAGCAGACAGCGTACAGGACGGTAAGAAACCCATCGCGGCATGGCTATGCTGGCGATTGTCATCGCAGTGCAGACCAGCGTGAACAGCAGGCCCACGGTGTAAACGCTCCTGCGCGTCATGATGGCGCAAAATGCAGATCGCTTGGTGATGGTAATGGGAAGACTTTCTCTCGGGGTCGATGGTAGGACAGGCGTGGGTGGCTATTGCGCAGCTATGTGAGAACAGCGCGCTGTTGCTTTCGGCGTACGATGATCGCCTGTGCAGAAGTCACGCAAGCAGGCAGCGCAACTGGGTGGGGCGCGAACGCTTTCGGGCTGCCGAAGGGCGACTATGATCCTCGAGGACCCTGGACAACCTGCTGGAGGGGTGCAGGTTACAGAGGGGAGGCGCGCAGCTGCATGGTAGGATCAATATGTATGCGGTCGGGGGATGGAGCGTGGAAAAGCTTGAGTATTGGTACGGCAAGCTGGGTTTTGCACTACCGAATCATGGTCCCATGGAAACGACGAATTATCATGACGGCAGGCCAGAACGCTAACGACATCATCCCGCGGCGCTCACCGCTCGGACGTTTCTCGCGTGCCCTTTGATAGCGCGTAGCGCGATGTGAAAGAGTACATAAATCGCGCTGCGCGCTCATCAATTTCACCAGGTTTGGACTGGCCTCGGTCCTTTGTCGTGGTGGCTCGCGGTCGCTCCTGCCATTGTTGTGGTGAGTGTTGACGCCGTTGCCAATCTTTGTGGCTTGACGACCGTGCGCGATGCGCGCACATCTCCGATCTCACGATGCTGCGAAATTGCACCAGGCAACATCCCAGCCTTGTCGCCAGCTCCATTCCAAGGTCCTACAGAGCCTCAGTTGCTTTTTCTTGGATCTCGTGAGCCGCACGGAATCCTCCAGCTCCGCAATTCCACATGAACAACTCAGACCGTCACACTGTGCTCTGCGTAACATGCCAGCCTCCAGCTTGTGGTCAGGTACAGACTGGGAAGTTCCGTGACGCTGTTGAGGTCTGCGACAGTCTTCTTTGAGCGATCATGCCCCGAAAGACATGTTTGAAGTGGTCACCAGACCTTTCGGCGATAAGCCACCACCGAGTGTCAGATTCGCGAAGTGGGCACGTCGCGCACGTCTGCGCGCGAACACGTGGGGTTCCAAATGCCATGCTGAAACCATGGCATTCCTTGCCTCACGTCAGTGGACCGTGATGTGGATCACTCCAAAAACACCACGAATGTCGTTCGCCAACATCGATTCCGCGCTTTCGTCACCTGCGGCGTTGCACGACTGCTATCCAGAGCGTTGGTGATGGTGTCGCCGTGCTTACAGCGCGTTGTTGTTGTTGCGGGTATTGAGGGTTGCCTACCTTGGCAGGTGCCATCCCACTCCAACGTCTTGATAAGAGCACGTTCACCGCCACTGAGCGGCAGCAAGGCAGCAAAGTAGCCCAAAGGATGCGGGGAATCCTTTCACGCAGCCTTCTCTCACTGAGGCGTGATTTTGCTGATTGGCTCGTGTGTGAGCACACTGATAAGCAGCGCAGTCTGATTGGGCTGCACTACTACACAGCTTATGGAGTGCATGTGTTGAGGCGGGGTGCGTAAGTGCGACACCCTTACGTTTGCGCCGTTGCGCTTGTTTGCGCGACTGTGGCTGCAGACTCGTATCGACTTGATAGTTTGGAGAACTTCACTGATGTACTTATGAGGGTGGGTGAAGGACTCTCCTACACTGCGCAAGGCTTGTGGACGCTCTGTAAATAAGAGTCAGGATCAGACTTACTCAACCGCATAGTATGCTTTATACCGTAGTCGTCTACCAAAAGATTGGATAGTCACACGACGCGAAACACAACGCGTACACCGTACAGCAGGGCAACGCGGTTGTTGAGGTCCGGGGTGCATGGGTGTGCATTGGCTCCCCTCCTTCCCGCTGCACTCACCCTGCATCCGCTTCATGCCGTAGGCTCACAGCGAGCTTGGCCGATCAGGTTTTGACAAGGAATCGTTCTTTGTGTTCGACGTCGCTGCTTGCACGAGCATAAACGGTGTTCAGAAGCCGTTCGATGTTGTCTACAGGCATGGCATTGACACAGGCAAAGCAGTGTGTCCAAAGCGTCATCCCATCGAACAAAGTAGGTCCTGGCAATACTTTTTGCTACAGTCGCCAGGCCAACGTGTGAGGTTGCTCGAAGAATTTGGAAGAACAACACATCCAACGCGGCCAGAATCTTCTCGTATGAATGTGAATCAGTAGAGGTCGAAGTGAGCAACGGGCGGTTATCAGATCGAGGTACTTATACTTGGTTCAACCTCTGGCTCGACACCGCTACTCCTTGACAGAGATTCGCAGCCTTGACCAAAAGCCACGTTGAACAGATCTATAGTAACTTCGAAGACATACATGACAGCATGCGTCAGATCCTACACCGCCACAGCGATGTAGGACGTACGTGTCGGTATTTTGGTCGTAATCAAAAGCTTCTCCGTTCAGCAATCGTATACTGTTGGCATTCGTATCTCGGGCAGAAAAGCACGACGAGTTTCTCAAACTAATTTGAAAGATCTTAGAATGGCAAAAGTGCAATAAGACGCAGGACTGCAGCAAATTGAGAGTTTATACATAGTCACTTCAGCCCGACAGAGCATAGGACGGATGCACTGAGGCTTCGATCATGGAAGCTGTTGTACATGTTTTGCAAGCATTCAAATACACTCGCCAACTTTCGGTGAAGCAAGACACCAATAGAGTCAAAGGTTGTCTTGGCTTTGGCGTCGATGCAAAGGATAGGGTGAGTAGCAGGTAGAAGCAACGAGAATCGGGGACCTCATAGTTAACCTCTTGTCGTTCGCACGTGACAGCAAAGCTGCAGACTCCGCTGCAAGGAGAGATATCGCAGGTGATCGTTCATATTTGAGCAGGACAAACCGACAGAGCCGCAGCTGACAATGAACATGTCGCAAGCGCTTCAATTCTTTAGTATACCGTTGACTCAGGTCAAAAGCAGACATCGAACGTTTTGAGTGGGTCGTAGCCATAGATGTTGAAGTTCGCAAAACGTATCTGGTCACAGTTGCTTTGGAGAGATGGAGAGATGCCATTGCGTCTTGCATATCTTTCGTCGAAGAGATATGGCAGTTGGTGGAGGAAGGCAAGAGGCTGCCGGGCAGGTTGTTTGTATTTAGTTTCCATTCGCACACATAAGATGATGCTGTCGAGGATTCCGGCACAGAGGAAAATTCCCTCGGTCGCGAAGTCGTTTCTGGTTAAATGGATAGAAAGCGATGCGGCGCTGGGGCAAAGCATGCACTTGTGGGTTTGGTCTTGGAGGTGTTGCTCGTAAGGAGAGATCCTCTCAGATACCATGTACTGCACCCCACTTTTATAGTGCGCAGATACCAGCAGGGTGAGAACATAGCCTGAAGCCAACGTTGGCTTTTGGAAGAAGGCAGAAGGTGCTGGGTCATGAGCCAGTTGAATACGTCTTTGTTCCACATCCATCAGGTCTGAGTTGACTTTGAGCAAAACCTTGGGTGAGGCAGATGCTCGTAAGAGAAAGAGCTGAGCCTGGAGGAGTATCCATCTTAGGAGCGGGCTGCCAGCTGATTCTCTCGGTCGCGATCTCGTCGAAAGCACAACATTGATAGTAGTTGTCCGCCATTTTTCGACGATCCATCAAGAGGTGGGCAGTCATTCAGAAGTATTGCAGAGGACGATTCGCCTTTGTGTCGCCGACGCGCGACCACGAGGCGACGTCATGCCATTCTTGATCGAAGACTTTTGGAGAAGCGAAGAGAGCACGGGCTGCGCGAAGATCGCCACTTGTCGAACGTGCTGCGCAAACGTCTCAGTCCCGCCACCAGACCTCCGACTCGTCTAAAATGCAAGACAGATTGTCTTATAAGGTCTTCGCTTCTACGACTCAGCAAGCCGTTGGACGTACATCGATTCCATTGTCCGTCTCTTCAAAACGACTTGCCGAGCAAAGGTGGGACACGGAACACGGAATACGGAACGCAAGAGACGCTACCAAACCATCTCAACTGCAACATGTTATCTGGCCCCATATTTTTGCCATGTTATCTAACCCCGCATCTTTTTGGTCTGGGGTTCGGTGTCTTATCGTATGCCCAAACGCTTGGCTTGATGCCATATATGAAGGCGGGTCCATGATCGTCTCCCAATCCGTTCCGTTCCCACTTTCGCTGAAAGGATCACGAAGTTCATACATTGGGTTTTTGAAAAGTTTCCTGATAAGCCACGCACACAATGGATAGCAATTTGCTCCATGGACCAGAGAAAATCTCAGACAAAGCTGGCGCCACGCCCATGGCGAACGACATCGATGCAAGAGCTGGGAGCAAAGAAGATATCGAGAGCGGCGCTGTCATTCTTGAAGGCGAAATCAGTTTGGCCCAGGGACGTGGCGGAGAGATACATCGTGGTCTCAAAAGCCGCCACATCCAATTTCTGTAGCTTATACCATAACCTCAGTTTGAGATGATCACAGCTGATTCAGACAGTGCTATAGGCGGCGCTATTGGCACTGGTCTTTTCATTGGTAGCGGCAGTATCCTTAGTCTTGTTGGACCTGCTCCCCTACTCATGGGCTACTTGACGTTGATGATCGCTGTCTGGTCCATCATGCAAGTGCTGGCTGAGATGGTTGTGTACCTGCCGTACAAAGGTACGTGGCTTGTTTCGTAGCTGAATCGCGTGCTAAACAAGGTAGGCATCAGCGCCCCTTACTTGGTCCGACGTTTCGTCGAGCCCTCCTTGGCCTTCGTCAGTGGCTGGAGTTATTGGTACACTTGGTCGATTTTTATAGCGGCCGAAGCGGTGGCCGGCACAATCCTGCTTGAATACTGGGAAACACCTGTGCCGTCTGCTGTCTGGATTGCCATCTATCTCCTGCTTATCCTTGCACTCAATATCTTCACTGTTGAATATTTCGGCGAAGCTGAGTTCTGGTTCGCATCGATCAAGATCATCACGATTGTCGGTTTGATCATCCTCGGCTTCGTCATATTCTTTGGTGGTGCACCGACCAAAGATCGCCTCGGTTTCCGCTATTGGGAAAATCCGGGGGCTTTTGTTCCTTACATGGCTTCCGGAAACTGGGGCAAATTCCTCGCCTACTGGACCGCTACTGTACGTGCTGGCTTTGCGTTCGTCACTTCTCCAGAGCTCGTGGCTCAAGCTGGAGGCGAATCCGTGGCACCACGCCACAACATCCCGAAAGCTGCTCGTCGTTTCATCTGACGCCTCTTGTTCTTTTATGGGTTTGGCGCTCTGATCGTAGGTGTCATTGTACCGGCTGATGACCCCATGCTTTCATCTGGAGCATCCAATGCTGCTTCGAGTCCTTTTGTCATTGGCATCCAAAGGGCCGGCATTGTGGGGCTGAATCATGTTATCAACGCAGCCATTCTGACTTCAGCTTGGTCTGCGGGCAATTGCTTCCTGTATTCAGGAAGCCGTGTTCTCTACGGCATGGCCCTCCAAAAAGATGCTCCTTGGATATTTGGTCGGACTACTAAGCGAGGAGTGCCATATGTTGCTGTACTAGGCACTTGGATGGTTGGTATGCTCTCATTCCTGACGGTATCCAATGCTGGGGGTATCGTTTTCAACTGGTTCGTCAATCTGTCTACAATTTCTGGCTTCATTGCATGGATCATACTGAGCATTACCTATCTCCGATTTCGCGCTGCGCTGCAACACAATGGGCTGCTGGGTAACAGGCCATTTGTCGCAAGGTTTCAGCCATATACAACCTGGCTCATTCTAGTCTTGATGTTCCTCCTGGCGACAACGAACGGCTTCCAGGTATTTGTTAAGGGTAATTGGTCTGTTGCGGACTTCTTAGCTGCCTACATTACCTTGCCCATCATGATGGCGTTGTACTGCAGCCACAAAATTTGGTACCGCACACCGTGGTACATCAAGACGGAAGAAATCGATGTTTTTACAGGGAAACAGGAGCTGGACGAGCAGTGTGCCTTGGACGCCGAAAATCTGGTGGAACCCGAGGGGTTGCTGCAAAGGATCTGGTCTTGGATCGCTTAGACTCATGACTCCCAGAGTCCAATCGATAGTGGGGTGAGAGGACTAGAGACAAGGCACAGAAGGTGGATATTGCTTGATCGCTTTTTGCAGGATCGGGTTCTCAGTGTGCCGATATGGTTCGGGTATAGCGGGCAAAAGTCATCCCACTGAATGCTCAATCTATCCTATTTTCACACCATGACGTTATGTCTTACGACTGCAAGCATTGGAGCTACCTCTCTAGTCCCTCCTACTCGATGCTCGCGTACCATGATGGATTTAGATATGCCTGGCCGGCCGATATCACAGCCATAATGTAGCTCCTAGCAAAGACGCTCAGGACATGAGGCGATCGTCGCCCTACCGACAGACCAATGGATTCGAGCAATTGTTCCAAAGTGTAACGTGTTAGGCAGTGCATTCTTCGAAGATTATGCGCGTGCTGGGTACAATTGACCCAGACTGGTATCATGCATGCTTGTTCATATACATCTATCATACAACACTCTGGCTCCCTTAGAAGACGACATTCTCGGGATCCCGCTCGACCGTCTTCTTACGCTTCAGCATATCGTGACACAGCAGACTCGCGGCCACACTGACGTTCAGCGAGTCGACACCCACCTCGTCAACCTCCCTGCCGTGCTTGATGCCCACCTTGTAGTGCGCGATGTTCTGTAGACTAGTCTTGAGTCCCGTGCCCTCAGCGCCCATCATCAAGATAGCGGGGTGCTCCATGACCGGACTGTGTTCATCCAATTTCTTGTTAGATCGTGCTTGCGTGTAGATAATGTCACTCGAGTTCTCGTCTTCCGCTTCTTTGCCCTTGGGTGTGGGTACGGCGTCGGCGGCGTAGCAGCGCCAGCCGTTCCTACTGGCGGAACCCAGAAACTCGGCGGGTTCCTGGACCTTGAAGATGGGTATGGCCTCGGCCGCGCCCGCGCTGGCCTTGACTGCTATATGGCTCCAGGGCGCGGACTGGCGCGTGGGCGTGATGATAGCTTCGACGCCGAGGAAGTAGGCAGACCGGGCGATGGCGCCGAGGTTTCCTTCGTCGAGGATGCCGTCCAGGTACAGAATCAGCGGGAAGCGCCACGAGGATTTATACTTGTATGATGTCCGTGTGCCGTTGACGGCGACTTCTTCCTTTGTCTGCGGACCCAGGACTACCTCGAACTTGCCCTCTTCTTTCACGCACTCCTTCAGCTCGACGATGGGCGGCACAGGCAGAGGGCTTGCCTCAAGGATGAATCCGTTGTGAGGTCGTCCACTCGAGGCCTTGTCGAATGCGCGATCGTACTGATCCCCCACCTCGCGCGTTATCTGCCGCAGGTTTGATGCCTTGGCGCGCGCGAGCAGGACGTCACGGTTAAGACCGCGGCTGTTGACGTACAGCTTGTAGAACTGGCGGCGTTGGGCGCGGATGGCGGCGAGCACACTGGAGTAGCCGTAGATGAACTCGGAGGCCGCGGTGGTGTAGGGAAGAGAGTCGGGGGCGCGGTCGCGAGGGTCGGCGCGGGAGGGGATCGGGCGGTCTGGGCGGTCTGAGTGAGAGTCGCGTGGGGTGCGGTCCATGCGGTCGAAGCGTGAGGAGCGGTCGTGCTGGGAGGTGCGAGAGTCACGGTCGTTGCGGGGAGAGCGGCGGTCTTCGCGATCAAACGACCTCTCCGGTGTGCGTCGGGGTCTGTCGTCTTTCTGGAAGTCGTCCCTGCTGCGGAATGTTCTCTCGTCGGATCCAGACGTTGATTTCCATGACGAGGGCCTGGCTTGTGGCCTGTCGCTCCGCTCGAAGCCTTCCCGGCCACTAGACCTGGTCGAACGCTCACTATCACGCTCGAACCTCGCGGGCCTGTCACGATCTTGATCTCGTATGCGGCGATCCACGGCAGACTCATCTGGTCTCCCACCACTTTTCCTCAGCTCTTTCCGCCGGGGCGCAACATCTTCATCCTCCCATCTCCTGCGGCGTGCGCCTATCGACGACTTGCTGCGTGATGGTCGT
Source organism: Didymella sp. IMI 355093 (assembly GCA_027946495.1). NCBI lineage: Eukaryota > Fungi > Ascomycota > Dothideomycetes > Pleosporales > Didymellaceae > Didymella > Didymella sp. IMI 355093. The sequence continues at coordinate 1,443,506 of JAPEUZ010000006.1, forward strand.
GATCTGCCTCCTTCCCTATCCTCATACCGCGATGGAGCTCCTTCGTCATACCTGGAGCTCGGGCGCGCGCGGCCGCCAGATCGTGGTCCTGCGAACCTGTCCGGACCGCTGCCCCTACCCTTCTCGATGGCAGCAGTGATGGATTTGTAGCGGCAAAATGTGCGGGGGAGAGCTGTCCGTTGGGCTCGCAGCAGCGCACTACTGGAGACGAAGGAGTAAAACATTGAACGAGGGCCAATTTATAGGGAGATTCGGGCGACTTCTTGCCCTGAAGAGAGTGGCACGGCTCACGTTCACGTTCATCTGAGCTTTCGGCAACTTTTGGCGACGAACGGCCCGCCGTACTTAGCGCAGGCGCGTTATCACGCGTTGGACGTGCACCTCCACAACCACTACTGACGATGACGAAGTCGCATTCACCGCCGCGGTCGCTGGGTAGTAGGTGATACTGTATTTACCCAAGACCTGCAATTCGGGCTGGATTGTAACTGTGGGGTCGTCCTTGCAATCCGGTTCCCGCGCGACGCCCGTAACTCCCACACCTTTCGACGAGCATATAGTGTTACCGAGGCTCTGCAGACCATCGTAGACGCGTCGCAACGCCGAATCTCGAGTCGCCAGAATGTCTTCTGACGATGATGCTATCCAGCTCATGGCTGCCTTCCGAAAAGGCGTCGCAGCACGTTCCGGCGCAACTGCACCCAAGTCCGCGAGTGGCACGTCTGCCGTGCGCCGCTCAACACCACGGCGTTCACCTGTACAACGCGAGCCGCCCAACAAGCGCGCCTCAATCGCCGTAGAAAACTTCCTGTCCGAGTCCAGCTCCGGCGAGGATGTCATCAGCCCTGAGCCTCCGCGAAAGGTGCGACGGCTGTTGCAGATTCGCCCAAAACCAATCGTGAACAAAGAAGAGTACACCTACTATGAGCCGCAAGAAGAGGTTGAGAGCATCGTGAAGGAGTCAACAAAGCGGGACAACGATATCGTGTATGTGGTCAAGCTAGTAGGCGGCGAGACCAAAGAAGTAAGTAAGGCAGCTGCTACTCTGCAACTAAGGGACGGAGTGAGAGAGCTTGCAGCTGGAGGTAATAGAGCAGCAACTCGGCATGCGCTTCTCGAGTCACGTCAAAGCGTGCCGCAAGCTCCAGCCCTCCATCCCTCAATCACCAACTCACCATATTCTAACACACTCCTCAGATCAACTTCGACGACCTGCTCGAGCTTCCAGGTGGTCCAGAAGCCCTCAACAACCACCAGCAGTACGACGGCGCCTCTTCTCCCTCCGCAGACGATATGAAACTCCGCGGCAAGAAATCGAGAGCGAACAAGGACGGCTTCGTGGACATCACCACGGCCGACATCTCTTCCTCCGAGGACGACGATATCGAAGATCCCATCGAAGGTGATGACGACGACGACGAGCTCGCCCCGCGCCGCAGACAACGCCGACCTGGAAGGCCTTCAAGGACCGCAAAGGCCAACGGACGCCTATCACGTAACCGATCACACCTCAGCGACCCCATTGAGCTCACAAGCAGCGACGAGGATAGCGAAGACGCCGTGAAGAAGCGTAGAGGGCGCAAGAAGAAGGTTATTGAGCCCACCAGACGTTCCACAAGACAGCCAGTACCCGTGCGAGCCTTCGACGAGGACGGGAGTGAGGATGATGAGGACACCAGCGACTCCGACAGCATTCTGCGCTCAGATCTCTTGTCTGGCCGCAAGCGTAAGCGTACAGGCCTCCGTGCTTCTAAGTCCGAGAAGGTCCAGCGCGTTGGAGCTCGCCAGTCAGAGCGATCGACACGTGCCACAAAGGACATGGGCGAGATGGGCGAGAACGACATCTACCGTTCAGACTCCGCGCCCAAGATATCCGCACCGCAAGTCAAGGCAGTTCGAGAGATCTTCGAAACTTTGCCTCGCGGTAACTTGTTCCGCTCTCGCCACGCTGAAGGCTGCGAAGTCTGCTACGACGGTCCGAACGTCGCACCCCTTATCTACTGCCAGGGCTGTTCTCTTGCCTATCACAAGAACTGCTTGGGCAATCGAAGCTCCCGCGAGCACCTCGTCACCAAAGTTGAGGACGAGCGGTTCGTTCTGCAGTGCAAGCGCTGTGTCAATGTCTACAAGAAGAAGGATCGTTTTGCGCCCAACTTGGCTCAGTGTCAGGATTGCAAGCAGGACGGCAGCTCCTGCCGAGCTTTCAGAGATCGTAAGACCACCATGCAAGAGGCGAAAGAGCGTGAAGAAAACGGCGGCGATGACCCCATCACCGATGTACGCTCTGAGCTCATCAACAACCCGCACAATGTACTGTTCCGCTGCACCAGGTGCTCGCGAGCTTGGCACTACCACCACTTGCCTCCACTCTCACCCTATGCTATGGAGATCAACCGCGACGAACAAGAGTTGGCAGACGAGCGCTTCCGAGAATACTCTAACAAATGGATGTGCAAGGAGTGTGATGAGACTGACAACAAGAAGATCGGTGCGCTTGTCGCTTGGCGGCCATCTGATGTCGAAAGATTTGAGCCTGGTACGCCTTGCGAATTTCTTAGCGAAGACGACAAGCAGTACCTCATTAAATGGGAAAAACAGTCATACTTCCGCGCACAGTGGTTTTCTGGAGCCTGGACATGGGGGGTCAGCGCGCCGGCCATGCGCCGCGCGTTCTTCAAGAAAGAGGACGGGCCGAAGATGCGGACCGAGGATGCTATACCCGAGGAGTATCTACGAATCGACATTGTCCTTGATGTCCAATTCACGAGCATTGTCAACTCCAACCTCGAAACCGTCCAGAAGGCTCGTATCAAGGAGGTCGACAGGGCTCTCATCAAGTACAAAGGTCTCGGCTACGAAGATGCGGTCTGGGAGAAGGTGCCGGTGCCCGAAGAGGGCGACAGGTGGTCCGACTTCGTCACTGCGTACGATGACTGGGTAGCTGGACAACACATCCATTACCCTAAGCCAACCACACTAAAGACTAGACTTGAGAAAGTTCGCAAAGCGCCTTTCAAAGAATTGGACAAGCAGCCGGGCAACCTCACAGGTGGTGAACTTATGAAGTATCAGATGGATGGCCTGAATTGGCTGTACTACCAGTGGCATTCGCAGAGGAACGGTATTCTCGCAGATGAGATGGGTCTCGGCAAGACTATCCAAGTCATCGGCTTTATGGCGACGCTCGTGCAGGAGCACAGCTGCTTCCCCTTCATCATCATCGTACCGAATTCGACATGTGCTAACTGGCGGCGCGAGATCAAGCAGTGGGCTCCGTCCTTGCGCGTTGTTGCGTACTTCGGATCTGCACAAGCTCGCGAAATGGCCTACAAGTACGAGCTGTACCCTAATGGAGCCAAGGACCTTCGAGCACACGTTGTCATCACCTCCTACGAAACTGCCACGGACGACAGCAGCAAAAAATTCCTTCGAAACGTGAACTGGGCGGGTCTGATTACAGACGAAGGCCAGCGTCTTAAGAATGATAAGAGTCAGCTGTACACCGCACTATCAGCGGTCAAGGCGCCTTTCAGGCTACTCATGACAGGTACACCGCTCCAGAACAATACGCGAGAACTGTTCAACTTGCTGCAGTTCCTGGACGAGACCATCAACGCTGCGGAGCTCGAGGAGAAGTACGCAGAGATGACCTCTGACAACATCAAAGAGCTGCACGATATGATTCGACCTTTCATCCTCCGACGTACGAAGGCTCAAGTGCTGACCTTCTTGCCGCCTCTGGGTCAGATCATCTTGCCCATCTCGATGAGTCACCTCCAGAAGCAGGTCTACAAGTCGATCCTATCGAAGAGTCCCGAGCTGCTGAAGGCCCTGTTCACTTCAGACAAGGGCCTCAAGCAGCAGGAGCGTGCCAACCTGAGCAACATCTTGATGCAGCTGCGCAAATGTCTGTGCCATCCCTTTGTCTATAGTCGCGAGATCGAGGAGCGCACTGACATCGCTGCTGTCTCTCACCGCAATCTTGTTGAGGCTTCCGCCAAGCTGAGCTTGCTCGAGACACTGCTCCCAAAGCTGAAGGAGCGAGGGCATCGTGTTCTTATCTTCAGTCAGTTCCTCGACATGCTCAACATCATTGAAGACTTTCTGGACGGAATGCAGATGGCGTACCAGCGTCTTGACGGTACCATGGGCTCTCTTGAGAAGCAGAAGCGCATTGATCAGTTTAACGCGCCGGACTCACCCCTGTTCGCCTTCCTGCTATCGACGCGCGCAGGTGGTGTTGGTATCAATCTCGCCACTGCCGACACCGTCATCATTCTGGATCCTGATTTCAACCCGCACCAAGATCTGCAGGCCATTGCTCGAGCCCACCGTATCGGCCAGAAGAACAAGGTACTCTGCTTCCAGCTTCTGACTCGAGCCTCTGTTGAAGAGAGGATCGTGCAGATGGGTCGCAAGAAGATGGCGCTTGACCACGTTGTTGTTGAGTCACTTGATAACGAAGATGTTGATGAGCACGATGTTGAGTCGATCCTCAAGTATGGCGCTGCCGAGCTGTTCAAGGATGACGCCGCAAACCGAGACATTCACTACGATGATGCATCTATTGAGAAGTTGCTCGACCGTAGTCAGATCGAGAACACTCGCACTGCTGCTGACGACGACTCGGCTGAGGCACAATTCAGTTTTGCACGCGTATGGGCTAACGACACTGGTTCACTGCAAGATGACCTTGACATTCTAGACGAAGAGACAGCGCCTGACCCTGGCGTCTGGGACAAGATTCTGAAGGAACGACAAGCGCAGGCTGCTGCTGACGCACTTGCGCGAACACATGCTCTGGGTAGGGGCAAGCGTGCTCGAGTCGTAGGTGTTCGGCGCCACGGTACTGCCACTCAATCTGACGCTCTACAGAACGTTGACTACATGACCGAACAAGAGAAAGCTGAAGCCGCCGCAGCGGACAGCGAGGAAGAAGCTGCACCACCGACACCCGTAAAGATCGACAAGCGCAAGAAGAAGCGCTCTGACGACGAAAGCGATACTGACTTTCACGTCGACTCCGACGAAGATACCGAAGTCGAGCCGGAGGTACCGGAAGCCTACGTGCAGCAGGAGCTCATTGACCCCAACCAGCAGAACATAGTCAGCGGCCTTGCCAAGCAGTCTCCGGCGAGACCGAAGGGCGACAAGCAGCTGCGCGTTCCCGGCCAGCCTATCGCTCCACCCCCGCAAGCCAGTCCCGCAAAGCCGCCCAAGAAGGAGAGTAATGGTAAGCTGACGATCTCATCGGAGCCAACCGTTACCGTCAAAGTCAACAAGACAAAAACATCCAGCAAGAAAGACGCCAAAGAGCCAGAAGTCATCTCCTTAGTCTCACCACCCCCTTCACCCAAACTAACCGCAACCTCTGTAGTCAAGCCTTTCGTACGCGCCACCATGCCAATCCGAAACCCATTCGAACCGACCCACCCCAACACCATCCACATCTGCCAAGCATGCCACAAGAACCACCCCCCAGGCGCCTGCGAGCTCAAAGCCGCCGGCGTCGAGCACTGCGGTCTCTGTGGGCTGGCACACTACGGCTATGGCCGTACGTGCCCACACATCAAGTCAGAAACCCAGGTCCGCGAGATGCTGGCCGCGCTCAAGAACTCGCCCGAGAAGAAAGAACTCATCGACCTCGCGGTCAAGTACCTCCGCGGCGTCAAGGGCGCGCTGGTCCAGCAGAAAAAGAAAGACATGGAGAGGGCTGAGGGGAGATATCAGAACTTGGCGGCCACGAATGCGGCTGTGGCTGCTGCCACGGGTGGGAGGAGTCTGGCGGTGGGTGCAGGTCCGCTTCCGGCGCCGGGTGGGCCGCCGAGTCAGAAGTCCATGCAAGGGCAATATCTAGCGTTTGTCCCATCAAGCCAGCGGCTGGATGGTGCTCCGGGTGCCGCGCAGAGGTTGGATACACAGCAATATGTACCTAGCAGGACTGGTCATGTGGGGGGCCAGTTCGAGGAGCGAGGTGTTGAGAACGCGCTCAGGGGTTTCCTGGGACAGTGAGCGACCACGGGCGCAGGATAGGCGAGAGAAAGTCAGACTTGTGAAGTTCAAGTCAGCAGTTCGAGATCAAGAGGAATCTGGGCTTGGTGCTTGGAGGGTGGGTGGGATGTCCGCGATTCAATCTGGGGCGGAGAATTCGGGTGGAGGATTCGGGTGAAGGCAAAACAAGTATGCTCTGGGCGCGATCTCAGTTCGAAATCACACAACCTTCCAATGCAGCTTTGGGTCTTGTTCGCATGCAGTGCCAGTTCTGCTAATCGTAGTTGAGGAAGGAGGGGCATCATGCGAAGCCGATACAGTTTTGAGGCGCGAGGTTGTGTGAACTCGTCAATCTTCTTTCAACGTCTGAGAAAGTGGAGCACTCTTATCAGAGGTTTGTCGTTTGAGCAAGTCCCCTAGGGTTCTAATTGACGCATAATCGCTTTGATGGCGTCTACATGCCTGTTCCACGTTCTGGATGCGCGAATCTTCTCATAGGTGATATAAAGTGAGTATTTTGGAGAGCAGACAGAAGCAGACGTACAACTCACGCAATAATGTTTCGACGACTCATTAGGCAAAGGCAGATGTTGAAGAAGAGTAGCAAGGACAGTGTCATAACAGGAGAAGCGGTGAACGACTTTACACTTCCCCGTAGATTCTCAAAAAGGATCTCAGTGTGTGCAGTGAGTTTTGTTTGAATTGTTCCGGTGACTACTACATGCCGCATACAAACAATCTTTTGTGGAAGATGACTAGTACGCGTACACTCCAACATCCTTAGTTACAGAGGCCTCTATCGACTTTGTTGTAGCTGCAATCTGTGTCGTAGAAGCTACAACACTGTATCTCATCACGTACGACTGGCCGAGGAGATGGCGCAGCCACGGCGACCGTGACAATGAGGAACAGAGTTGCGATGACAGGCTTCATGGCGGAGTTCGGGAGTACGATGTGGAATGTTGCGTCTGCGAGAAGGTCAGATGCAAGTTGGTGGGAACGAACGAATTGATTACCTCGTTGCTCCGGTTTGGGCGCTGTAGGAAGGAATCTGGATACTATCAAGAGAAAGAAGAACTGAGGGCCGCTTTTTAACCTGGAGTTGATGAACAGTTGCACAAAAGTGTCACTGAGCCTTAGCAATAAGCACTTGGGGCGGCATAAATCCGAGAAGCTTCGATTCCAATCACGAGGAAGCTTTCTGCCTTTGCTGACTGCTGTCAGAGACATGCTCCCGCCCCCACACGAAGAATCCAGCCTTGCATCGGATGTAAGCAGCACAATACCCAGCAGCATTGCACACAACGAAGACTGGTCTCATCGAGCTCTTCGGAGAGAAGCTTTGACAGGTGGTAAGCCAATCCATCGATTCCACGCAAGGCTCATCAGCTCTCCGACTCTTAGCTGAGACTTGAGATCGGGGGCTATCGTTCAGTAACAGTGATCGTGCCAATACCCCGCGCGACTAGTTGACTCGGGTCCGTTCTAGCCTTGCTTTCGTGACACAAAGATGGTTGTGCAAACTGCAAGAGGACACACAGCCTGGCTGTATCTCGATCATTTGCAAGTTTCCCTTCCATGATGGAGAACTTGGAGTCGTGCACTCTGGGCACTGCAACATGTGTATGGTACACACATTCCCCGACGAGCACATTCAAATATTAATGGATGGAGGAGAAGTGCAACGGCTCCGGGCTCAGGAGACATCAACTGATATGTGTACCACAAGGCTTTTTCCGCTACCGTTAACGACCTTCGACCGCAATGTCAATTTCCACCTGCAAACAGTTCGAGTTTGACGGTGCCGATGCAAAATCATGAGATCGGACGGCCTGTATCTCCACACCTCGGTCGATATGCTCCAAGGCCGGGCTTTTTGCAAGAGGCGTGCCATTCTGTTGGCCCGGTGAGGCTGAGCGCACCAGCGTCATTGACTGGGTACCTCTACTCCCGCTGCTGTCAAGAAGGGAGTCACGTGCCCGCGCACGTTGACCCGAAGAACCCGTTTGCCGAGTTGTATGCGTTGTCATACTCGTCGTTCGCGTACGAGGGTGAAATGACCATGGCTGCACGTTCTCGAATTCGCCAACCTCGAACAACTCTCGCAGGATCGTCCAGGTGAAGGGGATATTGGCAACAATGACCGCCACTGATGATTCGCGAATATACCAAAACATCCACGTACGGCTGTAGGGTTGGGTCAAGGAATAGTAACCGTTCAAGACAGCGGCTGCAATGGCGAAGATTCCGATCGAGAAGATGCCGATTAGTACAAGCTTGCGCTTCCACGGAAGCGTCGAACGTATGAGCATCTGCAGCGCGATGGAGAGCATTATAACATCAGAAGAAATGTTGAAGACCGCCTTGGTGATCCGGTGATGCAGGAGTGTGTTGCATTGGGTCGAGTCCGTAGGTACTGCGTAGTACTCCTGGAATGGCCGACACCAGGCAGTGAAGTATAGAATCTGCATGACGATATATCCGAGAGCCACGTAGACTGAGAGAATTTTGATAGCAAGGTTTTCGTTGCGCAAAGCGGTGCGTGTTAGTCGGTAGTACATGAGTAGCAAACACGCTTTGCATGCCCATACCACAGAGATCTGCATCTGCTCCGTAACGATCATCATCTTACTGCCATATACGCGCTGAGACAGCCCATAGTCGCCAAGTACGCTGAAGTTGTAGTCTGGGGGCTCGAGGTTTGAGCCAGCCTTGAACCATTTATTGGATACAACGATCAAGGTGGTGTAGGCTGTGAGCACGAAGATGCCCATGGTCCAATCATCGAATTGAAGGCCTTTGATGGAGCGAAAGAGGATTCGGCGTGCGATGCTGTGATGCGTCAGCCTGCTGCTGCACAGCCTCGCCATAGAGTGATAAGCTTACAGTCTAACGATGATCATGCCTGCGCCGCAGAGCCACCAGATCCACGACTCACCGCTGAATGTCATAGCCATTGTGATAGAGTGACGACTAGTTTGTCGCAGCAGACACAACCTGCTATCCGGAGTCCAGATTGATTCTCAAGGTTCGTGATTTCCGAATGTGCATATTGCGACGCGTGATGCTCTTTGTTGGCACGTTTGGGTGTCTGAACGTGGGACTATTGGGGACCCGATGAGTAGCAGATGATTGCGATGTAGACGTCGGTCTAGCAGCGAATTGAGGTGTTAAAGAAAGAGAGGAATGAGAGCTGAGCGAAGCTGAAGTTACCGAGATAAGATGATTAAGACGATGCGGTGACGGTTGCGCTGATGTGTGATTCGCCGATAGGCGCATTGCGGGGTACCAGACTAGGGAGTGCAGGGCACCCTAGGGGAGGGATCTGCAAGCGCGTCCGCTCCCTGTCAACACCAACCTCCCGGAACCGTCTGCAACATCATCATCATCATCGTTCTCCTATCTGCAAAGCTGTTCGATGACAACAATCCACGACTAGTCTCCGCGGCACGCTCTTGTACTCCAAGGGGCTTCCTTTGAAGGGGACATATACTCAAACGACAAGAAGCCTTAGGATCAAGCATTCCAACTCGTATTGCAGTATTGAAACACCAACACGCACCCAGCAGGTTGCATTCATCAACGGTCTCGGAGGATGCAAGCCCCAGGGCTTCAGCCCCATGCATCCAGAAACCTGGTTGGTGAAGAACGCAGGTTTCGGCCTATACTCCTCGTCAGACACCAACGGCTGTTCGCGCCTAGCAGCCACGTATACGTATGCCCGTCCGTAAAGCCACCAAGATCTAAATCAATGATCCCTTTACTCGGTGCTTCCTTATCTACAGCGCCATATGTCTCAGCCCGGGAATCGTCGTCACATGGATATCCGTTCCGGCACCTGTCAGACCAGTCCATTGGCTGATGTATCCAAGACCTCCAAGTAATCACGACGGGTTTCGTCGGTGGTATCAGCGTGATTTGCATCTGCGCGCTACATCCCCGGTGGGCACGCCACAGCGACAAGCCCGGAGACTCGATCGTACAGCCTCTACCTGTCTGTAGGTACTTGCCTTGTTTCTCACGACATGTAATCAGAACGGCACTTGCTCAGCAAACATACGGATAGGTATGGATACACAAAGTGAAACTTGATCTGCGCAAAGCCGCAACGACACATGCGGTGGCTGTTTGAGGATTTGTGTAAGATTCGATTGATCTTCGGAATTCCGCAGCCAGGTGGCGGACAGATCATGGAGAGAGTATGTCGGCTTTCGGCACATGCTCAGTATCGCTTGTTGTTTTCAAAATGTTCATCACCTGGCAGGAGAAGGGAACATTCTAGCATGTGCTCTTGTTTCCAGACAGGAGCATATCAGAAGCCAGCTCATGCTCCTCGACTCATGTAGTGGGACGCCTTATCCTTGAACTAGAGATGTTTGGTTGCCGGAGCGAGTCTGGACATAGAGATTGTGTCTGTTGTTTTGGATTGATGGCAGAGCTCCCAGAAGCAGAAGAGAGCCGCATAACGTGGTGATACGTGCAGTTTTGGGAACAGAAGCATGCAGAGCTTGCTTTCTGATTTGAACAGATGCAAAAGACCGACAAGGACGAAGAAAAAGACAAACTAGGTTCCAGGGATCCTTATACACGCCATTCACCAGTCAGCTGCCAAGACTCGGATTTCTGAAAGGCTTCGAGCTTCGGAGGCAGACACACCAGTTGACGAGAGTTTCCGGCCGCACAAGGAATCCGCACATCGGTTGGGTCAAAGGCAGAGGAAACGGACGTAAGATGCTCCGTGGTCTGTTTCGACTTTTTCTCGGTCATCCAGTGTGACATACTTGCTTTTAGAGGTTTGGGTGGAGTACAGTGAGCGGTGGAGTAACACAGATGCAGATTCGAAACGTCTTGTTGGATCGTACACAGGAAGATTCACCGGTAGACACATCCAACGAATGGTCTCGACTTTTGATTGATCTAGCAGATGGTGCGTGTAACTGACAGGAGAGATTGCGAGAAACGTTGCGGATATAAATACGCGCGAGCCTAGTCTCCAAGATGGTATAGGATATTGCACGGTAGGAGTGGGTACATCGCAACGCCGCCTCACATGTAGCATTTGAGCCGAATGTATACTGACGCACTTGCAGCAGGTGTGACTAATGCACATGATCATGAGTTTTGTTGCATGCTACATTCTTTTGAGAAGACAGTTGCGGGACACTCACCAGCTAATAGGCCACCGTGATCATGCCGAGCTGGATATGTGTATTTGGAAATACAGGTACCGAAGTGGGTTTTTCTCCTTGTTGTCTTTGCGGTGGCCGACTGCGTCAGGAAAGCAGGAACGACGTTGTCCCCTATCTCAAAGGACTGTGATGCGCAGGCACATGGTTGTTCTTTCGTGCGTGTCGATTTTAGATTATAAATGAATGAGACGTGGATCAAGTCTTCAAATAAGCTCCTTAGAACGTCGCGTATTTACCACCTAAGAGAACAGGAAATCATGAAGCAGAACTCCCCTGTTAATCGATGCCGGACTACCTTCAGAACCCAGCCAACATTCTTCAGATACGGCTTTCAGAACCATGTTCGCAGTAATGGTTGGATTGGAGGCAGACAAGGCAGCGAAGTTCATATGGTCACGGTTCCTTTCGGGTCACTCCTTTTTTTGATATCAAACATTCAGAGTCCTGCTGTCCTTTTGCATTTGAACTTGGAGAGCAGGACAGGAACATCTACACCTTACTAACGCTGGGCTTTTGAGAAAAGGAACATGAGATACGCATATGGGGATTTTGGTAGACGCATGGCTAATGCACATACGAGGGACTTGAAATTTCTTCTCATTATCGCACATGTTCAGTCTGTCCAAGCGCACCAGTCCGCGACATCAAGCGCTGTAGTTCTTGTTTTCAGCCATGTAGCCTCCACCACAAGCTTCTCGATAAAAAATAAAAAACGCGAATACCGATGATGTTAGATTTGAGGAAAACGGAAGAGAAGAGCACAGCCCTGACATACCTCCCAGCATATCCCGTTAAAGAAACGCACGTAATCATATTCTAGTTCCAGTAGCCAGAAGAAAGGAACCGCACAGCACAGCCATGACATCCACACTATCGATCTTGGCAAAGAAACATATCAGCGTTTGAAATTACAGTTTGGATAAGGCAGAAGAAATCAGACACTCACTGCAACGCCAAAGGGATGAACTGATGGAGTTTTTTTCCCCTTCTTCGCGCATGCGCAGAACACAGAGCGGTCGGCACACACCAGAGTCTTTTGGTTGTTTTCAGCTTGGGCAGAGGGGCAAGGCATGTGTGAGCTTTTGTTTATGCGCCGATGGCGATGGTTCCGCAGTCAAGAAAAAGAAGAAGGGAACACATGACATCGCGTTTCCACTGGACGCAGAAACATGTGTGCTAGGAATAGTTGGAGACAGAGAAGTGTGACGAGGAAGAGGAACCAGGTGAGATGCGAGGGGAATATACACCTTCCACTGGACGTGCGTGAGAGCAATAGAACGAGGTTCAAGATGCACGGCCAGCGCACACTCACTCATATCATTACTTCTTACTCATCTCGTAGGCACCTCATCTTCGTGACATGCGACTCGTAAACTCGTCAAAACTATCTACACGCAAACGTGATATGCACAAGCAGGGTATCTTTCGCCAGAATTCCAACTCAAATCCAACGCGCACCGAAAATCAATCTCAAATCCATCGCAAATTCACACACCCTCAATATGTAACCGCCCCCTCGTCCCACGGGAAATCCCTCAGCTCGACCCTCGTGCACGTCAAGTACGGCAGCCCACCCTCTCTCAGATCCAACTCGAGGAAATTCCGCATCAGCGGCTTCACGGCATCCTTGGCTTTGTTCTTGACCTCTTCAATCCGTCGTTCAAAGCGCTTGAGGTTCTCGCGATTGTACTGCTCGTGCTGCAGCCTGAGGAAGCGCTTGCACTCGTCGTGGTTGAGGTAGCCCGGGCCGCCGGCGCCGATGAGGCGGAAGACGCGGCCGGTATTGAAGGGCTCGGTGGGACGGGGTGTCGCGGCGCCGTTGCGTGGGCTCTTGAGGATGGGGGCCGGGGGCGGAGTGGTGTTCTCCGCGAGCCATTGGCGGAAGAGACTCACGGCCATCCAGTCGAGCCAGTTGGAGCTCGGGGAGACGCGCTCGCCGCGGCTCGTGGTGAGGCTGAGGCGGAAGAGCTTGACTTCGATTTTGAGCTTGAGTTCGTCCATGTCCTCGACTTTGTCTTCGATCAGGTCGAGCACCGAGTCCGGGACGGAGTTTTGCAGTTGCGGGAGTGCAGTGGGCCATTGTCCGACGACGTGCACCATGGCTTCTGCGAAGATGGCTTTCGAGCGCGCCATGTAACCGAGCTTTAGGTACGAGGGCGGGTACTTTGCGATCTGCTTCCATAGTCGCCCCTGGAAACGCAACAGGTGGTGGTCAACGCGCGGCCCGATGACGGGGATGGCGTCGTACATGTCGGCCAGTGCGAGCAGGGACTTGCACTCTACATATGCGTGAGCGATGTTTAGGGTGTCGAGGGCGGGCGCGTGGTTGTAGAAGATGCGGAAGAGGTTGTCGTAGTCGCGGAAGATGGCATCGTCGGGGTCGGGGGTGTGGGGGCGGGTGTTGAAGTCGATAGCTGGGCGGTGGAGAAGTTGGTGCTGCGGAGGTAGGACGTGGGCTTGTTGCGTGCGGGGGGAGGTGCGGCGTCGCCGAACATGGTCGCCAGCGCGGGTTGTGCTCTCTGTTGCTGTCAGCATGGGCGTGCGTCTAGTGGGCGTAGGTAGGGTGCTGGGTACCTTCTGCACCAGCATCGGCACGTCGTCGTCGCTCCCCCAGTCCAGCTCGTACCGCCATCTCTTCCGCTCCTGTCGCGAGCCCGACGGATTCCTCGCCAGGGCCGCGGCGCTCATGTTCTGCGCGACGCTGCCCTCACCGGCGCCAGCCCACTCGTCGCTCGTGCCGGCCTCGAAGAAGCCCGAGCATTGGGTCAGGATGAGCTTGTGCAGAAGGTATCGGTTCTCTCTGCGGCCGTTGCTGATGACGATCTCGACGTCGCCCGTGTGCGTGAAGACGGGGAACTCGTTCTGGCTCCCGACGCTGCTGCCGCCGTAGCTCGAGCCCCCAGAGCGGTGCGGGCGGTGTCGCCGCAGGGTCGAGGTGCGCGACGAGTGCGAGGCGACCGAGGGCGGGCGCCGTATGGTGAGCGACGAGGCGCGCTCGGCGCTGACGTTGCTCCCAACCTGGGAGTCTGGGTAGGAAACCATGCGCAGAGCCGGCGCAGAGCTGGGAGCGACAGCTGTGTAGGCGTAGTGTAGGTGGTGGCGGTACGGCAGAGCAGAGCGGCCGTCGCGCGCGCAAACGAGAGGCTGGAGGCTGTCACACCTCTCCAGCAAGGAGGGGCGCGACGAAAGTAGGTGGCTGCTGGGAGCAAAGCGTCCCGTGCGGCTCAAGCCCGGCCAAGGTCCAGGATGTTGTGTTGGTGATCTGAAGGCTGGAGCGCTAGTCCGCCCAGGTCCCCACCAGCACCTCTGAAGAGTGAGCAGCAACCAGCGGAAACGCACTGAAAATGGAAAGATGAAGTATCGAAGGAGAAAACGAGGCCGTGTTTCAGCAGACCTGCTGCACCTCACAAGACTGGCCTGCGCGTGGCGTCATCTGCTGCTCGACGCTTTCAGCGCGCCTCACAGCCAATCGCGCGCGCCAGCCGGCCACCGCTTGAATCAGCCTCGGGGGCGTCCGCACACCCGCCCCACGCGACTGGATGACAGGGACCAATACTATGCATGCAGGGGATGAAGTCGCCTACCAAGTCTGAGTGCTCGTCTAGTATACAGGGGTATGGACAATATCGTACATGTGACGCTAAGCTTGCTTCGAGATTTCTGTCTGCCCTGCCATGAACGGCTGCAGCACTGCTGGTATCCTGACAGTCTGGCTCTTCTCGTCCCAGTGGTTCTCCAGGATAGCTGCCAGCACGCGTGGTACCGCCAGCGCCGTGCCGTTCAGCGTGAAGGGGAACTCGAGCTTGTTCGCGTTGGCTGTGCGCAGACGAGTGTGCAGTCGTCGGCTCTGGTAGTCTGTGCACATCGAAGTCGACGTGACTTCACCCCACCCGTCATCTATCGAGCGTCGCGAGGGGAAGAAGGCTTCAATGTCACGCTTCCTGATTGCGCTTGCGCCGAGGTCGGTGCTGGGCATCTCGAGGATGCGACAGTGGAGACCGAGCGCAGTCAGGATCTCGTGTTGCATGCTCAGCATCTCCTCGAAGACGGCTTCTGAGCTCGATGCATCGGTTGCGGTGAAGTGATCGTCTCCAGTCTGATCTGGCGCCGTCCAGGCAAACATCTCGACCTTGGTGAACTCGTGAACGCGGTACAAGCCCTTTGTATCTGCGCCCCTCGCACCGGCCTCCGCTCTGTAGCATCTGCTCACGCCAACCGTCTTGAGTGGCAGCTCCGACTGACTTAACACCGTGTTCGCCTTCATACCAGCGAGCGGGATCTCGGCTGTCCCTGCGAGTGCGAGCTGCGGTTTCGCCTTGTCCTTCTCCGACTGCTCGATCGCATAGACCTGCTGCTCCCCGTTCTGATCCCGCGGCTGGAATCCACACGCCGATGCAATGTGCGAGTAGACTAGCGACGGCGGCGCAACCACCTTCCACTTCTTCTGCCGTGCCACGCTCAGCGCGTACTGGACCAGCGCCTGCTCCAGCATCGCGCCATCGCCAACGAGGAAGTACCACCCCCAGCCCGACGTTTGCGATGCGCCAGCGAAGTCCAGTATCCCCAGCTGTTGCCCAATATCCACGTGACTCTTCCACGGTTTTGACTTGTCCGGGTCGGGGTGCGAGCCGATGTAGTCCACCAGCGCCGCCTCAGTGCCAACAGGCGTGTGCACACTACTCAGGTTCGGCAGGTCCTGTGCAAGTCCCTCAATCTCTTCCTGCAGCTGTGTCTCTTTTGCCTCAATGTCGCCAAGCTGTGCTTTCATGGTCTTGGCTTCAGCCAGCGCCTGCTCTTTCTCCTCTCCACCTTTCGCTATTTGGTCGCGCAGCGCCTTGTTCCGTGACCGCAGGTCGCGCGCCGACTGCTGGAGTGCAAGCCATTGCTCGTGCAGCTCGATGATGCGCCATGAGCTCTTTGCGTGGGCGCCGTAGTTGCGATCTATGCAGTTTTGTTCGTAGAGGCCGGGCGCGTTGCGGATGTGCTTGATGTCGATGATGGGTTTCGGGGCGAAGGCGGGTTTTGTGAAGGCGCGAGATGATGCGTATGACGGAGAGCGTGATGTCTGGATGGCATTGGGAGTTCTGAGAAGCCGCCGGCCCCTGAAAGACCTGCCGATTGCTTTCATTGCGTGGTGGAAGGGTCGATCAGATCAGTCGATGCATGGGGCCGTTCGTAGCTTCCGCCTCGGAACTTTTTGGCGCTAGTTTAGACCCCTGTCCAATGGCGCGTCATTGTCGCGTCTCCTTCACCCCCACCATCGTGCACCACGAAAGATGACCTGGAAAGACCATATACACTTCACAACCCAATCAACACGCGTTCGGCATACTCGTAGTCAGTCTGCACATGGCTTTGACCCCGCACAAGCGAGCAGGTGAGGCTGATTGGGAGACTCCTCCCACAAGACATTGAGAGGCTCTCATCCCACAGTTGCTGGTCCATCGATGCCTCATGGAGCAACATGCAGAGTCGAACCCCAGCCAGTCAGGGTATCCCATGTACGATCAGGAGTTTAATCTCATCATGAGTTTAAACATGTGACTTAGTCGCGCCTAAAACTGGACCGGAGCAGCCTTGCTATTCGCTAGAGCATCACGTTGACCAAGCTCCCGATCGACTTAAACTCCTGATCTCGCGGCAATGCCACCCTCCTGTTCCCGTACTTTTCGAAGGGTACAGCATTCCACGTAATGGCTTTTCTCACGGCTTCTCGGCGCCTTGGCGCCTCTCGGTGGTACTACCTACTACTTACTCATGCGCCAACAATGGGTGCATTCCATGACATATCTTCCCTCCGACAACACATCACATACTCTTTCACGGATACAAACGCTCCTCATTCAGGCCACGGCACTACATCCGAGAGCCTATCGGCAGGTCTAGAGACCGAGGCGATATGTTATTTCACTCATTGCGCAACCCCACGCGTCAACGACCTAATGCGACTATGGTCAAGAGACTAAATGTCGCGTCATGAATTGAGACACGATGGTTGCAGAGGAAAGCGTAATCGTTGCCCGGGATGCGCAATCGCAAGCTGGAGCAGATACCACTACCAGTGATATTGGCAAAGTGCAGCGGGATAGATTGAACTTGGGTTTCGGGCATAACAGCAGCCTTGACACATTCACCCAAATGTAGGAAGGACGGCGATTCACGCACGATCAACGTCAGCTGAGGCTGCTTCCATCAATCCTCACAGCTGCTGCATACAGGAATGGCTATCATTCTCCAGGCAGGAGTGGGCTACGTGATCAGTTGGGTCAGGCGAGGGTAATGTGTCCGTAGCCTGCGAATGGAGCAGTGACGTCGGCTTGTGGCATAGCTCATTGTAAAGAATGCAGATTGTACGTCCACCTTAACCAAGCATGGATGGACTGCCGGACGATCGGATTCGCGCAAGCAGCGTTGAGGCTGGGACTACAACGCTCAACGATCCCATTCCCTAGCTGTTTCCAGGGCATCCGATGAGGTGACGACCATCTTCTCGGCAGAACGAGTACTTATAAAGGGTTCTGCAGCCCAGCCCCTTGTCGAACAGTATCAGAGCCAAGCCATCATCCTTTCAACATGAAGACGACCTTGTCTTTTGCGGCACTGCTGGCAGCATGCCTCGCGGCTCCTGTGCAAGAGCTGGAACAGTTTCCTCAGGACCAGCAGGATGCTGCAGCATTGCTTCGAAGACAGGAAGCCCCCCTCCCCACAATCACTCTTCCCTCCACTGAAACCACGACAACAGCAGCAGCCCTACCCGACGACACGTTAGGTACTGATACAACAGCGGAAGCCGTGACTATCCCAGCGACTACAACTGCAGCGGATGCGGACACAGCGGCGCCAACAACGGTCCTGATTGTTGAAACCACCAGCTCTGCGGCAATCCCAGTCCTAGGAGACACCACGTCTGTACTGGTTCCCGTAGACACTACGTCTGCACTGGTTCCCGTGGACACCACGTCTGCACTGGTTCCTGTAGACACCACGTCTGCACTGGTTCCCGTAGATACTACGTCTGCACTGGTTCCCGTGGACACCACGTCTGCACTGGTTCCTGTAGACACCACGTCTGCACTGGTTCCCGTAGATACTACGTCTGCACTGGTTCCCGTAGACACTACGTCTGCACTGGTTCCCGTAGACACTACGTCTGCACTGGTTCCCGTAGACACTACGTCTGCACTGGTTCCCGTGGACACCACGTCTGCACTGGTTCCTGTAGACACTACGTCTGCACTGGTTCCCGTGGACACCACGTCTGCAGTGGCTCCCGTGGACACTACGTCTGCACTGGTTCCCGTAGACACCACGTCTGCACTGGTTCCTGTAGACACTACGTCTGCACTGGTTCCCGTGGACACCACGTCTGCAGTGGCTCCCGTGGACACTGCGCTTCCATCAGACTCGGCTTCGATTACCGCAACAGCGATCATCACACCGATTCCCGTCGCCACGCCATCAGATGTGAGCGACCTCCTGTCATCGACCCCGGCTTCCCTGTCCAGCGAGCTGCCATCAGGCATCGTCGCACCAGTCGACACCAGTTTGCCATCCAGCACCCCCGCCTCAAGCGACGTTGCATCCTCGACTCCGCTAGAGTCATCGACACCCATCAGCTTCTCAACCGCATCAGTGGACACTGCAACAACCGCGCCAATGCCCTCCGACATCCCAACCGGCACCGCGCTCCCCGCCGACACTGGTCTCTCGTCTTCCTCCACCCCATCATCCACCCCAACATCCAGCAGCATCTTGCCATCCGGCATCGCGGCTCCAGTGGACACCGGTCTTTCGTCTTCCCCCACCTCAACGCCCGCTCCTACATCCAGCAGCATCTTGCCGTCCGGTATCGCGGCTCCAGTGGACACCGGTCTTTCGTCTTCCCCCACCCCAACATCCAGCGGCACCTTGCCATCCGGCATCGCGGCTCCAGTCGACACCAACCTGCCCTCGACAACGACCAGCACCACATTCACCACGACGACGATCACGGAGCCGTCTCCCAGTGCTACGCAGTCGCCGGTCAACGCGGTTAGTCCATTCGATGGGCAGCCTCAGAGGCCTCCCAGTGATGCTGGTGATGGTGTCGACCCGCCGTACTTCCCGTGGTTTTTCAACCCGGGTTTCGGATGGCGCGGACGCTTTGGGCCGCCTGCGCAGTAGTGTGTTTAATCCATACCAAACACACTGCGCTTTGCGCTGTTGACTCGCGCCGAAGAAGGACGTGATGGAGAGGAGTAGAAGTAGAGAGTTGGACTATGTAGTTTGTTAGTGGTAATGAATGTCGAGATTGCAATAGATATTGCTTCTATCCTGCGCAGGCTCTTGCACGTATGTGGTTTTTCACTTTGATGTTGAGAATGCACATGTCTACGTCTATTGTCCGTGGGTCTGGGAGGGGGGATGAAGATATCTTGCTGCTACAGTTTGTAAAGGTCAAGGCAGAGAATGCAGAGTACCATAGTCAAAGAGTAGGTGAGAAGACACAAAGCAGATCAGCGTCATTGGTGTGCTGCTCTCTGAATTGCAACTGATGCCTTCGGCACGGCGAAAAGAGGACAAACATCGAAGATCAAAGAATGCCTCAGGAATATTCAATGCGTACAAACTCAATCTCTGCGCTTAGACGCTTAACGCTATCCGGACTAGGACCTATGCTTTGCTTGAGCCGAAACAAGACAACATATCGTGCACCAGGGATGATTACTTGATGTATTCAGCACTTATCTGACCGAACTTCAGCTCAATTGCTGACTGAGTGATTTTTAACTTAACATCGTCTCTAGCATGTAAAGTGATTTGAAGTTCTGTGTCTAGATCGTTTTCTTCTTATATTGATCATCTGGCCAGGTCGAACAAACGGCGGTATTGTGCCTCAGCCTCCGAAGGAGTTTGGACTAGGCCATCACTTCTCACGAATCTCCGGAAAGATTCAAACTACCTAAGAAACACGATGAACCACGTTCGTCCGAGCAGCGCTTTCGACGATCTCAAGTCTCGAACGATGCCGCATCACTGACCAAAAGGTATCCCAACCCCGCATTGGCCTACTGAAGCTAAAAGGTGAAGTGGTGTCTGGCTACATCGAGCCGAAGGAAGGTTTAACCTCCGCCCCTTGGCATGCATGGGTGGCGGGTGAGGCTGAATCGAACCAGTGCTGCCGACCTTACCTCACCACCTTGCAACGATCCGACCTTGGTCAATCGCAATTGTTGCGAAACCAACGTAGAAAGTTGATGGTTACGGGAAATCGAGGTTTAGGTAACAAGACTCAGTTCCGGGCAACTTGCAGGCCTACCGAAAATGGCAACGATTTGAGTATGTGTACCCCACTGCAGCTGCTGAAAGCACGATGAGGTCATGTAAGTGAGGCTACAGTCGAGCTGTGCTCAGATGCTTCCTGGAGTGCGCCTAAGGCTGAGAGGTGGAGTCTAGACTAAGGTCTCCATATCATCCACATGTATAGCGGCTCGCGCTCGGCAGCTAAGCCGAACACCACGATGGAAGTCACTCTTTTCCCACATATCCAACTCCTGGGTTTCCCGAAATGTGTGGATCCATAAGAGCATCGGCTCAGTTTTGAGCACAGCGTGAACGTGACTCAAGGTTTGAAGCCCATGCAGAGTAGCACACAACAGAATCTCGTGTCTCTGTGTGCACTGATAGCACCAACCTCGCTGCATGCGGGGACATACCAATCGAAATATTAGTGGCGAGCCTCATGCAGCCTCTTCGTAGCGTTTTCATGAGATTTAGACTTCGCAGGCACTCTGACTCTGACCGTTGTCTCAATCTGGTGTAGTCGCCTCTCAGCACTCAAGAAGCAAGCCCGCGATGGCAAGCATCTTATCGAACATGCCTCGCCGACCGCATTGACGACCAATCGACGCACACGGCGTAAATGAGAGCTCGAGACTGGAATCAAACATCGTGTCGCAACGGCAGAAATCGAAAGTCTCGACTCTGCTACCACATATAAGAAGGCGCTGTTTGTACGTTGAAGGAACCCAAGAAAAAGCAGCGACTGGATCACATCTCAGTCAAAGCCCAACTCGTCCTTCCCCGCAGATACCAAAACATCATCCTCATCATGAAGCTTACCTTCGCCCTCATTGCCCTTGTGGCAGCCGTCACGGCTATTCCAGTTGCCGCGCCTGAGCCTGGTCAGTACTCCCATCCCCCAGAGAACCTTCTCTCTTCCACTGATCGTCTAACAAGGCGCAGATGCCGTCTCTGTCCGACCTTACGGATTCAAAAGGGAGGCAGACGCTGATGCACGCGGAAGACGGGACGCAGTGCCTGACGCGAGGGTAAGGCGAGATGCACTACCTGATGCTCGAGGCAGGAAGCGCGATGCCTCCGCTGAAGCCGATGCCAGAGGACGCAAGAGGGATGCTGAAGCCGATGCTCGGATCAGACGATACTAAGCATGAATTTCAACCTCGAACATACAAGATTGATCTAGTAGTTGTCCGCTAGGAAAGGCCAGACTGAGATACATTCCGTTTGATCGCGTCTCTAGAAACGTCACGCTAGGAATAAATGCTTGATGCAATGTCCTCGCACTCTCTCCGTGACTTCCTGCACTAACCTGTGTCGATGCGATGCGATGTTGAGTCGGTCTTTAGTTGTCATCTCTCAATCCTCTTTCCTAAACCAGCCTCATACCTTTCACTTGACGATGCTAGATATCGTTGCGGTGCTGGATAAGCTGTATAAGGGGGCAGATGCTGTTGGTTCACGTTGAATTTACCCGCTGCCCTTCGCGAGCCGAGCGATTGAATAGGGGTGTGTGTTTTATATCAGTGACAGGACCGCAGAGGAGAGAAGGAACATCGCAGACTTGCATGCGGAGCAATGCTCATCACCGACATGAGGTGCAACGAACTCGAGAAGCGTCTAGAGGAGATCCATCCTTATGCTACGTGCGCTCGAACTTCATTATGTCCGGGCTTGACCTGCTCCAACTCTGGTAGCTACGTCAGCACCTATTGAATCTCTCCTTTCATGGTACACTGCTCTCCTCTCTCCGTGACCCGTAAAGGGCCATCTATCGCACATTCCCCAGCGCAGCCTTCCTATTGCGCTTAACAAGCGCACCTAGCTTCCTCTCCAGAGCATCTTGTTCCTTCCTTGCGAGCGCAAGCACACTCTCCGCCTCCTCGAGGCCGAGGACACTCCTCTCATTCCTCAGCGCAGCAGCCCTCGCGTTGAGAATCAGTTGCGCCTTGTCCCGATTCGGTCCGCGCTCACGACCGATATGCTCCAGATCCCTGACAAACTGCTCCGCACCCTCGCTCTCGTAGTACCTCTCGATACTAGGTATGCCCGCGGACACCAGCCCTTGCAGGCCAGAGAGCCACACGCCACCGTCTTTGTCGGGCGATAGCGATGCGACGCCATCGATGTCTGTACTCCCTACCGCACCGCCTTCGACGAGCGCGCGCGCCGCACGCTCGAAAAGTGTGCCTTGCTGCCCGGACGACGCAATGCTGATCTGGCTGGTACCGCTTCCCGGTGTGCCGCCCACGGCAGCCATTTCGGGTCTCGGGTGGTTTGGTGGTGGGTTGTCTGTGGCCGGGAGGACGAACTGATTGAGATATGTGCCTGCGTCAGCGGGAGTCTGTTGCTGGACTGGTGGTGGAGGCTGGTGGGCGAATTCTGTGACGGGAGGAAGGTGCTGGGTGTATGTTTTGTAGTCGAAGGTGAGAGTGTTGGTTGGCGAGTTTGGCATTTTCTTGCCGACTTCCTTGAGCGCGGTGGCAATGGTGGGGAGCATGTCCGAGGAAGAGTAGGGTGCGGCGGTGTGCTGGGTGGTGTGTGATGATGGGTGGAAGCGTAGGTAGCCGCTGAGTTTCTCGATCTCGGATTCGAGGAACAGCGCGCGTTCTTCCAGTTCGGTGGTGAGGCCCCAAAGGAACTTCCCATTGGGGGTGATGAGGGTGCGGGAGTCAGACTTATCGTTGTCCCCACTCAGGTGTACAGGTTTCCTCTTTGCAAGCGCATCGAGGTCGGCCTGCGAGAAGTGAATCCTCTGGTCTGGCGGAGAAGTAGGAGCAGTGGAGTGGGGTGTCCGAGAGGTATGCGTCAGCGTCGAAGCAAGCGGTTTGAAGAACTCTAGGGCAGGAACCAAAACCTCTCCAGTCTGTTGGAGGTCATTGAAAATGGACTGTGCACTGGGTTCGCGCCTCTCCCTTGACTCATCAGGTTGCACCTCAGGCTCCGGGGTTGCGCTAGCAGAGTTATGTGCAGACTGTGCTTTGACCGAGGCGACTGTGGGTGTTTCCAAGGGCTCATCCTCCACAGTAGCACTCCTGGGCGACGCAGGTTGGCTCTTCGCAGCTGCCTCTTTCATAGCAGACGCCATGGCGGCGACGGGCTTGGGTGTTGTCGAGGGCTTTTTGGCCTTCTTCTTGCGACCAATGATCGGAGCTTGCACGACCTCGACATCCGACCCATTTTCAGCCTTCTCCTTCTCTTCTTCTTGTCGCTTGCGCTCTTGTCTGTTCTTCTTCGCTTGCGCTTTTGTGATTTTCCTCACGGGAGCGGAGCCGACGATACTGTTTGGTGGAGGGGGCGAGCTCGCTCTCGAGATCATGCCCGAGGTCATCGATGCCGTGTCGGAAATAAGCTCGCTGGCAGGAGTGCCAGGCTGATTCAACGAAGCGATGCTGGCCTGACGTGACCTAAGCTTGTCCACCGTAGGGATCTGAGGAAGAGGGGGTGTTGGCGCAGGGACAGTGGGCGGTGTCTCGACCTTCGGAGTCGATACCAATCGCAGAGTGCGAGGTGCAACCGTATGCTTGATGGGCGAAGGAGCCGCAATGGCGGGACTTGCAGGCACTGAAGTCGTTGTTGGGAGAACAATTCGCATGGTCTTCGCCGGCGACTCTTCTTTGCGTGCACTCATGCTTGGCACGGGCTCCTTCTCCACGATCTTAGCGAGAGGAATGTCGAGCTTACCAGGAGGCTGCCGCTTCGTGCTTGCAGTTGGGGTTCCAGGAGCACTTGACACGTCGGCAACCTCCTTGACGGCGATGCTTTGTCTGACATCTTCAGCTGGGGCTTTCTCAGCTTTCTCAGCCATCTCGACCTTCTCGACCTTTTCAACCTTTTTGCTCGCCGCCTTGGTCTTTGTCGTGACTTTTGAGGGCGTTTCTGGCGTCGACTTCTTCTCCTTCGGCTCTGGCTTCTTTGCCGCCGCATCTGCCGCGACCTTACTCGTAGGCTCGACCGGAACAGATGCTTTCCCGGCAGAAGCCTTCGTAGATGACTTGGTCGGCGTCGCAGGAATAGTTTTTGAGCTCGCAGCGGGCGTGGGATCAGCGATCTCGGCAGCTTTGGCAGTCTGTTTGCCCTTCTTGCCTTTCGTTGGTGTCTCTAGCTTGACTGGAGTCACAGGTACAACGGGTACAGCGGGCACGATGGTGGAGGAGGTTGTCCTCGACATCGGACGTGAACTAGGGCGAGAGCCTGGGCGCGACACAGCCTCGTCAGCGAGGGCTCTGGGTATAGCTGGAGCCGTGAAGCCTGGCGGAATTGAAGGTGTCGACCGTCGTGGTTGCTCGAAGAACTGTCCGCTTAGAGGTGTTGCCAACGGGTGGCGCAAAGGCTCGTTCTCGTCGTCGTTGACAAGCGCATCAACTTCGAGCGTAGCTTGATCGTCGAACGGTGTACCTACTATGCATGAATGTTAGCAACTGGGTTAATGCAAGCTTTTAACAATGGGAAGTGATGGCGGCCAACAACAACGGCGATGCGGATCGGCGAACGACTACAGAGGCAACGCTGAAAGCACTGGGTACATCATTTTGCAAAGGCGGTTCTCTCGATCATCTTCGTCACTTCAAAGGCAGAAGGATAGTAAGGAAGCCATCTCTCTATTAGAAAGTAAGCATGCCGACTGGTAAGCGGCAGGAAGGGGACTTTACGTACATGCGATGGCAATGACGAAGATGACGAGAGAAGTTGACCCAGGCGTCTGGCAAAGCAGCGTTCCACCCAAGTAAAGAAAGACATGAACAAAATGCGAGGTATTGAAAATCCATGTAATCGTGCCAAAGCCAGTCATCAGTTTTCATGGCTGGCCGTTCATTAACGCCGGGCAACTCAGTGCCTTTGCACTGTTGGTATGCCGATGCAGTGTTGCCAAACCCCAAAACGCCGTGCGTCGTTGCCGCATAGAGAAGTACTAAGACAGTATATCTGACCCAGCGGCCGACTAAGTATGTGAAAGAAGCGAAACGTCTACCATCGTCCGGCACCGCCGAAGTTGTTGTTGTTCGCGTAAAGAGAAGAAAATCCACTCTGGCCTTGGCCATACGGTCCCTGCCCAGCCATGTTCGCCTGGTGTAGCCTCGCCTGTAAGATGCTCGGGTCTTGCATGTCAGCCATACCGCCTCCTCCAGAGGAAGTTGTGTTGGCATGACGATGCTTCTTGCCCTTCTTCTTAGATTTCTGCGAACCAGAATCCTGGTAAGCACCAGGCGAGGGTCCATAGGGGAAGTTCAGCAGACCAGGGGCAGGGGAGGTAGAGGCCGAGGGATGTTGGTTGAGGAAAGAAGGAAACATTGACTCACGCTTACCAGAATCAGCTGTCCTAGCACCACCGTTACGGAGCAAATCCTGATACAGTTCATTGGTGTTTCGGTTGGCTGCATTTGCACCGTAGGGCAAGCCGCCAGTGGCAAAGCCATGGCCCTGGGCGAACATGTTGGTTCCGCCGACAGGTGGGGTGCCAGTGGGCTTCAGGCCTGGAGGAGGGCCCTGCACATTGGTGAAGAACTGTCCGCCTAGAGCCTGGTGCTGAGGCATCTGGTTGAACTGAGTTGCGTTCTTTGGCATCATCGAGTTTTGTTGGTTCATGATCTTCTGGCTTGCGACAGGCTGGACATTGGTCGACGCAGAAGCGTTGTCATTGGCGAAGTTAAAGCGAGACGTGTGCCTGGCATGGCCCGGGCCATTTGCTCCAAGGTTCGGTGGGTTCTGATTGCCCTGCAGCGTAGACAGAAGCGCAGCGGACTGAGGTCCAGACTGAAACTTGGAGAGCAGAAGCTGCTGCTGTTGCGCCGGTGTTAGGGCCCGGTTGTTCAAACCAAGATTGCTGAAATCATCCGCAAGGGAGCTGGAACCGAACAAATTGCTGCCAAAGGCTTGCTGTCCTGAGCCGATAACGTGTTGGTTTTGATGAGCGTTGCTGGATTCGGGATTTCCCTCAGGCTCCCCGCCAAGTTGAAGGCTACCTCCAGCTGTCGCCTCGTTCTCTTCGGGCTCTGCCGCCGCGGGGGCTGGCTGAGGCTGCTCCACAGATTTGACTTGAGCCTCGGCTTCACGCTGCGTCAGAAGTTCCTGTTCCTTTTCCCTCATCGCACGTCGTTTGGCGCCACCGTTGGGATCCAAAAGTTGAGGAAATTCCATGATTGCCTTGAAATCTTCCTCTGAGAGCGCCTTGCTGGAGAACACGAATTTGAAATCGGAGTTGCAGATAGTTTTGAGAAGACCCTCGAAAGCTGAAGCAGGCTGCTTCACCGGCTTGGGCTCCGGGGATGCGTTCTTGGACTTCTGCGCCGCCTTCTCCTTTGCCTTTTCCTTCTTTCGCTCCTCCTTCTTCTCTTCCTTCCTGGTCTTTGGCTTCGGCACTGGCTCCTCCGGCTTGGGCGGTTCTTCCTTCTTTGGTGCTGGGGTTGGCGCCTTCGAAGCTTGCGCAGGAGTGGCACTCTGTACCATTGGGCTCGGATGAGATGCGATTGTCGAGCGACTAGCACGACGCTCGAGCGCTGCTTTGCTTGCCCAGCCTGCAGTTGCTGGTAGGCCCGGTGCGTCTTGCGTGGGACTCGATCCCTCGTTGCTGTGCTGTCGACTCATGGGTGCGGCAGCGGTGGTGATGGCGGCGGAGACGGGAGGACCAGGGTGAGCGGGAGGTGCAGAGCGGGACGTCGACGATTGCGCAGGCTGCTGCGTTTGGATCGAGTTCATCATCGACAAGTCCTGGCGCGTGAAACTCTCGTTGTCTTCGCCGGGTTCGTGCAGGAACATGCAGTTGCGGTTGTTGCACTGCTCGCCGCGGAGGTAGGCTGAGCAGTACTTGGTCGTCCCGTATTGCGCCCTGTTGTGAATAAGTATGCTGGGTTAGGGGTGAGTGCATCATTCGTGACGTACCTTAGGACCCTGTCGCCATTCTGCGAGCCATCGACTGCAGTGATACAGGCTTCGGCGTCTTCCTTGCGGGCGAAGGTGACGTAGACACCAACGGACTGCTGGTGTTGGGCGTTCTCGCGCGCTTTGCTGACGACGATCTTGATGATCTTGCCGTACTGGCCGAAGTAGTCCGGGCCGCGCAGCGTGTCGAGCAGCCGGTCTTCTCGTATCGTTGGAGTAAGGCCTGTCACGTATACGAGGTTCTTCTGGACGACACGCAGGCCGGCGAGGTGCTTGCGGCTGAGCGAGTCGGCCTCAGCCTTCTGCGCTTCCTTTTGCCGTATCTGGGCATTCTTCTTGGCTTTCTGCGCAATCTGCTGCTTGTGCTTGGCCATCCTGTATGCTGTTAGGGGAGAGGTGCTGGGGTGGACGGGCGTGGGGGACGCACTCTTCGGGCGTGATGTTCTTGAACTCGATGGTCGAGTCGTCGTACGGACGGCGACAGGCGGGACACAGCCCGTTCATCGTTGTCTTGATGTTGTTGTAGCAGAACTGGCATATCTGGCAGCACGTCAGTACGGGCGACAACGCAGGCCCGCGGCGCTGGACGTGGGCGTACTTGGTAGCCGCAGGGACATGGGCGGAAGTTCCTGTCGGAGAGGTCGAACTCCTCGACGCAGAGCGGGCAGCACTCGTCCTCGTCGTCGTCGACGAACTGGTCATACTGGAGGCGGGACATGGTGGGTGTGGAGTCGCAGGTATGCTGGGGGATTGCGCTGCGGGTGTGAGGTGGCCACCGGGTGGGAGTGTGTCGGGGCAGTCTATAAAGATGCAGGTGGAGCGAGAAGGGTCTCGTGGGGAAGCGTGGCAGATGCAAAGGACGCAAACAAACGCCGGCCGTGTCAAGGAAAGAGATGCACTATGTTCGGGCGGAGATGGTGGAGTGCGCTGGAGCAGATGCGAGTTTGACAGTCCTGCCTTCTTCTTGCGCTAGACGGAAGGTGCACGGGCCGCGCCTTCCCTCTGTAGGCCGGGCAGAGGCGAAGCTTGGAGAACGTCAGTATCAGAGCCACCTTCACCACCCCATTGCCTGCCACGCCCAGCTGCACCGCGCAGCCCCGAACGCCCCCAGACACACACACAATGGCAATGAGGCTTGCAGTCAGCCGGCCATTGGCCACCGCCGCGCGCTCGACGGCCGCCCGCGCCTTCTCGACGAGCGCGCTGCGGGCGAAGGAGATCGCCGGCGAGAACACGGAGACGCCCAACATGCGGGTAGGCTTGTTGTCGTGTACGCGAGACTGTCTAGAGCTGACACGATGCAGTATGCCCCGCGCAACCCCTCGGAGACGCTCAAGCGCGCCATCGTCAACCCGGTCGACAAGTTCAAGGCCAAGGGCGAGGGCCTGCACACATACGGAAACTACCTGATGTCGTGTCTGCCCAAGTACATCCAGCAGTATGCGCAGTCATTCATGTCCAAAACACTTATGCTGACTTGTCCAGGTTCTCCGTCTGGAAGGACGAGCTCACCATCTACATTCCCCCATCCGGTGTCCTTCCCGTCTTCAACTTCCTCAAGTACCACACTGCGGCCGAGTACACCCAGATCTCCGACATCACCGCCGTCGACTACCCCACCAAGGACCAGCGCTTCGAGGTCGTCTACAACATGCTCTCCATCCGCCACAACTCGCGCCTGAGGGTCAAGACCTATGCCGACGAGGCCACCCCTGTCCCGTCTCTCTGCGACCTCTACGATGGTGCCAACTGGTACGAACGCGAGGTGTACGATCTTTTCGGTGTCTTCTTCGTTGGCCACCCTGACTTGCGCCGCATCATGACCGACTACGGTTTCGATGGTCACCCACTGCGCAAGGACTTCCCCATGACTGGATACACCGAGATCCGCTACGACGAGGAGAAGAAGAGGATCGTCGTCGAGCCGCTCGAGATGACCCAGGCGTTCAGGAACTTCCGCGGTGGCTCAGCAGCTTGGGAGCAGGTCGGCCCCGGTCAAGAGACAACACCAGAGAACGTAAGTGACAGAATGGACCCCATGAATGCAAGTGCTAATTCCATCGACAGTTCAAGCTGCCTACACCCAAGCCTGAGCCGCCGAAGGAGGGCGAGCAGAAGAAATAGAAAATTCGAGGAGAACATCGCAACTTGTAAATACCTGAATCAATCATCTGTACCACCATCTCGAGCTCCAACTGCAGGCTTAGTCACAGCAGTTTCATGTGCGTCTGATTGGCTGGATGTCGGAAGCCTCGGCTGAATGCCGGCATCCAACACCGCTCCTCACCTCGCCAAAAGTCGCTCTATCAAGTAAGGTCCGGTGTAGATCATGTCAGGTACCACATCGCAAGGTACGATTTGACAGCTGACAACACGCAGCAGTCCAGATCTAGACTTTTACCTGCAAGGTGCTGGTGCCTCGCACTTCATCGCCAAGACTGCCCCTCACGACATGCTGCATGCTGGGACGTAACAATGCCGGAGTGGCTGTCCGCTAAGCCGTACAGTGGATCTATAAGACGCCTTCAAGAGCTCAGAATGGTGCTCCGGGCTTCGTCCTATATTGCTAATCCATCATCTGCCCCCACGTGGCTTGCACCAAGGTACAAACGTGTATAAGTAGCAGTCATGTTGACTCGTCTTCTTTCTGCATCGAACTTCACTACTCTTTTCACCACCCTTGTCTTCATCACAATCTCGCCCGCAATGGCAGCCAGCACCAATACTTCCACTACCAAGCTCGAGCCCTTCACTCTGAGCTCTCCACCAGGAACAGATATCTGGCGCAAACCGCCCTCCCACAACGCCTTCAGCGCTCCATCCCACCCTTCTCCCCTCCTGACTCACGACCTCGAGGCCTTCCAAAGAGCACGTCTCACCTTCGCCCTACCACCAGGTAATCAGCTGAGACAGTACGACCAAGCAGGCCTACTCCTGCACCTCACCAAGCCTGGCCTCAGCAACGAGGAAACGAAATGGCTCAAAACGGGCATCGAGTGGTACTACGGTAAACCGTACATCAGCACCGTCGGCTGCGATCAGTGGGCAGATTGGAGCGTCGTTCCCATCCCGGGTTTCACTGGCAATGAGGAGCGGCCGACCGCGACTATCGAGGCTAAACGCGAGAAAGATGTACTAGGGAAGAGTTTGTGGGTATATTGGATCGTGAAGAGGGATGATGGGAGCGAGGAGAGGATTCCTTTGAGAGAGGTTAACTGGTTTTTTGCGGACGAGGAGTGGAAGGTGAGCGTTGGTGGGTATGTGGCGAGGCCGACGGAGGAGGGTGGGAAGGGGAGTTGGATGTTGAGTTTGGGAGGGCGTGGAGGTGGAGGTTTCGAGTTGCTGAGGCGCGTGTTTGAAATGACACAAGACTTGATGGTCAGTCTGAAGGTATTCAAGCAGTAGATAGGTGTGGTCTTTGACCGTACTCGACTCCATGTATCATCTTCACTTCAACAGAATGTGCTGAGTATTTGTAAGGGAAGTAATGTTTATGCAGAGCACCGAGCACCACAATACTGTCAAAAATCACTCCTACCTGAGATGAGCTCTAGTAAGGCCTCAGACTCATTTTATCATCAAGTCACAGCTTAGGGATGACTTCAGCATAGAACACCCAGCTATGCTATAGTGTTGATGTTGCGTACATGTGTAGTGACGATGGTAGTGGCGACCCCGATCGGGAAGGACCAACCGAGGCATCTCCACCTGCTGTGACTCGACCGTTCTTACATACAACAACACACCAATCACAGGCTACTACGGATGGTTTCCTCGTTATAGATTAAATTCCAGAGAACTAATAGTAACCTGACAGTAAAGACAGTGTTGTCGCAAAGACCCCACAGCAGAGTACACGCAGAGAAAGAGCAGGATTCGAAAAGCGGCATGGCTGTCTACGACATGGATGATGCTCTCTCAACAGCACGAAGCCAACATGTCTCCAAAACACCATCGAAATTACCTTCCAACCCAACAACAGAAACCAGTGAGCGATACACCCGCCCCATAGCTGCTGCACAAGAATCCGGACTCCCCATCATCGACATCTCTTCGTATCTGGACCCAGCTTCGTCCGCCTCAGCACGCCAAACTACAGCTCAAGCCATTGATTCCGCCTGCATAAACTACGGCTTCTTCTATCTAACCGGCCACGGGATTCCCACGGCGAAGCTGGACGAGATCATCCATTTGGCGCGGCAATTCTTCGCTCTTCCGCTCTCGGAGAAGAACAAAATCAAACGCCACGACGCCGGCGGTCCCGAAGGCGGAGACTCAGCGCGCGGCTACCAAGGCTTGGGGGAGAACGTTACTGGAGGACTGCAGGACATGCAGGAAGCGATTGATCTCTACCGGCCGTGGACCGGGCAAGCGGAGGAAGGTGATGGCGGTCCCGGGACCAGAAAGACGTTGCAGGGCCCGAATCTGTGGCCTGAGCAACCAGCGGAATTGAGAAGCGTGTATGAAGCGTACATCACGCAGGTTACGGAGGTTGGGCGGGCACTGGTCAGGGCTATGGGTGTTGCGCTGAGTCTCGGCCCGCCAGACGCGGATGCACGCGTAGCGGATAGGGGCTCAGAAGATGAAGAGGTGTTTGTACGGAACTGCGATGAGAGTTTCTGGGTCATGCGGATGATCAACTATCCGCCTCTGCCGGAAGTCATTTCTTCTCAAGCAAAAGATGCGGTTGAGGAGATCAGTGCTGCAAAGAGAGAGGACACGATCGAGAGCCAGTTCTCCTGCGGCGCGCATACAGACTACGGCTGCGTCACCCTCCTCCTTACGGATCCCACGCCCGGCGCACTCCAGGTCCAGCTCAAAGACGGTACATGGCTACCTGCGGACCCTATACCTGGAGCATTCGTGGTCAACATAGGGGATATGATTGAGCGGTGGACGAATGGGATGTGGAAGAGCACGATGCACAGAGTCATCCATCGAGGTGATGGGGGTGTTAACGGAGTGGAGGGAGGAGGGAGAGTCAGTGTGCCGTTCTTCTTTGAGCCGAACTTTGATGCTATGGTGAAGCCGCTGGAGAAGTGTGTCAAAGATAGTGGGAGGCAGGCTATGCACGAGGGGAGCACGTATGGGGAGCATCTGTTGACGAAGGTCTTTAGCAACTTCTATTACAGCAAGAGGACAGATTGGTAGAGGTGGCAGATTGATACATGCAAGACGTCTGTCTGCAAGGCACAGCTCCAAAGAAAGACCACGATCAGGCCATGTGGTTAGTGAAAGTGTGACAAAAGGGAGCGCCTTGCACATGACGCGCTAGATGGCTCACCGCCCCACCACGCTCGTAAACAAGGGTCCAACACGTTGACCAGAACCCCAAGGGGCCAGATACGCAATTGCAATCACGACACACCCTCGCCCCCTTCACAGAACTCAGCTTGAACACTACACACACTCAAGATGAGTCTGCAAGCCCCCTCTCTCTCGTTGCGCTCTAAGAGCCCGTCGCGCAACAGCGGCTCCACCAAGGCGGTGATCCTGGTAACTACTTTCTGAGCACCCAATGTTCGCGCAGCAATGGCTCACAACTACAGGTCGGAGGACCCTCCCGCGGCACACGGTTCAGGCCTCTGTCTATGGAGCTGCCCAAGGTGTGTACCCTCCAACTTCATCCTCGCGCCAACAGCTAACCCCGCCAGCCGCTGTTCCCCGTCGCCGGCCACCCCATCATCGAGCACTGCTTCCGCGCCGTAGCAGCCGTCCCCGAGATTAAGGAGGTCTTCATCGTCGGCTACTACGAGGAGTCGGTCTTCCAGCCCTTCATCAACACCGTTTCCACTACCTGGCCGCAGCTGAGCGTCAAGTACCTGCGCGAGTACCAGGCGCTGGGCACAGCGGGTGGTCTTTACCACTTCCGCGATGTGATCCTCAAGGGCAGGCCCGAGAAGCTGTTCGTGCTCAACGCCGACATCTGCTCGTCGTTCCCGCTGCAGGAGATGCTGCGCCTGTTCGACGACAAGGACGCCGAGGCCGTCATGCTCGGCACAAGAGTCGCGAACGAGTCGGCCTCCAACTTCGGATGCATCGTCTCCGACGCCCACACCAAGCGCGTGCTGCACTACGTCGAGAAGCCCGAGTCGCACATCTCCAACCTCATCAACTGCGGTGTCTACCTCTTCTCCACAGAATGCATCTTCCCCGCCATCCGCTCCGCCATCAAGCGCCGCACCGAGCGCCCACGCCTGCTTTCCTACCCATCCGCCGAGAACCTTGACTCCTCCTTCTACCAGGGCGAGGACGACGACGAAGACAAGGCCAACCTCGTGATCCGCCTCGAGCAAGACGTCCTCTCTGACGTTGCCGATTCGCGCCAGTTCTTCGTCCTCGAGACCAAGGACTTCTGGCGCCAGATCAAGACCGCCGGCTCCGCGGTCCCCGCAAATGCCCTCTACCTCCTCAAAGCCTTCCAGACGGGCTCCGAAGAGCTCGCCGCCCCCTCCGCAAACATCATCCCCCCCGTCTACATCCACCCCAGCGCACACGTCGACCCCACCGCGAAACTCGGCCCTAACGTGTCCATCGGCCCGCGCGTCACCGTCGGCGCCGGCGTGCGCATCAAGGAATCCATCGTCCTCGAAGACAGCGAGATCAAGCACGACGCGTGCGTCATGTACACGATCATCGGGTGGGCCAGCAAGATCGGCGCGTGGGCGCGTGTCGAGGGCACCGCGCTGCCCGTCACAAACCACAGCACCAGCATCGTCAAGAACGGCGTCAAGGTGCAGAGCATCACAATCCTGGGCAAGGACTGCGCGGTGGGCGACGAGGTCAGGGTGCAGAACTGTGTGTGCTTGCCGTATAAGGAGCTGAAGCGGGATGTCGCGAACGAGGTTATTATGTAGACACGTCGAGATGCAAGGAGCGGATGAGAACAGGCAGTACGCTTTGTGCGGCATGCTGAGAGCGTAGCTTAGCTTGGCTTAGCATTCTATAGCAAGAAGCAGGTTCACTCTACACTCCCACACCCCTTGACTAGCTATCACGACCCCGTGCACCGCAATTCATTCCATCTAGCTCATCCATTTTATCCGTTCAGTCGTTGAATGGCTTGCGTTCAGACGTCTTGCAGCTTTCACTCACCGGCTGTCACCATTCCGCTACTATACTTTGGTGTCGGAGTAGCAAGTAAATACGTGGTTGTATAAGCGTCCATTGTCTCGCTTCAATTCACTGGACTGCACCGGACTGGTAGATGTGCCGCCGCCTTCTTTCAGCCTTCCTTCCCGTCCTATCCTTGCCTGTGGCTGCAACTGTGAATGTGACTGTGGCTGTGGTTATGGCTGTGGTTGTGGCTGTGCCTGTGTTTACGCGCAACATAAACTCGTGCGGACTCCATGTGAGTTCATGTCAGAGTCGAGGTTTATGTCTTGAGTCTTGAGGCGATGGGGATCGGGTTGGGGTGGTTCATGAGGAGAGTGGAGGAGTGAGGTGAGTGCGAGTTTGAATTTGAGTTCAAGTGGAGAGCAAAGGGGCTGTGGATGTAGGAGGGGATGGGTGGGTCCGAGGTGAGCGAGTTCGAGGTGAGGGTCGAGGCGCTAAGTCGTGAGGGATGGGTCTGGGTGAGGCAGCTTACTACCAGTATTGCTTTAGATAACTTTAATCTCTCACACGACAATGTCCTGGCTTCTCCCGATATCGAATCCGCATTGCAAAGCAGCCATAGTTCTCCGGGGTCAAGCATCTCGTGTACAGCAGGAAGTATTGTGTGAATGTCTGAATTGTGCTACTTGCAGTAGATGGTCGTTGCTCGGAATGGCGTACGCATGCGTGCGCAGATGGCTATTGTGTCATCACCAGCTCGATATCGTCTGCGGCACAAAAGAGGTTGCAGGTACTTCTTGTTGATAGCTTTGGAGCATTGACAATCAGTTTTCATTCAGACTAGATGTATATCCTGTTCTTCGATACCCCAATTCACCCAAGTCTTGCTGGTCTCATCACCGAATGTATCCAAGAACATCGACTTTCCATCGATAACATCAACGTCATCTCCAAGGATAAAAGAAGTGCCGATGAAACGGTATGAGCCTTTGGTTGTAGTTTCTCGTAGAAGACAGGGTCTGAAACACCCAAAGAGAATGGCGCATGAGTCCCCTCCTTTGGCAACATGCGGAGCAGATCCAAAATAACCACGTTGGGTGACAATGAACCGCTTCCCATGCATCAATATAGCTGCACAAAGGAGGAAAGAGTCAACTTCGAGCTCACTAAGTTCCAAGGTGTCCCATGGTATCTCGCCCTGGTCATTTATCTGATTTGACAGCCGTTCAAAGAGGTCAATGAGTTTCCGCCGTTGGCTCCTCGAAGTTGCCCGATCCCCATAGTGAAGACATCCTGATGTCAATGTGTCGAAGAAAGCTTCAAGACGTAGCTCGTGGTACGAATTATTCGGTGGTGCCAGAGTCCGTACTTGGTGCCAGAGGCGAAGCAGGTTTCTCTTCGTCAAGGCGCTCGGTGTTAACACACCAGAGACGAAACGCACAGTATCGAACAACACTCCTCGCACTTGGAGTATATCGTTTTCCGATACCGCGGGGCTCGACACTTCGCCTGTCTGTGATAGCAGAGATTGATATGTAGCTGGGGGCACGTATGAGTTCAGGTTGCTCACATCATAATTCCATCTGGGCACCCACGTTAAAGCGCCTACCTCCAAGGTCGCGTCATGATGGTCAATGTAGTACAGTATGTTCAGATCCTTCTTCGCCAGAATGTAAGACGCGGCGAAATCCTTGAAAACCTTCAGTGGCGAGTCAGTATAGTTCGGAACCACATCGAAGCGATCCTTGAGTCCTGTCGCAACGTCCAGAAAAGCGTAGATCCTGTCGCGGGGGTTTTTTAGGCTCAAGCCCTTTGCATAGTGCATATAGTCCAGCAGGGAGGATTCAGCCCAATCGCTCTTCTGATAGAACACAGAGATTATGTTCTGATGTCGCGCCTCGTAGGCATTCACGTGGGCCCATATCCCGTCACCATGTTTAATTGTAATTGTTCCATGATGTCTTCTCAGTTTCCAAATAAGGGTCTGCACCAAATCATCCCACATCAACATAGAGTCTCCCCAGACTACCACAGCCTCTTTAGCTAAATCTGCCTCTCGAACGACCCATCCACGGTAAAACCAATCCTGGTTGATGAGAGTTTCCAGGCAGTTCCATCTTTGATCATTTAGGATGGGATCGTCCCTTTCCAGGAATGGAAAAATATCCCATCTCGGTGAAGTTAGGCGCCGCTCCACGGCTGACCGGTGGTCGTTATCCTCCCCGTTCGCTTGACCAATTTCATTCCTGGTGCTGAACTCATGGTCGTGTACGAACTCGTGAGGTGACTCAAAGCCAGATTGCAGCCCAAGATCAAGCGAGAGATCCGAGTCACTTTCGCTTTGAGTGTCGTAAAGAGCGTGATAGAGCTTCTCATAAATCATTCGGTTCACGTCTTCCAGAAGGCTGCGGACATCTGGACCGACTTCGCTGCCAGTAAGACTCAGGCAGATAAGCACACGCAAGGCCGACTGATATATTCGCCCCATCATAGCCACTTGGTGTCCCTTTTCTTTGAGATCTTTCTGATTGATACAGACTGAGTCCGCCCAGAGGCTTCTTGGGCTATCGGCTAGTCTCAATCGTCGGAGTGCATCGTTCAAATTCGAGGTAATCTTGAGTAGTCTACCATTGACGACGATGTCGTAGGGTTGCTCTTCCGAGCCCCACACGTAGGAGATAGCCTCGTATTCAGCCTTCTCGATTGCTGACGTGTGCAAGGTGCACGCCAAAGGCTCGTCGCCGACGCCGGGATGGAGGGTGAGATATCGAAAGGGAATGCTCTGGAAGCTCATCATATTCGTACGTGGCTGTAGAAGAGGACATAATTGCGAGTGTGCTGTGATGAGGGAAGAAGGCTGGGGTGGGGAAGCAGCGCGGAACAACCCTCTCTTTCACATCTCGCTTGAGTGACGAATCGAGACGGATCGCTGCTGCCTTGCATCTCGCACCTCTGCTCAAGGCTCGACCTTTGACACCATCACAACTGACCATTTAATAGACAGCTCTGATTAGCATCGTTTGGAACCGCGAGAAAGACCCTGCCACATCTGACACCGAGCGCGCACCTGCCGTTCCATTCGCATTGCACGCTCGATTATTTACACGAGGCTGAGCCATCCATGACCCAGTCAACTGTACCTTCTTACACTCCAGATACAGCCCAATGCCGCCCGTCAGCCCCACAAGCCCCGCAATCATATGTAGCTGAAATCGCTTGGTATCGTATTCCTGTCACTCCAGCTGTTTGCGAACTCTTAGCCCAGCTCCTTGCACAGCCACTGTCCTCAAGCGCCAGCCTAGATCTCGCCCCTTCTTGTACTGCCTATACGTACTTTTGTCAGAGCCCCTTTGTTCTTGCCCCTTCTCCCCCTGCTTTCCCTACGCCATCTCCTCAAACACAACCCCAGCAGCACAATAGCGCCCCTTCCCTCTTAACCATATACCACACGCGCCTTCCCTTTTCCTTACCCATTCCATCTCCTTCCTACCTTTCACGCTCCGAAGGCTATTGTGCATCTCACCAAATCCGTTTTTCTACCCCGACTCGTCACTCTGTTTCTGCGATCCATGAGCAATTCGCATTCTTCTCTCCCAGCGTAGCTGGAGGTGGAGGGTAGAGACGTTTGTGGTACTCTTGACGAATCCGAGGTAGAAAACTTCGAATACGTAATGAGATTCGCTATTGAATCGAGAAGCTGAGTCCAGCAAAAGGGGGAGGATGGAGGAGGCACACTTGACGCTCACGACATTTCGCAGTCTGAGTTGCGAACTGACAGAATCCACTTTTTGATGCTACTAGTCCAAAAGTGTCTCTTGTCACAATCCATACCCGATACTCACTCATTGATCTGCAACCAAAAGAACAGCAACGACACTAAAACGCAACCCAACGTCCTTCCATCCAGCTCCTACGTCCAAATCTCACTCGCTATCGCCATCAACCTCCCTCTCCACAGCCATCTCCCTCACCCCACCGCCCTTGACCTCACTCACTCCACCTCTTACCTTCCTCCTCGACCTCTCCACCTTAACGTCCTCCATAATCTCCTCACCCTCCAACCCCTTATACCTCCCCCCATAATCCCTCCAGCGCATCTGAAACGCAACAACCACAACCGGAAGCACACTAACCAGCTCGCCCAGCCCGGCCCACTGCGGCGGGATCTTGACCTCATGGCCTCCCCGTTTGATACCCGCGAAAGCACCAGCCGCAAGCAGGATAGCGCCTACATTATACACGGCGCTCCAGAAAAAATTCGCAATGATGCGACTATACGCGCCACGCGAGATATCAAGGAGAATGAGTACGTCGGCGAGGCGTTCGGTCAGGAGGACGACGTCGGCGGCGTACTTGGCGACGTCGCTGGACGAGTGGGGGGAGTGCATGTGCACGCCGACGTTTGCCTGTTTGAGCGCGACAGAATCGTTTGTGCCGTCGCCGATGAAGAGGACGACTCTGTTTTTCTTGCGCCACTGCCGTTCTTGGACATCTCGAATGTATGTTCTCTTGCCCTCGGGCTTGCAACGGCTCTTTGTGTAGCGTTTAGGGATATTGAGTGAGTGTGCGACGGCGTCGGTGGCGCCTTGTGAGTCGCCGCTGATCATGTGGATGGTGATTTGTTGCTTTTGTAAGGCTTCGATGACGGCGGAGGCGTTTCGTTTGGGCGTGTCGCGCAGCTTGAAGACCGCGGAGAGTTCGCCTTGGATTGTGACGACTAGGTAGCTGAAGCTTGCGTCTTCGATGTGGAAATTAAGCCAGTCGGGACTGCCAGCGCATACTTGCCAGGTACCGGCGCGGGTCAGGCCGGTGATTCCGCAGCCGGGGATGCTGGAGATATCGTGGAACTCGGCGGGCTCGATCTCCAGCTCTCCACTGACACGGCTCTCCTTGGTAAGGAAGTGATAAACTCCTAGCGATACGGGGTGCTTGTTGTCCCGCAGGAGTCCTACAAGGATGCGTTTGACCAGCGCTAGCTCTCGATTGCTGTAATACTCTGCACTCAAGACGGAGAAGAAGCCTGTGGTCAGTGTGCCTGTCTTGTCGAAGACAACGTCTGTGACCCCGCGTGCAACTTCGAGCTTTTGCGGGTCACGAAATATAATTCCGTATCGTGCCGCGACACCGCCAGCGATAAGGACTACCATGGGTACAGCGAGGCCGATAGCGCAAGGGCAGGAGACGATGAGTGTCGCAATGGCGTATGTAATAGCTCTGACGGCAGCATCTGACCACCCGCGCTTGTTGTGAAATCGGTCAATAAGAAGCCAGACTAGGAAGACGAGGGACCCAATCGCGGCGATGACAGGCACAAACCAGCCAGCTATGCGATCAGCTAGGGCTTGTATCTTTGGTTGCGTCAACTCTGCGCCTTCTACCATAGTTGCGATCTTGTGAACAGTGTTCTCGTGCGGGAGCGATTTGAGGGCGACGAGGAGCGTTCCGTTGCCGTTCATTGTGCCAGCATAGACTTCTGACTGCACGCTTTTTGCCACAGGCATCGACTCCCCCGTGAGCATAGATTCGTCGACCTCTGATCCGCCATAGTACACAGTACCGTCTGTGACAATGCGAGTGTGGGGAAGCACTTTGAATTTGTCGCCGTACTGCAACAATCGAGCATCAATCTCTCGGGTTGGTGGGTCTGGCATACGATTATGGCTTAGTGGAACAAGAAGCGCTTTGTCAGTCTGTAGGGATCGGAAAGACACAGCCTTTGCTGCTCGATAGCGGGCATACTCATTGATGACTCGGCCAAAGAGGATCAGCGTGACCAGTAGGGTGGATGTTTCGAACAAGGAACCGGTATCCAAAGGCTTGCCCAGAACTCGGAACGCGTATAGTACAACGCTGAAGATGTACGCCGTTGTTGTGCTGAATGTGATGAGGAAGTCCATGTCCAGTATTCGCGAATACCACAGTGATCTCAGCGCGCTCGGTAGGAACTCAATCCAGGCAATGATCTGGACTATGGAAGCCAGTGCGATCGAGGCATGAGCGTACGCAAAATCGTCGTGGTCCACAGGCGCCCAGGCAAACACGAGAACCGGGACTGTAAGGGCGAGTGCTGGAAGCAGCCACAGCAGTGCGCGTCTACTTTGCTTTGCGCCAAGCTCGAGACTTGAGTGCGCTGGTGGTGGCGCGAGAGCCATGTCGTTGTACCCGATTCGATAGAA
Source organism: Didymella sp. IMI 355093 (assembly GCA_027946495.1). Lineage (NCBI taxonomy): Eukaryota > Fungi > Ascomycota > Dothideomycetes > Pleosporales > Didymellaceae > Didymella > Didymella sp. IMI 355093. Next base: position 1,484,076 of record JAPEUZ010000006.1, read on the forward strand.
GTCAAATACCTCGCGCGCACCAATGACCGTTGCATCGTAGTGGATACGTGCTTTACAAGATTGTCGGTGGTTTTTTGTGCTATGATCGACGGCCTGCCTAGGTATTATCTTGCTCGGCGTCGGAACAGTGACAGTGTCGTGCGCCGAACATTCTGTCTTCCGGCGGCGAGCGGGTGACCATAATTGCTTGCGAGGTTCTGGACGCTCAACTTTGGTAATACCGTTTGGTGGACTTTCGCGATTGAAAGCGCGAGCATCAGGATGAAGCAGCTCCAAGACCTGATCGTTTGGCCCAGAATCCTGTTTGAATGTGTATCCAGTGGCCGTGCCCAGCTTCTGGAGTGCAAAGTCAATGGTGATCTGGTTGATGTCCAGGTCAATCTCCAGCCGAGCCAGGACCACATTGACCTGGTGATCGCGGATAGCAGAAATACGACTAACAGCTCTTGTTATACCTGTCTCGCAACAGCCACATTTAAGACCGTCAATATTGAGTACAAATCGTTGGTAACATGGGGGACCCTTCTCGAGATCCAGGGGGTTGGGTCCGTCACTCTCTTCGCTCTGTTTTCCTGGTAGACTTAGCACAAGCTCAACATGATCAAGATGAGTACCTGAGCAACAAGTACCCTCAGAGTGTGAGTGTTCATGCGGATGTGCCGGTGTGTGGCAATGCGAATGCGAGTGTGGGTGATGTTGTAGGGATGTCCGGCGCAACGCACTGGCGAGCCGGGTCAATAGGCCTTCGTGCTTCGTGCGCGAAGATGCACCCTGGATCCAGGATTGCGGATCGGGAACAGCATGTCGATTTTGCATCGAAGGCGGCGGGTGGTCTGAGTCAGGAAACGCGCGGTGAAGGAGAACCTCTCGGACGGCAGGTGGCGGAGGGCTTGCAGGCGGAGAGTGTTCCCAGCCTGGCTGATCTGGATGGGGATCTGGCGAATGTGTTCGTTTGATGCTGGTCTTGCGGCCGATAGCCAAAAGGCGCGTCATTCTTGGTAGTTGACGTCCCAATAATGATGTATCAATAAGGGATATGGCGATATCCAATGAAAAGCTGAAAGTATGTGGGCTCTGGAATGGCGTGTTCGGCAGCACGCTCGATCTTCATTCCCACGTGTCATCAGGTTCCTTGCAATGGGAGGTGGCCACGATGATTTGTAGAAGTCGCATGGCTCTCGACCTGCTGGCAGTCGCGCGGGAGGCAATCTGTCCCTGCACGGCTTGCAACCTACCATGATGGACTGTACCGTGAGGTGTAACATTGTGTGTAATCGAGAGGCTCGAGTCGCAAGCCGAGAATGCCTTTGTCTTACCAGTGGGACATTGTGTACTTTAGGAAGGAAAGGGCCGCCAAGGTCATCTGCGAGTTTCCATCGGCGAGACAGGTGCGACAGAGCGTGACGGCTGTGTATGAACAAGTCTCGGCCTCATAGACTGACAGGAGGCAACGCTGAGCGCGCCCTGCGTTGATTTATGACGCTGAAGGGGCAGGACAGGAGTCAGTAAGAAAGATGCACTAGCGATATGTTATGGTTGTAGTTTCAGCATAGGTGCCATGGTGCATGGCAACGACGCTATCCTCATCACTGTAGAGGGCACTCGGCGAAGTTGGGTTCATTTGCATTATACGTGAGGTCAGTTGTCGATGGAAAGTGCGTGGAATGGAGATGATGTGCGGAGGTTGACGGCTGACAGAAGAGCCCCACACGTGCGTCATCGTTTGACAACATTGTCTGCGAAGGCAGCCGGCGCAAGCTTGACTTGTGCACAGCACCGATGTGGAGCTTCACTGCATACTCTCTACGAGACACAATACCTATACGCGCCATGCGCACCTTGTCTGTAGTAGCTTTGGTCTCTAGCACATGTCAGTCGCGCTGAGCTACCGCCCCCGAACTGTGCGCCTGTGCTAGGAACCATGGCAGGCACGCGAGGCCGTTCGCGCAGGGCCAACGACGCGCCAACACCCCGACGGTCGTTGCGCAAGCGGGACACGGTCGAAGAGGAGCGAGATGGCCTCCCCGACGCTGTGCGCGAGATGCTGCACGAGGATCGCGCCGCGAAAAGAGCTGCAGAGGACGAGGACAAGAAGCCGCTGAAGAAGCGCAAGACTGCGCATGCACAGCGAACATCGAGTCCGGTCGTAGAGCCCCAGTCTGTCAAGCCTGCAGCTAGACCAACTACTGGGCGCCCGTCCAAGCCTGCACCGCCATCGTTACCGCCTTCGCTGCTCCCATACGAACCACCTACAAACAACGCGCCGTCACAGCACTCAACTCGCGTGCGGCAGACGATCGAAGACTCAGACGAGTCCGATGACGACAGCGATGTCGAGTGGGAAGATGCGCTGGGTGACGGCGGCGACAGCGAGTCTGAAGGCGACGTGAAAGCACCGCCCCACATTGGCGACGTTTCCATCACAATAGGCGGGAAGAAGAGCGAGGAGGTGTCGACCAAAAGGAAAGTGCGGCGGCGCGCAATCACTTCAGTCGACAGGAAGAGACGACTGGACATACACAAGATGCACATCCTTTGTCTGCTGTACCATGTGCATCGTAGAAACGCTTGGTGCAACGACGCAAGAGTACAGTCTGCTTTGCGCAAGTTGGTCGAGCCAAAGGTGTTGACGAATCTCGTACCCAACCCAGATCTCACCCAATACTCGGCTTCTAAGCGTTTCGTAGATGCATTGAACGAGCTCAAGATCATGTGGTCGAAGCGCTTCAAGGCTACCGCGCAGGGAATGTCGAAGCCAAAGTGGGCTGAGCCGGGCGCAGAAGTGCGGCCCTTCTCCGACTTCGATGAGCTTGACAATCCCATGGATAAGGATGACTTCCGCACTGCGGCACGCACGTTGCAAGGCTCATCTGACGTTGGTGGCCAGCTGTTCTGCGCTCTCTTGCGTGGCATCGGCATCGAGGCACGACTCGTCTGCTCACTGCAAGAGCTCCCGTTTGCGTCCGCCGCACAGCCATCAACGCCACAGAAGCCATCTCAGTCAGCAAAGACAATCACTATAGATCCGTACAACAAAAGCCCCGCAAAGACTGCCGCACCTTCACGCAACAAGAAGCTCTCGCGCCTGGAGCGCATCATGGGCGAGCGTCACCCCGTGCTCAATAAAGCAGGCATAGGACCGAAGAAATTGAAAGCTTTCCAGACCCCATACCCGGTATGCTGGGTTGAAGCCTTCAACTCCGCACATCAGAAATGGGTGCCCATCGACCCGCTCTCGACCTTCACCATCAATGCCCCAGAGAAGCTCGAGCCACCATTCAGCTATATGCAGAATAGCCTCACCTACGCCATAGCCTTCGAGATTGACTACACAGCCCACGATGTGACGCGCCGCTACGCAAAATCGTACAACGCCAAAACGCTCAAATTCCGTGTCGAGTCTACGACCCGCGGCCTGTCATGGTGGGCACGCACTATGAAATACTTTACCCGCCCCTCGCCCCTCCCCCGCGACGCCACAGAAGAAGCAACCCTTGCACGCAAAGTCGCGGCAGAGGGTATACCAAAGAATGTCCAAGACTTCAAAAATCACCCTGTCTACGTCCTCGAGCGACATCTGCGGCACAATGAGGTGATCCACCCCCTCGATGTCGTGGGCAAGGTAAATGTTGGCAGTAGCATGAACCCGCGCATGGAGCCCATCTACCGGCGCAAGAATGTGCATCTCGTCCGCAGTGCGGACAAGTGGTACCGTCTCGGCCGCGACGTACTACCAGGCGAACAACCGCTCAAGCACGCGAAGCCCAAGAAGAACCGCTTGCCGTCCATTGGCCCCGACGAGCGGCCTGAAGACGCAGCTGAAGAGGTTGGCGCAGCGCTGTACGCGCAGTTCCAGACTGAGATCTACACCCCTCCGCCTGTTGTGCGTGGCAGAGTACCCAGGAATGTGTACGGCAACCTCGATCTTTACGTTCCGTCTATGGTGCCGCCAGGGGGGCGTGCATGTGCGGCATAAACTCGCGTCCAAAGCTGCGCGCCTTTTGCAAGTCGATTACGCGGACGCAGTGACAGGCTTCAACTTCAAAGGCCGGCATGGGACGGCGGTCGTACAAGGCTGTGTTGTTGCAACCGAGTATGCGGAGGCTGTCGAGCAGACTATTGAAGGCTTCGAGTATCTGCAGATACAAGCGGAGATTGAGGCGAGGACTGCGGAGAGCTTGAGGCTGTGGAGGAGGTTCTACCTTGGTCTACGCATTGCGCAGCGCGTCAATGCTATCGAAATTGATGGGCAGAGAGGCGATGTGGTGGATGTGCAGAAGAGCATAGACTACGAGGAGCAGCGCAGACAGGCAGATGAGATGGCTGGTGGCTTCCTGCCTGAAGACACGGCGTATGTCGAACCGCCTCGGCCAACAAGACCGGATATCGACTTTGGTGGGGGGTTTGTGCCCGACGACGAGGAAGTCCAGGCCGAAGACGAGCCTGGGGAAGATGGGGACGTTCATGATGCAGACACGGGCGGCGGCTTCATACCCGACACCAACAGCGATAGCGACTTCGAACTCGGCGGGCCGAGTCTCAACAGAGAGGAGTCCTTCGGCAGCGTGATCCTCGAATCTCAGGAACTGCGCCCCCGCCGACGCTCTTCCTTCGGTGAACCATACGTCTCGTCTGACGCTTCGACGCCACGCCAACAGAGAAGCACAGGCGACAGCGACGATGAAAGCGAGTGGGAAGACCCCGCCGGTTTCGAGAACCTAGCCCAGAGCGACGGAGTCGAACTACCAGAACGTGTTGCAGCACAGCCCAATGACGCAGAACAAACTGCAGACACGGGCGGTGGCTTCCTCCTGCCACCAACAGTGACAGACACCGACAGCGCGTTACACGACGCTCTCCTACCCTCTGAACAAGAGCTCCGACAAAAAGCTTCGAACGACGGAGTGCCGGACGTGCAAGTTACACAGCCCGAGGTCAGAGCCGTGCACACTCACGACGAGGATGGCGGTGATACTACTGGCGCTGGGGAAGAAGCACCACCGAGAAGTTCGTTGAAGAGCGAGATCAGCGATACTGGCAGCTTGCTGCTTGAGGATCCGGAAGATGAGGACGCGGAGCCAGACTGGCTATGATGCTGTGTTAATACAATCTCTATACTATCAACCCTTTGTATATGTGTACATCCTCTCAATACTCAAACCATAAAAACACCCCGCCGTAAACTTTACACCTGAAAGCACTCACCCTGGTAGCTACGATCGTAACTCCCGAAGCAATAGATCTGGTCGCTACCCATGGGATCTCGTGATGTGCAGTCCCTGTCTCTCGTCCCAGGACGATGTAGACCGTAGCCCGACCGTTGCGGATTCCTGTGAGCCTCTATCACCTTTGGGAAACTACTTTGATTGCGCAAGAGTCTCTACCGACATTACGAAATCAATATGACAAGCTGCGCAAGAAATACCCACGCGATGTCGATGAGTGGGGAGATATACATTGGCTGCATGATTACTACGGTGCAAAGGAATTCTGGGGCTGGGATCACTTAGAATTTGAAGAAGGCTGTCTGGTTTGTAGCCTCTCTTTCGAATCTTGTGAAAACGCTCACTCTTGTCTCTCCAGAAATACTTGATCGATCCGCTGCACGACAAATCTTTGACGAGGGTCGCTTTTGGCCTTCTCAAACCCGCACAGCACCGGTTACAATCAACAGAGCTGCAAACCCTAGCGACAGTGAACTCCAACATCAGTCTTGAAACATTGCCAGCCGAGAACACCGATCAGATAATGGCGCTTCTACCTGCGCCTGCCGCCTTTGCCCTTAGACTTGCCTCTTCGAGGCTTGCATCTAAGATACCACTGAAACAGCGCTTCTTTCGCGAGCAGCTACTTGCAGGTAACATCGTCCCCTACATCTGGGATCTCGACGCGCAAGCTTGTCGTAACGTGCAACAGCGCACACCCAAAGGCGAAGACGCAGATGAGTACTGGGACTGGCGACAGTTGGCCCGTGATCTCAGCGATTTGAAAGGTGTTGTGGAACGAGATTTTGATGACGACGAGGACCCAATTCCCAGAGGGTTTTGAAACCGTTGCAGACTGTGGCTTACTGTGCTTGAGGCAGAGCTTTGGTGAGTGTTCTTAGTTGCTGGATAGTTCATAACCTTTGTTGGACAAAGAGTGCAATCCATACCTATAGTAGGAGAGTGGCGCCGGTGATTGGCGGAAGATCAACATCGTTCGCTGAGTACGATGCTCAAAGACCCAATTGTAAGCACTCCACTACCACTCTCGAAGGAATTTGGCTCGCGAACTTGATTGATGATTGAACGCATTGACTCTATCTATTACCTACTCAGAAGCTGTTCACATCCTTTGTCATGCTCATCAAGCAATCGGGCAGCTTCACACGGTCTGTATCCTCCATCAAGATTGGTGGCGACGTAGCCGAAGACCTCTTTTTGAGCGGTAGATGATGAAGCACTTTTGTGTTATGCCGAGTTGCTGGTGTCGTCGGGTCATCATGATAGCTAGAAAGCAACAGCAACAGTTTTTCGAGCCAGATATTTGCCATTGAGAGCTTGGGTATACTAATATTTACAAAGAAAGTTAAAGTGAGTGACCTGACCTACCACCGACTTATGCGTTGGAGGATGTTGAAACCATTGAAAATCGACGGCGAGTTCCTTGCCTTAATGAGATCCGCCGCCTTCTCTGCAATCGCATACATAGTAGCCTGCAGATGCGTCGCCGGCACCAGCGGAACAATACTCCCATCCACGATACTCAGCTGCTTGACACCATATACGAGCAAGTCGCTACCGACAACACCACCGTACGCCTCAGGCATCATTGCACAGGTCCCGGACATATGCGCAAAGCTTGCCTCGAGAGACTTGGTCTGGATCAGCGCGTTGATGATCTCATCGTCAGTCTCGCCCGTGCCAGGGATGATTTCAACGGGCGAAAACTTCTGCAGCTCGGGACTCGCCCAGTGCTGGCGCAGCCAGCGCACCATCTCGACGATGATCTGGCGGTCGATTGGGTTCTGGAATGTGTTGAACTGTACGATGGGTGCGCCGTACTTGTTCGAGGGGTTGATTGTGATGGTGCCGCGCGACAGTGGACGCTGAAGCGCGCCGATGGCGAGGCCGAATGCGACCATTGGGAATTCGGCGACGGCAGCGTCGGGGCGAGAGTGCAAGTTGGCAATGATATCGCGTTGTTTGTTGAAGCCGGCAAGGAGCTTCGAGTCAGCGTAGACCGAGGGGAGGTAGGATCGTGCATTTTGGCTCTTGATGGATGAGACAATGGACTCGTACTTGTCGGTGACAGTCTGCAGACTGAGGAATGCGAGGCTGCTTCCATGGGCTTGAGTGATAGGACCAGTCCTGTTGTTCTCGTACTGCGCCCACGCTGATGCATTGAATGATGGATCAAAACTACACAGTGGGTTCACCGTGGCCAGGTTCTTGAGGTCAAACTGCTGTTGGGTGTTGGGATGATCTTGCATATTGGCTCCTACTGCGGGCATGTCTTTCTTGACGCGCACTCCTGCTGCGTTCAGGACGTCTTTGGGTCCAAAACCACTTAGCTGGAGGAGTTGAGGAGTAAAGACGGATCCAGCGGCCATGATAACTTCACGGCTGGCATAGACTTGCTTGACAGAGTTGTCGGAGCGCGAGACATACTGAACGCCCTTGGCTTTGTATCCGGTGAGGATGCCCTGGTCGAAGAGAATTTCCTTCACTGTCTTCCCTTGTGCGAGAACAAGGTTGCTGCGGCTTTTGACAGGATCGTAGTATCCATTTCTCGCATGTGATCGAGTCTGTGTCTCTGGCTGCAAAGCGGTGGGGATCCAATAGGCGCCAACAGCATTGCCGGAACCCTGTTCTTTGGGCAGAGGGACACCTTGAGCTTTGTATGCTGCCCAGATAGTGGTGATGTCTGGGTATTCGAAGTTGGGAAATGAAGCTTGGATGGGACCGTTTGTGCCGTAGTACGATGCGTCGTACGTTATGCCGAATGCTTTGGCGTGGGCATCAGTGGGTGGTGTGAATGTAGTGGACTTCTTGAAGTAAGGTAAAAGGCCGTTCCATCCCCATCCGTTGTTACCCAGTTGCTCCCATGCATCATAATCGGCTGCGGCTGCGCGATCAAAGGCCATGCCATTCACGACTGAGCCTCCGCCAACAACGTTGCCAACCCACACAGGCTTTGTCTGACCACCGATGTTAACGTTAGGAGCCGATGTTATGTCATACATCAGCCCTGTGTTCAAGCTGTTTGCATAGGACGGGACTTGAGTAGAGACGTCATTGCTGATGTAGCCATTCTCAAGGACCAAGACCGTGCCTAATTCTTATCAGCGCAGTATAGAATGGTAAGTTTCAATCTACGCACGACTGCTATCTTCGCTCAGACGATTAGCGACTGTGAGACCTGTGAGACCGCCTCCAACAACGATGTAGTCATAGGTCTTGTATGCGATATCCGGCTCAGAGCCTGGCACTGTTTGCTTGGGTGGACTTAAGATGTACGGCAGCCAGCAGGTGAAGAGACAGACGTTGTTAAAGAGGGAACCCATGGCGATAGAGTAAAAGAATGAATACCGATAGGTAGATCCCCAACAGAAGGGTGGAAATGAGTGTGCTGCGAGACTTGCCAGGGCTTGCGCGCGGGCAGTCGAACGTTTGTACGAATGCAATGAGAGATAAACTTCACAGCTTAAGAGTCTCGAGACTAAGCTATCAACGTTCGGTGCTCGGCAACTCTCGATCTCGAGTGATTGGGTTGGGCGAACAGGCAGATTCGCAATTATCGAACCATTTTCCCTCAAAATTGAACATTCTGCGGGTCACTTGCAAGCCACGCTATCGATATCCGCCTGGACAACCGTGCTTGTGTGTACGAAGCGAATGGCGGACACGACGGCGTACCTTAGATACTGACAGGTCTGCAAGTTTGTAATCCAGGGGTTCGACATGCCCGAGACCCCTTTCGCTGCTCTGACAGGTGGTCGCTGCTCTAGAATTGACAAAATAAGCGAACCATACGGCCATGGCCGCCGGCCGCCGACGATGGGCGCTAGCAGTGGGCGAACATGACGAAGCGTTGATGTTTGCTCAGTTCGTAGCAAGTGTGGCGGTCGAGGTGCTCAGGTGCATCGGCGTTTCGCATGATGGCGCAAGGCACACATTGCACAGACACGTGCTTTGTCGATGACATGCATCTGTCAAAGGATAAGACACGCGATGACAGTCGACACCGTTGTTCAACCGGATGAGAGTTCCAGATCTTTGGGGATGGGATCCACACAAGGAGGTGCTAAGAACTAGATCTGCGAGGTCAATGAATGCGAACTCGGTTCGCTCCCGCGCGATCTGCCTAGCGCGCCGCTAGCGGCGCTCCCACGTGTCTGGACAACATCACTTCGCTACCGAGATATTCGTCTTCTTCCAGGTTCCCTCTCACAACCCATCATTATGCGCAGCATATACTGGATTCGGTTTGGGGCCTCTGACATGGACATCGCTGTCTTGCTGCACCTCCCGGGTCTGATGGAATGCATGTAAAACCTCCTTCAAAAAGCCGCGCTCTTTCCTTTTACGGCGACACGGTAACCGTGACGAATCTGTACGTACAGAATCTAAGAGAAGACTCCCTGATAGGCTATTGGGCTGCTCGTACAAGCTATGCCGTATCTGTGCCTATCGTTTTCCACAGTCCACGGCTTCGCCGGCGCTGTGTCGTGGGGCTGGACTCAAGCTATCACATCCTGGCTAATATTCCCCACTAGAACCTTGCGAGTACGCTTTGAACGTACAGGCTTACAGCGGGCCCCGCCTTGTTCGGCGCTATGTCCACTCTCCCACGTGGCGACGTGCCCGATCTCTTTCGCAAGGGATGTGAGAATGAAATGGCATCATCAACATGATTTCAACCGGCGGCGTCCCGGATTGCAAACGACGTTGAGGCGGAGTTGCAAGCCACTGTGCGTCCTTAGACCAGTGGGTCATGAAAGGTGCTATGGAATGTCACTCGAGTAGGTGTGCAGCCTGCTAGCTTCTAGTCTTCAGATGTTCGGGTTAGATGTATAAACAAGAGTCGTTCGACTGATTCACGAACACTGGTCATTCGGTTGGGCGAGGAGTCTGAACATCTCCGTAGCAGGTACAAAAGGGTCTGAGGAAGCTAACGAGGAATTCGAGTGGTAGCGCGAGCTAGTAAACTTTAAATTCAAGAAGGTTTGGCTTGACAGGTACCATACAGCTACGGCAAGGCCTTTTTGACCCCTAGAATGTCTAGAGTATTGAATCCAGAAGCCTCGATAAAACGTTGACGAGGTTTGAGGATACGGCGCAGCCACTCATAGAAGTAGATTTGGTACCACCATACAGTGTAGGCAGGTGAAGATGCAACTTCAGCACTTTGTAACAGCTTTGGCAAACCATCTGACGGGTCGTACGACCGATGTGGACGTCTTTCTGCCGTTTGGCGGGTGGACCTATCGTGTTCAGCAGCTGATGTTCCTTGCGTGAAACCGTCCGCACCGAGGGCGCACACTGTACGGCTGAATCATCGGCAAGCTCGGCTGCACGCTATCGTCGGTTCTTCTGCTGGCCTATGTGTGATTTCATATCTAATAGCAGCCCGTCCCACCTGTCCACGGAGCAGAATCCGCTCAACGCACCGTCCCGTCTGCTTTGCGCATACTGTGCTGCAAGTTCAGCCGACTAGCGTGGCCCAAGCAACAGCAGCCTTGTCTTTTCTTCTGATCGTCTTCCTTTCTTTCGTCATCAGTTCAGCATCATGGTGGCGGCCAACTCTGGAGGGCTGCCTCTGGACGATCGTTCCAAGGATCTCAAGATCCCAATCGTTGCATTGGTTCTGTTCAGTTTGATCTTCGTCAGTTTGCGTCTCTACACCAGCTGGAAGAACCGCAACTTCTTTCAGTTGACCGATCACTTCTTATGGACCGGCTTTGTAAGTGTGCCAGCGATAACTCAACCCGCGATAGCCTCTCTGACATTTTACACAGCTTCTAGCAGTCATTGGTGCGGTCTTTGCCTACAAGACAGCTGAGGTTGGTGGCGGCAGACATGTGTGGGATCCGATCCAAACACCTGCCAACCTTGAGAAGTACCTTAAATGGCTGTGGTTTGCCCAGCTCTTCAACCTCTACGGAATGGCCTTGATTAAGCTCAGCATCTGCGCCTACATTCTGATGCTCGACTTTTCGAGATCTTATCGCATTATCATCTGGCTCTCCGTCGTGGTACATATCGGCATCAACTTCGTTTTTCCTTCCGTCATCTTGCTAGGGGAATGCCACCCCATCACCAAGCACTGGGATGTCGCAGGTACTCAGCCAGGTAGCTGCTGGGGCGACAAGCCTAGGGTCATCTCAGGTATGCAGAAGTACTTGAAATCAGCATCATTTACATGACTAACCAGGTTGCAGGGTATTCTGGTGCAGCAACCAACATTGTCACTGATTTGATTTATACTGTCGCGCCCTTGATGTATATCTCGCGCGTTCAATTACCCAACCGCACACTTTGGGGTGTACGCGCTGTGTTCCTTTTTGGTCTGATGTACGTCCACCCCTTCACGGCATGACCGTTGGCTGCATGCTAATCAAACTCAGCACAACTACTATATCTGCTCTCAAGCTCTACGAGATGAAATCCCTCTCCACTTCACCAGACCCGACGTACACATCCCTTAACCTCTCCATCTTCGCTGTATCGGAGGTCTTTATTGGCGCTTTCACGGCTTCTCTACCGCCTCTCCGCAAAACCTTCGAGACACTAATGCGCCGCATCCTCCCGGAAAGCTTGATAAGCTCAGCATCGCGGAGCCGGAAGAGCGTTGGCAGGGTCACAGGCAATAGCTACAGCACAAAAGAAATCAGAAACAGCTATGTACTTAACGGAAACATCTCTGGAAACCAGCCGAAGGCGAAGCACGATCTGGACAACGACAGCGAGCACAGCATGCTCGAAGTGCAAAGGAGCATGGAGGGGAAAGATTCTGTTGGGAACATAACATGTACAACGGAGATCAGTGTTTCAGGGGACGATAAAGGGAGTGTGAGGAGTCGAGGGCATGACTGGGTTTGAGTCAATTACTTGCTGGCAGAGACCGATCATAATGATAATGATTTGATGGATCCTGAACTTCCTCTAGAGTCTTGCTGTACTGATACCACAACATCTTTCCGCCGCCCCGTTGTTTGAATCCTCCAACTCGACGCAGAGAAAGCGCAAGACTCCAGTCTCAGGCTTTCCAGTCCAGCTTTTGGTCGGTCTTCTTACCGTACCCGCTGTTCCTTAATGTGTTGCTGGAGAAGGTGTTCGTGGGTGCATTGCATGTCAACCCCCCAACATATCTAATCTCTGTCTGCGGGATGGAGGGTTCGTTGTCCAGTAGTATCTGGTCCCTCATCTTTTTGAGACTGGTCCCCTGCATGGTACTGGTGCGCATACTGTGTGCGATGATGCCGTCGGTCGTAATTCGTAAGGGGCTCTGTTGCCAATGCCATGGACCTAGTTGTCCGCAAATTGCTTTAGTACTCCCACCTCCTTGCTGCTTGCTGTCCTGTTGCTGAGATCGCAGTGTCTCAGCTGATTCAAAGAAATACTGTTGTTTCAACCCTGCGCGATGGCACGCTCTCCATAGGCATCAAGGTTGCGCAGGTTCGTCATCCGCAGGCTCAGTACTGTACTGGAATCTTTGTTCATTACGACGACTTCATGCTGCGTCTGGATAGCAGACACTTGAGAGACGTGTGTGTTCAGCTGTACCTGCTAGCAGTGCACTCTTTGCGACTACGCCATCTGCCTGCGGACCTGTATTTTTGATCTATCTTGCTATCTGCGTGTTTGCTTTACCTAGCTTGACCGCCTCATTGGCTGCGGTCCTTGCCTCCTCTCCAATCCTTATGTTATGTTGTACGTTCGTGGCGATCAGCGTCAAGAGCAAATGTTTGAGCACGAAAATACGACTGACCTCGAAAACGTAAGTTCTCGCTGAGTGTGACGTATATTCGGAGTTGGTGTTTGTTTGCGACAATTCCCATCATCTCGGGTTCCTTCCATTCTTGAGGGCGTGTGACGACGCTTTTACTTAGCGATACCCAGATTCTTTGACAATGTGTATGCGTGCCCCTCTTCAGCGAAATGAATACCTATTTCACCCTTTCCAGGGCAATATCGGCATCTTCACCTTCATGTCGTATCGGCACGTATCTCCCGCGGAACTTGTCCAACCATCCGAACCTTCTCACAGAAAGACCGGCTCTCTGCACTTCCATTTCCACCTTTCTCAACCGACTCACGAACGGCGCGCGCTCAATCCCCACATGCACCGCGCCATCTACGGCCAGAAAACTCCCATACCCAAACACATGTCCCTGCTTCTCCAGAAACGCCGCACGCTCTTCGGTGCTTAGATGCGTTGTGTCTTTCAAATCGCGCACCGTGGTACTCGCTGCGACAAGGGAGATAATGGCTCCTATGGAGGTCGGCAGGCGCGGAAGGAACTTCGCGGGACGATTGGCGTACACGAGGATCGCGACGACGATGTACAAGGTCAGAATGACTTCTGATATGATGAACAGAGGCTTATTGAAAAACAGGCGTTCTTCAAGGTACATGAAGCGGCCCTCAATAGGCATGGTGGTGTTTGTGCGTGAGCCGATCAATTCGTCGGTGTTGAGACCGAGCCAGACAGCGAACAGCTTCGCGTACGCTGCGTTTGCGGCGTGTGTTATGTCAGCAAGACGCGGTAGCGGTTGCGATACGTCGGTGAGGCGGGTGTCGTTTGATTCTTGTAGCATGAAGTAGTGGAAACGGCTACTGGTGTAGTTGTCCTCGTGCCAGCGACAAATCTCGTCGTCTTCCATGTACTTCATCCATCCCGCTGTAAGGTCCATAGTGGTGTTTGTCAAATAGCGAGAGGCGAGTTCAATCTCGGTTCCGGCCTCGGGCTTGTAGTTGCGGGCAGGCTCTGTGATGTAGCCATTCGCATCGAACGAGATGTCTGCGCTGCCAACAGTAAATTCGGGCATGCATTGGACGAGCTTGATTGAAGTTGAGGTCGCGGCGTGAGCTGTGAGGTCGACTGTGGCGTTGCGTGAGTTGTTCATCCAGGTCGGAGTGGCTGAGCCAGCGAGTGACTCAAACACACTGCGCGCACTGCATGCGCCGGGAGCTGTACCAGAGAAGCGCACCCAACCGAGTACAATAGCGGAAGTGCAGTTAGTGATTTCTTCAAAGTCTGCTGGGGTTTTCCCGGGTGGATCGAAGTTAATCGAGAATTCGGTGCCTGCGGAGTTCAGCACGCACGCCGTACTTCCTGAAGATTCTGAGGCTACACTCCAAGCGATCGCACTGCTACTCTGCTTACAGTTCACTAGTTGGTCGTCTGCGTCCGGAAGGCTCAATCTCAATCCTATCGATAGGGTGGCGGTCTGGTTTGACTGCTCGGCGTAGCTCATGTTCAGCATGTTGCCGGATCCAAAACTTATTTCTTTACACTCGAGATTAGCTCCGAACGCCATGGTTCGAGCCTGCCTACCATAGATAGCTCGGGTCTTCGGTGGTGGATCTGTACCGACTGGCACATAGGTGTGGTATTTGTCTGTCCAAGGCGGCAGAGGTGTGCCCTGCGTGAAGTTTGAATCCGCAATGATGACGTGCGGCTTGGACCATTGCCCTGGATAGAGGAAGCTAGTTCTGTTGATACTGGGATATTGGAACGACCTGAACTGCGCTGTTTCCGCCATAATCATTGTGTCCTGGAAGAAAAGACTGGCAAAAGTGGTGGCCAACACGTTCGCTAGTAGCGCCATCGCACACACAGATGCGAGTATGTAGTGCTTTGACCGAAGCGCACGAAATATGGCAAGTTGAGGTGGTAAGGAGCTGTAGTTGCGGTCGATAGATTGGCGTGGTGTCGCCTTCAAAGACAACAACTCCTGCATCGGTTGGAGCAGGCATAGGAGACGATTGATCAGAATCCACATTGGCTCAATCGAAGTAGCGACTGCAGTCGGTAGATAACTACTGACAAGGTTTTGCAAAAGCTTGTTGTTTGAAGGCAGAGGTAGGCCTGTGTCAGATCAGCGATGTACTGCCTCATGCCTTTGAGCCTCGCTTCTGGCAACACCGACCTTCCGGTTTGGCTTTCAGATAGAAAGCGGCTAGAGTAAATATGAGGGCAGCAAAGATGCCAATCAAGGTCAGGGCGGACCCGAGGTGAAATTCGACAGGTCTGATAGAGCTTGCAGGCTGCAGCCTGCTTGGCTCGAGACCGGTACCCTTTTGCAGCATGGTGTCGTGCTCAGGTCCTCCTAACATACGAATACTACTGTGCCAGTTAGGGATGTATCTAGCTCTGAAGATACCAACGCTACGTACCCACTGCTATCAAGCTTAAATCTTTCCTCGTCGAAGTTCTTTGTCAACAGTGCAATCGAGTACTTATCCATTGCTGAGAACCTTGACAACAATCTGTCATCCTCTGAAACTAGGGACATAACTGCAGCGACTGTCCCGGGATCCGAATGTAGGCGACCCGTCGTAGTAACTGTAGCATCGCGCCATGTGGTGTGTATTAAAGCCACGGCGCATATTGCTACTATGCTCAATAGCAACGTGACAACATGAGTAAAGAGAGGTTCGAGCACTACAGATTTCAGTGTGTAGCTTGAGGATCCTGATACAGTCGTTGGGTACGAGGCATTGGTCCTAAGCGCTTCGTTCATCGCGCGGGAAAACGTCAGACTATAAGCTTGGGTGTAGCTAGTCATTAGTGCCGTCGGATCCATATAATACTCTATTGGATTCTTTTTCATCGCAATTGCAATAGTAGACAGGAATTGGGTTTCGTCAAGCTCTGAATACATCCCTTCATCTCCGTATTGAAAGTGGGGGAGCTCAGGTACTACCAGCGATCCCCAGTTTGTAGTAGATGGGAACTTCCAAGCATTCAAAGTGCCGTAGAATGCTGTGAGGTTGAAAAGAGGAACAGAAACGTTCTGCCGTGGACCAGTAATGTTGTAGCCCAAAGGTTTCATGGACCGTCCGTCTATGGTAGCCGACACGGCTTGCTGGAAATAGTCCGCGTGACAGAAGATTGCAGTCACGTTGTGCGGTGCATCTTCTGTGCCATATTCATTGCTGGTCGCTTGAGCCAACGATACAAAGATGTCATGTCTGTTGGTATCGCATTCCAGAGGTTCTGAATTGTATCGTGTGCTGTTTCGCATGCCCAGCATCATGGTGAAGGCCTCGAGATATCCAGTCTGGTCCCAGTACGTACACGAGCTGCTTGTGTATTCACGCCGTGTATCCGTCGAGACATTGGTTGTTGGTCCCTTGGCGAGTTCGCAATGCAGATCTACACCGTAGAGCATGGTTTGCGCCGTCCAATTAGCAGAGGCTTGGTTGCTACTTTCCTTGGAGAAAGGTCTCAAGGTGTAGTTGCGCGCCATCCAAGGTGGAAGCCTCTCATTGAACATTGCAATGCTGTATGTTGAAAGCACGTAAGGCGATATGATCTCATCGAATTTGAAGTCAGCAATTGGAGCGTCCTGGGCGGGAGCAAACTGCATCGGAACGACTCTTCTGACATTCCTCGTGGAGAAAATACCAGCCTGAACTGGAACAATACCGAACATTGTGAAGACTGTGGCGAGGGACGCCCAAAACACTAGCCAGTGCCTGTACATATCAGTCTCTCGGAGGTTTCATCTTGTGTACTGTCAATAGTGTTATTACTAACCTGCGCTTCAAAGCGTAGAAGGGGACGAAGGGCATAAAATCAAATGGATATTCAAGAAAGAGCGAGTCTTTCCCAAGCGCCCCATCCTTTGACAAGAGCTGGCGATACGGCTCATATCTTTTCGCATCGAGATCTATCCACGTCCAATAGGTACTGAAGATGACGGCTAGGATAGTAGGGAAATACAGATACCAGAATGACTTTGTCAGTGGTATGTTGTTAATGTCGGCGGCGAAAAGAATGCCGCTATCACGATTGCTTCTCGCAAGCAGAACTTGCAGCACTACGATGAGCGCTAATGACAGCGTTATGGCAAGAACGAGGTTCCAGGTCCGCAGTGCGGGAGGGTGCCATGCTGATTCTTTCGATGATTCGCGATGCAGCGTTTTGGATTTCCACGGGATGTGCGGAGAAAACATATCAGATGTCTTCAGGATGCCGGATGATCGAAAATGATTTTGTGTTGGGACTTCTTATGCTCAAGCGTGCGTTGTCTGATTGCCTTATTGCGTAGCACATAGGGGCTAACAATTTGGCCCCCAGTGTATCATCTACCCCTGCATGCAGGGCGCCCTGCGCGGCAGGACATATGTTCGTCCGACCTTTCGGCATTAGGCCAGTGTGGCTGTACGAAGTCAAACTTAACACGCTTTTTACCCGCATATATTTTTCTTTAAATAAAATAGCCTCAACCAAGGAGAGCGCATCGTTAGACGCGCGATGAATTGTTGTGTTGATAGCGTCTATCAACTCTTTACTTGTACTCTCCTGTTTGCATGTAACGGGACATCTTTGCTAGGCATGTAGAGTGTTGATGAGGACGTGTCGATGTAGCAATTATTGGCAATACGGAATTTCACGGATGATGAACATACTTAGATTGAATTGAGCTTGCCTTTCCACTCGGCCGTGCCACCGAGGCCGTAAACAATTGCGTAACGCCGAGCAGCGAAGCGGACAGTCTTATGTAAAGCCGTGATCCAACATATATGCGCCCCATCCTTGCGCCGATGATAACATGAGACCATGGAAGGAGGATAGAAGCCAGCGGAGCTCCGCAGAGTGTGGTGTGTAAACAACGCTGGCTAGAACAATACAAGAAAGACAGATGGTATGCGCCCGCCGATTCAAATGCGCCGAGTTGGTCAAAATCCATTCCATGGTGGATGGTGGGGATGATATATGCAAGATGCGCCGTTTTGGTGAAGAAGGTATGTGTGTAGGACATGTGATGTGCGTAGGTAATGATCAAGTTTGGGTGGTGGATCGGCAACATCGCTAACGACCCCAGGGTGACATGCGCTTGCTGGCAGCGCCCGAACCTGAGCTTCCTGGCACTTCTTCGAGACTGCGTCGAGAGCCGCCAGCGCCGATCTCGCTCATCTGGAAGAGCAGAGGCTCATCGTCTTCCTGGCCTAGTCCGCGGCTGGAGAAGCTGTAGCGGTTCGGTCGCTCTGTCGAGCTCGTGGCACCCGACGACGACCCATGCGAGAAGAAGCTTGTGCGGCCGCGTGAGCTACCAACGTATGCACCGCGCTTAGCAGGCATGTTTGATGAGGAGGATGGTCGTTGCGCGTTCTCGTCAAGAGGGTCGATCTCCTCAGACCCCTGGTCGTGCTGGGTTGCGCTAGCGTCCGTCTCTGCTTGTGAGAACAACCCGCTAGGTGTCAGTTCCTTGGTCCGCCCAACCTCTGTAAGTGGCAAACTAGCAGCACGACCATAGTTGTCGAGATCATCTTCAGGATTGCGGTCTTGCTGAGCGACTGAGCTAGATCGGCGGTTGAAAGTTCGCTCCCAGTGTCGAGGCGATGTAGGGATGTCGATAGCATTGCTGCTAGGATCCTCGCCCTCGTTTGGCGCCTGAGTTTCTGCGGCATCCTGTTCTCGATTTGGCCGCGAGGATCGGCTTCGTCGCGGCCGCGGCTCGTATTCGATAATACTGTTGGCACTAAGACGTGAAGGAATTGCAGGTGTGTGAGGTGTGTGCGGCGAGATTGGCTTGCCAGGCGATGAGGCAGTAGAAACGGATGTGCCGGCGATCATGGCAGGAACGCTGGACAGCTGGCGGCTAGACGACGAAGAGGATCGATGTAGCATGGCCGAAGAGGACACAGAGTCAGACAGCGCGGCGTGCGAATCCTTAAGTCGCTGATACTTCGACAGCTGGGCTGTTGTCCTACGCATAGCTGATTCTTTCGACGCGTTGTCACTGCGGTTAAAGCTCTTGAGCTCTTTCTTGGCTTCGAGTAACTTCAGAAAGTCCGAGATATTATCATCGTCTGACCTGACCTCGCCGGAACTGCCAGCCTCGCCTTCGTTGAGTACATCTGAGCCGCGTTGCAGCGAAGATGCCACGCTGCCCTTGCCACTGCTCAAGTTGTCATCCTCAGTCTTGCTGCCACCACTGGTAGAGAACCGGTTCCTGCGGTGCCCAAAGCTACTGCTGTACTTGATGGGAGCGGGCCTTGGCGAACTGGAAGCGGAAGAGGCAATGGCGGTCTCGTTAGGCAGCGATGGCGTCCGCAGAGCTTGTTGAGGCAGCGCTGTCAACGAAGTACGATTGCGAGGCTGGAGAAGAGGATTGGGAGTAGCGTTACGTCCGAGTGAGCTGCTTGGTCGGCCTAACGAGCTGCCAGGCGACGGTAGCGCTGCGGGACCAAGGGCAGGTGACGACGACAATGAGCCAGCTTTGAAAGGCTGAAACGATACCGAGGTGCGTCGTTGGAATGGGACGTCAGCAGACCGCAGCGACGACTTCGAACCTTGAGCAGTGCGGTGATTCGGAGGCAGCTTCTGCGACGGTGATTCTGTGGGCGAAGAAGAGGGCATGTCTCGTACTGCGCGAAGAGCCGAGATCGGACTTGTCCCTGTCGGAGGTCCAACCTGATGGAAGGTGGACAGACTGCCGTATGCTTGACCAACGTCGGGAGTCTCTTGCGGGTGGATCTTGTTGACGGGAAGTGAACCAGGAACGGCCCCTCGTTGTGACTGGTCAAAGTACGTGTTGTCCAGACCCATGAACTCAGAACTCAGCAAAGACTCGGAGTCTTCAACCGTAAATTCGCAGTTCGTACGGTACTGCACAGAGATTCGCAATGGTCCAACTGGTGAGTGAGAAGGCTCAAAGTCTTGGCGGTCGGTAACAGGTTCCTCGGACTGGTACAGCGGCAGGTCGAGAGTGTCGGGGTAGGGACTGCTGGAGTCGCCGTTTGTAATCCGGTAGGCCAACTTCAGCGCAGGTGAGTTCGCTGGTTGCTTGGCGACGATCTTGTAGTACTTGAACGCTGGGATGAAGCGTATGTAGGTGTAGAGCGCCCGGAACAAGACAACAGCCTTCTTGTAGACGTTCGGCAAAGGGTCGTTAAGCTCTGTGGGGTGCACCGATGACTTGTCGCCCACGCTTATGGTCCAGCGCTCCAGCAACACCTGGGTCGCTTTAGCAGAGCGGCCCGAAGAGGCGTTGTCCAGAGCACGAGACACATCCCACCTCTTCCCGTCGTCGTCGCGGATCACCAGCGACTGCTTGTGTCCCAACGCCTTCGTGTCTAGGTAAATTTCGATGCAGAGCGGAGGATGATGGCCGCCCATAGCATCCATGGTCTTCCATTCGGCGAGTTGCTGCTGGACCTCGTCGCTGTCGTCCAGCACAACATTGAACTACATCTGGCGTCAGTAGTGTACGAGGGAAGGGTCTGCCGAGAGTACTTACCCATTTGTTCTGCCTTATACCACCGTTGTTGTTGAAAGCTTGCGGCAGTATGACTCGAGATGATATGATAGTAAGCGCAGCTTTGGTGAAGAAGTTCTGTGATGGATCAACATGGGTTGAGAGTGAGGCTGCCCAGAGGTACGTACCTGAATGACCTGGTTCACCTTCTGGCTGTTCCTCTGGTCGGGCAACGCCATATCGCCTTCTTCTTCATCAGGACCTCTGTCACTGTACGGGTCGGTGTCTGAGTAGGGCGAGCCGTACCGCTGGTTGTTCGTTCGCGCAGGATTCGTTTGGAGGCTGTTGGCGGCCGAGGCTGTGCGTGGCGACGGGCGCTGGTAGGGAGAGGGCTGCATGGTGCGGGAGAGCTGCTGCAGGAACAGGTACTGAGGGTATATGAGCGGCGGGTGCTGGGGTGCGGTTATGGGCTATGCGGCGAATACAGGTGAGCCCTGGGAGCCATCACGAGTGCGGACGGCTGGGGTCAGCAGCGACAGTCAGAGATGCCTCCAGATCCACGCTGGGTTATCGTGCAGGGCTGTGACAGCTCAGGCAGCAGCCATGTCGTTGATCTAGAGGGCGCGGAGATGGGTGGAGATAAGGCTGTTGAGCTTGAGCACCTTGAATGCAAGGTACCGGTACTGTGGTGGGCGACCAGCGTCAATATGCAGGTGTCGTTCTGGGACGACGATACACGCACAAGCTGCCACACGCGCTGTCAAAGAGTCTGGCGAGCAAACGGCGTAAGAGGTGTATCAGAGCGTGTGAAGTTGGAGGTGTGACAGTTGAGCGTGACTCCGGCCAAATGACGATGGCTGCTAGCTCCAAGACAGACAAGGGCCAACGCTGATAGAGAACGCAGGACTGATAGCGGGATATGGACGCCGGGAGGGGAAGCTGTGGGAGATGCAGGAGTCAAAGGAGCTGCAGGAGTCAAAGGAACTGCAGGAGAGAGAGTGTTGCCATCTATGGCGCCTCCAACGCGGTCCAGCGAGTCTGGGGAAGCTGGAGCTCGTCTTCTTTGGTGATAGTCCTGGCTGATGCACGCGAGCTGCTCACCGTGCGGCCTGCTCAGCGGATGTTGCCGAGAACCGGGACCACGATAAGAGACCTCGACGAAGAGGCTCTGAGCGTTGCGCCGTGATCAAAGATCCAACAGAGGGTGCGATCACCGCTCGACTTTGAACGCAGCTTGAGAGCAATACTCGACTTCTCTTCTCAAGCTGTGTCGCAGTGTTAGGTGGACTGGCTGTCATCTGGCGACATCGCACGCCATTGGCTATTACCAATACGCACCGCCGTTCCACGCGCCCGACCTTCCTTGGTGCTCAACTCGAAAGTCAACTGCAACCGAGCTTGACCGGTAACGCAAGCAGCACTCTAGGCTTCGTGTGCGACCTCCAGCGCCGGTCAAGAGTCATTGTCGTGCCTGGCGCTGCCTGGCTGCGAACAAAGCATGGCGGGCTCGCTAGGCAGCTTCACTGTCCTGGAGGACTGGGATGCTGTTGGCCTAGTCTATGCTGCTGCCTGTGCTGTGACTCCAGCGAGTGCATTGCAGAGAGAACCGTGATCTACTCCGTGCTGCTTTCTGTTCTTTAGTCTGATGAGCAGAGTGCAAGTGCCTCAACGGAGGTTATCAGCTCCCTGACATGTGAACTCATTACCAGTACCCAGTGCTAACTCCATACCGCCTTCACCCCGCCTGATGCCGACCAAAGCTCGTCATCCGGGAAGCCTTGTTTACGAACGTCTCCATGACAGTGATCAGTCGACGTCAAGGTCCAGCTCTTTGGACCAGGTTCTGCCGCTCACCGCCTGTGGATGCTCGGCGCGTGTACATGAACGGCGATCTTCCAGACGCGTCAAATGCTTTCGTCTCCAACATTGCTTCATTGCACATTAGAGATACCCGAGGTTCAATTCATTCCTCATCATGGCCTACTGTCATTCCTCACGCCGTCGTAGTGGTGTCGACCTCCACCATGCAAGAAGAGAGGCTCGTGGAGCGCATTGGTCAATGATTGGTTGGCCTTGTGATGAGCATCGAAGACACATCCCACGAACAGCCGCGTCGCTCCTCATACCCCGCCGCTATAAGTGACGCGTTTGGCGCATCGCTGTGACATGTATCAAGTGCCGAAGATATCGACTTTCTTTCGACCAACTTCCAGAGTGCAGCAGACAGCCTCGCGTTAATCAGCAGCAACGACTGGCTAACCCCACCACATTTCGCGCATCGTCATAGACCCAGGTACCCAGATCCAACACGCACCGACGCCAACCGCCGCAGTGTTGAATGTCGCCGCCCACTCAGAACCGAAACTGAAAATTTGGGCGAAAGCTAGACTCGATCATCTCGAAGCTTCCCACTCATATCGCGTCTGTTCGCCACCCCACTACTAGCACGATTGACTCGAGCGACCGCGGTCTGTCAACTTGCCACTCACCACAAACGCACAACCACGCTCTTCTACACGTCGAACTCGTGAAACGTATGCGATTCATACCTCGAAACCACCGTAGTCTATCCAGGAGATAGATCTGCCGAATAATCGCGTTCGGCGCACCTTTTGGAGCTCCACCAGTTTCGCAGCCAGCACCTTTAAACACGCTTTGGTCCTCGAGATCATAGCGAGGAGCAGGTATTTGTCGAAACTTCGGTAGACTCCCTGACACCATTTGGCACATGAGCGGCTATCTCTGGAAATACTATCTCGAAGATGACGTCGACAATTTCCGGAATGTCGTCGCATCCAGCACCCAGTCGTCTCGCGCAGGCGCGCAGAGGAGCCACGTTGGGTGGCAGAGTGGAGGAGCCAACACCGCGGTGAACAGCAGTCCAAGCAGTTACAATGCTTCACCGATGCTGGGCGCAAAAGGGCGCAAGCCTGCAGGCGCAACATTGACCCGGTCAGACATCAACAGTCGCGACTCGGCAGGCCTCACCATCTTGCATCATGCCGCATCCTCATCGGCTGAAAATGCGGTTGAGTTTGCGCAAGTCCTGCTGGACCATCAGTGGACCGACCTCTACATTCAAGACGCGGAGAACGGCTGGACGCCCCTCCACCGAGCCTTCTATTTCGGCAATATCGCCACTGCCCGTCTTATCCTCAACCGCGACGCCCAGGATATACTTGGTCAGGGACACGGAGGCTACAATCAGCATGCGCGCGGCTTGGTCAAGATTAAGGACAATGAAGGCTACGGCCCGCTCGACTTGTTCTCCATGACCATCAAAGACCGAACCTTGCGACCTGAAGAAGCTCCGATGTTTGGTTCTGACTCGGACGACGATATGGCGCATGGCGACAGCGGGGATATGGATGATGAGCTGCGCAAACGACCGATTACCCCTACAACCATCCTTGGTGGCGACGAGGTCTACACCTTCGGCAGCAACAAGAACGTTACCCTAGGGTTCGGCGACCAGGACGACCGTGCATTCCCCGAGCGCGTTGTCTTGCGAAGACCAGACCACCTGCTTCGTCGATTCTACAAGGAAGATAGGGAAAGGCATAATCAGTTCTGGGCTGCGACGGGATTTGCTATCCCAGATGCAGGCACACAGACACCGAAAGGACCAGTGGATCTCCCCACCCACATTCGCAACACTCCCATCGTGATTCAGGACGTGCAGATGTCGAAGCTGCACACAGCTGTGCTCACGACCGATCCAGTTTCAAATCTGTACATGTGCGGACACGGAACCGGAGGTCGTCTGGGCATCGGCAGTGAGACTACGAGCTACCAATTCACGTGCGTTGAGGCTGGTGGCTTGGGCAACAAGAAGGTTGCAGCAATAGCTCTGGGCCAGAATCACACTCTCGCGATCACGGATGAAGGTGACATCTTTACATGGGGGAACAATGCTTACGGTCAATTGGGTTACAGCCTGCCTAAGCCATCTCTCAAGGATGACGATCCGATCTCGACGATTCCGCTGCAGATCTTTGGACCCCTCAAGCGTGAGCAAGTGCTTGGCATCGCAGCCTCGCGCATTCATTCCGTTGTTCACAGCTCAACCTCCTTGTACACTTTTGGCAAGAATGAAGGTCAGCTTGGCATAGTGGATTCTGACGCTCGATCATTGGATATGCAAGTCACTCCCCGTAAGATCGCAGCATCGCTTTTCTCGTCGCCGATTGCCGCAGTGTCAGCTATCGATGGCGCCTCAATCTGTATGCTTGAGAATCGAGAAGTATGGGTCTTCGCCAACTATGGCTACTCGAAGCTCAACTTTGCGCTGGACGGCTTCACGAGCAGCTTCTTGAAGGAAAGCTGGCTTACAACTAAATATGACACAGCACCAAACAGAATCCAAAAGATCACATCAGGTGGCGACACAATATGCGCCTTGTCAACCTCCGGCGAAGTATTCACAGTCGCAGTGAGCCGGCGCTCAGATGGCAGCCAGGATACAAGCACATCGACGACCAATCCGAAACAGATCCGCAAGGCCTTGTCGACCCCCTACCGCATCTGGTCTTCGAAGAAAAGTCACATGGCTGCGAGGGACGTTGACGTAGACCAAGATGGCTCTATCATCCTAACAACAGAGGCTGGTACCGTGTGGAGACGCACAAAGCGAGCAACGATCAAGAGTGCGAATACCATCGCAGCGGCGGAGTTAAAGCCCAAGGATTATAAGTTCCAGCGTGTGTCTGGCCTGACCCGCGTTGTTGCAGTTCGCGCGTCCGCATATGGCGCATACGCTGCGGTGCGTAAGGATTGTGATGTCACGCGCAACCAGATCGGCGTGGACGAGCCTGGGCTCTGGGAAGATCTGGCACCTCTTCTGTCCTTTTACGATATGCACAACTACGAAGAGTCCTCGGATGACGAAGAGCCAGTACCTAGGTATTGGAACCGCCACGGCCAATCTCAGGCACTTCACAAGCGTGTCTTGAAGTCCAAAGATCTCGAAAAGGAAGTGGCAGAGGTCCTACAACAGGCTTCCATGACGTCCGAGAATACATACGACATGGTCATTGGAAGTACAGTTTCTGATGTACGCCTGCCAGTACACGAGTTCATTATGTCTGGTCGGTCCCGTGTGTTCCGAGATGCGATGCTCGACTTCCGGCTGAAGAGCTCCAACCAGACCATTCCCGATCTACTGACCATCAGCAAGGAAGGCGGAACAACCATCGTCGTGTTCCAAGGCCTGGACTTCTTGACAATCTTTGACTTGGTTCTATACGCATATACCGACACCATCGTCGACTTCTGGAACGTCACACGCCATGCACCTGAGTTGGCGTTCCGCTACCGATCAGTACGTACAGAGCTTATGAAGGTAGCATCCCGGTTAGAATTGCGACAACTAGAGCCAGCTGTGCGACAGATGGTCAACCCTCGACGATCTTTACACATCGACCTCGAAGTCGCGATCAAAGAAGCCTCGTTCTTCGAGAG
Organism: Didymella sp. IMI 355093; assembly: GCA_027946495.1. Classification (NCBI taxonomy): domain Eukaryota; kingdom Fungi; phylum Ascomycota; class Dothideomycetes; order Pleosporales; family Didymellaceae; genus Didymella; species Didymella sp. IMI 355093. The sequence goes on from JAPEUZ010000006.1 coordinate 1,509,955, forward strand.
TGGAGATGTCATCGTCGACCTTGCTGATGGCGAGATGCTGCTCCATTCTGACATCGTGTGCCAGCGATGCCCTTTCTTTGAGGGTTTGTTCAGAGGTCGTGCAGGTGGTCAATGGCTCTCGGGGCGACGGGAGGGCTCAGCACCAGTCCATATCGATCTCACCAATGTGGACATGCATCTCTTCAAGCTGGTTGTCCGCCACCTGTACGCTGATGCCGGGGAGGAGATTTTCGACGACGTTACTAGCGAAGATCTTAATGATCTACTTGCCCTGGATGAGCTCCTGGACCATGTCATGGACATTATGTCCGTCGCAAATGAGCTAATGCTTGACCGCCTGTCGCAGATCTGTCAAAAGTTCATTGGTCGCTATGGTATGTGCCTCTTGGATGTTGCCCAACTCTAGCTTACCGACGCAACAGTCAATGCCCGGAATGTATGTTCCTTGCTCACCGCCGTCGCACCGAGCTCTGTCGCAGAGTTCAAGGACGCCGCTCTCGAGTATGTCTGCCTTAGTCTGGAAGCAGTCATGCAGAATGGGTGAGTGATCCTACCGAGTCTCATCCAAACCACACTAACTCTCACTAGATCGTTGGACGAGCTTGACGATGATCTTCTGCACGAGTTGAACGATGTAGCACGCGAGAATCAGCTAGCTTACTTGCCATTCGCACGAAGTGGACGTGCAGAAGCTTTGCTCTTTGAGCAGTATCCTGAACTTGCAGAAAGGATCGAGCGAGGAAAGCGTGCCAAGATCGACGCCATCGTCCTCTCCAACAAGTACGCCGGTGCAGACACACCATCGGCGTCTTTCAGAGCGCAAAGCCTGGAAGAGGTCTCAGCTTCGCCACTTCGCCAGCGTAACCGTAGACGACCATCCAACCAAGCGAAGAATGAAGCCAAGAGTCCAGCTCTAACACCGCAACTGAAGGGCAAGAGCTCGGCTGCGGATCTGATGTTCGAGATGTCTGACGGCGAGGATGAAACTGAGGAACCGTTGGATAAGATCAAGCCACCTCAATTTGTTGATGGACAAGAGAAGTCTGGTGACCAGCTAAGTGGTCCACCTCAGTCGCCGTGGGCCACTCCAATCAAGCAAAAAGTACCAAGTACCCTTGAGGATGGCTTCATCTCGCCCAGCTCGTTGCCTCCGAGCGCAATGTCCGGGATCAGGGCACCCAGCCAGCCATGGGGAACCACTTCTTTGGCGAGTGCAAAGCTTGATCTGAAGGACATTATGGCCCAGACGTCAAGCGACAAGCCTTCTGGTCTGGCATTGGGTCTTGCTCGAGAGGAGCGCGAACGAGCTCGCGCCGCACAGCCCAAGATGTCCCAGAAGGAACGTAAGCGGCTGCAGCAAGCTGAACTCCAAGGTCTCAAGGTAGAGGCTGCGCAACCGGCACCACCGGCCGTATCTCCATGGCAGGCCGCATCGTACAGAAAGCCAAGCGCGAACCAGATCCTGTCTCCTTCTGCAGTGCCACCTCCGCCTCAACAGCCTTCGCCTCAGCCCTCGCTGCAGCCAGTGCGAGCTACAAGCACGCCGCAGCTCACTATGCGTCAGACCATCGCCAAGGATAGAGGCAAAGGCAAAGGCAAAGACAAGGAGGCCAGCACGCCAGAACGATCTTCACCTGCTCGACCAGCCGCCTCTGAGCGCGGTATGTCTGTATCCAACACACCAATTCCGGTGCCAATGTCTGTTCGACACATTCCGCTGCCTTCTCACTCGCCAACCTCACCAAGCCAGCATCTCAGCATGATGGAGATCTTGTCGCTACAAGAAGCTGAAAAGATGTCGATTCGCGATGCAGCGGCTAAGCGCAGTCTCGAAGAGATTCAACAAGAGCAGGAGTTCCAGCAATGGTGGGAGGCTGAAAGCAAGCGCGCAATTGAGGAGGAACAACAAGCGAAGCGCGTCGCTGAGCGAGCTGCTAGAGCTGATGGCAAGGGTCGTGGCAAGGGTCGCGGCGGTGGAGCTGTGAAGGTCAGTACCGAAACAAAGCCTGCAAAGGTTAAAGACGGCAAAAAAGACAAGAAGACCGGCGAAGAGAATAAGAAAGAGAAGAAGAAGACAGACGAAGCGGTTGATAGGCAACGCAAAGACAACGCAGCGCCCAAGCCCAGGACACCGAAGCCTCGGGCTGAAAAGGCGCAAGCTGTGGATGCGACCCACACTCTACCGACCGGAGCGCGAGTGCCCAACCCTGAGGCCTCTGCCTTCGTGCCACCTACAGGGCCGAAAGCGGACCATGCCGCCAACAGCGGTCGTGGACGAGGTCGTGGTGGACATCACCGTGGTGGAAGGGGAGGTGCCGGTGGCGCCCGAGGGGGGAGACCACCTGCGCCGCCGAGAGATGTGCAGAGTGCGCCTGCTGCGCCGGCACAACACGCATAATTGGACGTAGCTGTACGAGCTGTACGAGCTGTATACATATGTATTTAATAAAGCACTGCGACAATACTCAATAATCGCAAGACTGAACGATTGCCACCTTGACTAGCTGCGCAGAAGAGTGAAGCTATGAAGCAAGATATTAGCAGAGATAGAACCCTGATCGGTTACACAAATTTTCGGGTCTGAGCAGTGAGGGCAAAATCGCGTGCTTGGAACCCAAACACTGCGGATGAACTTCGGAGGTCTGCTTGTGCCTCTCTCAGATGTGGTCGTTTTCAGTTGCGTGCCATCTTTTCGAGCCGTTGCAAAGAGGGAGAGTTGATTGCATACCCAACAGTCCCATATTTCTCATCCACTGCAGACCCATCAAGTCACTACGCAGGAGTTGAGGTGGTATTGCTGTGCCTCAAAATTGCTCAGTGGAGCGCTTGTCTGGGCGACACGGCTTGTCACAATGTCATCATATTGATCCTCGGAGGATACATCACATACAACATAGAGAATTCAACGCGAACACGTTCGTGAAGATGGCAGTCTCGAATATGGACCAGCTTCTGTGTTGCTACATTCTCTCAGTTTGGCATTTCATTCATCTCTGTTACCGTTGGCTTGATTTGTAGGAAGTAAATAGATGCTATGGCTGGGGATATAAGGCAATATTCACGAAAGCACAGAAAACTCTTATTCATGCCCTCTGATTACAACAAAGAGTTGCTACTGTCGAAAGAGGAATTTTGCTGCTGTTCACCTACTGTGTCTACACCTAGCTGCATTTGTCTATGCACATCAACAAGTCGTTGTAGCTGCGCGGATGGATGAGCTACTTTCTTTCTTTTCTTCAGATGTGCTATCAGAAAATTGAAGTACAAGCCAGTCGCAGAGGAATTTACCCAGGATGGCACACAAGACAACAGAGATGGAAACAAATCCATTGAATTACATGACTAGCAACCTGATCATGGGGGTTGGGTTGCTGCAGTTCGTTGGCGCGGAAGGCCGCAAACCGAACACCGAGGGTTGATGTTGGGCCATCGCAGCGGTTGGGAGACATAGCGGCTGCTAGTGCGACCTGCTGTGTCTGAAGTTGGTGCTGAAACTGGCGAACTAAAAGCGCTTCGTATTCGTAACGAACGCGTCGGAGAAGCTCAAGACACGACTAGAAGAGCCGCGCGGATACAGTGAACTGCCATCATGCCGTCATTAGCAACGTGCCATCAGTTCCCAAGGTTGAAAAGAAATAAGCATGGTCTACACGCCAGTTGTATAGCGTCTTGGAGAATGTGGCAATGGTGTCTTTACTTCAACCTGCAGCCTCCGGTAGAACAGTTGCATACTTCTGCGACGCAGGCTGCGTTCCCACCCATACCAGACATTCCGTGTGACTGTATGATGACCTCTGGAGCGCTGCACGATACACAGGATGAGATAGAAATATAGATGGCGAGACAGCGCTCAACGATGTGAGAGCAATACGGACGATAGATAAGGGATTCCGAGGGTCTTCAGCCTCAGTGTGCAGAGCGGGATCCAGCTAGGTATATCCATAGGATCCTCAATACAGCCGTGTCCGATCCACGGGGTCGTGGTACGCGATTGGCTCGTCCGCCGCCTCCCGGAGATGGCCCGAAAATATGGGGTTATTTGCTCAAACGCACTCGCACTAGCTTCACACCCATGCTCCAAGACGGGCTAAGACTCTGGTCTCAATCTACAAGCTTGGTTTCTGCGCTTAAACTGCCCTGGACACATTTGCCGCGCTCCTGTAGATATAACGGCACTTGGGCATGCAAAAGGCCTCGTTCAAATTCGTTCCGCTGTTTGTGCGTTGCCTTCTCTTCTCCCAGCGCGTCAGTCAACATGGCCGCCGGAATGCTAGTCCCACGTCATAGCATGAATACGAGCGGGGCGACAGCTGTCAAACCACATTTTGGCTATGCCGATGAGTCGATCCCTTGTACCAGCACTCCGGAGGACTGCCTCTATCTCGACCTCGTCTATCGCAGCCATGATGACTCCATGCTTTACAGTGGCATCATGTGGTCCATCATTGGCGGCGTGTTGCTGTTGTGGGCTATTGGCCGGCACTTTGCGCGGTCGCAACCCTCTGGCGTACAACTACCGACTGAAGTAGGAGAAGGCGTGCCGCGAAGCCGCAGCGCACTCGAACGACTTCAACGAGCCATCCCATCCTATGCACGTCGCTACTTCCTGCCCGATGCCGCTAGACCCATCTTCGGTCGAGTCACTCGCACACAAGTCTTGACCCTCACAGTCCTGACTGGCTACCTGATCGTCTTCTCCTTTGTCGGCTTGATCTACCGCTCATGGGTTGCTCCTGCTAAGAAGTATCCTGGCGTCACCAACCCGCCTGGTATGACCCAGACGCGAACCACGCTTGGTCCCTGGTCCGATCGCATTGGTGTATTTGCATATGCACTCACGCCTCTTTCCGTCATGCTCGCGTCTCGCGAGTCTATCCTGTCGCTTGTCACTGGTCTGCCATACCAAAGCTTCAACTTCCTCCATCGCTGGCTTGGATACGTCATCTTCCTCCAGTCCGCTCTCCACACTATTGCCTGGTTTATTGTCGAAACCCGTTTGTACCAGCCCCAGCCATATGTGTTTCACAACATCATAAAGCAGCCTTACATCATATGGGGCCTAGTTGCGATGGTCCTCTTATTACTGATGGTCGTGCTCTCTACACCATGGGGCATCAGACTCACTGGGTATGAGTTTTTCCGCAAGGCCCATTATGTTCTGGCTATGGTGTACATCGGCGCAATCTGGGGGCACTGGGAAGAACTCAAGGTCTTCCTTCTGCCTGGCCTGATTGTTTGGTTCATCGATCGTGGTATCCGGCTTGCTAGAACAGCCCTCCTACACTACAACTTTTTGCCGTCAGGACACATGGGATTCCGATCGGCTTCTGCCAACGTCACGCTCTACAAAGACGAAGTGAACGGCGACGTCATGCGCTTGGACTATGACCATCCACAAGATGCATGGGCTGTGGGTCAGCATTTCTATCTTACCTTCCCAGAGAGTACTATTTGGCAATCGCATCCGTTCACTCCGGTCAGCCTCCCAGTCTTTGGCGCTGATAGCCAGAGGCATTCATACATTTTCCGCGCGAAAGGAGGTGAGACAAAGAAGATTGCCGAGCTATCAGTCAAACGCATTGCCCACAAGGATCACGAGGAGTCACACGAAGGCCTATTGGCCGAGGCCCGCCTTTCCGTTCTGATGACCGGCCCGTACGGCGAGCGTACAACAAGCAGCCTCGCTCCCGACGCCAACGTTATCTGCATTGCCGGCGGAACAGGTATTAGTTACGTTCTCCCGGTGCTTCTTGATCTAGCGTCCCGTCCGCAGAGTCGGGAGCGACACATGACACTTGTATGGGCTGTCCGTCGGCGAAGTGACATTGACTGGGTGGCACCAGAACTCGCCGTTCTGAAGCGCAAGTGCCGGAATCTGCGAACGGGCATGCACATTTACGTCACGCGTGCCGGAGAAGAAGTGGACGAAGCACCACCCGCTACTTCCGAGAAAGCTAGTGCAACAGACTGCAATAAGGAGATTAACCCCGTTTCGAGCTCGGAGTCTTCATCCCAAGACGCCTCTTCCGCGCTGTCTGTCCACGGCGTATCGAAATCAGACCTGGGACTGAACCACATCCAGGCCAGGCCTGATCTCGACGCGATTGTTCGCGATTTTGTTGCAGGGACCGTACGAGGAGGGACGGATGTTTTTGCTTCTGGGCCCGGTGGCATGATCAGTGATCTCAGGCGGATTACAGCGAGCATCAACAGGGGCGGCGACGTCTGGAAGGGAGACGATAGATGGGATGTACGGTTGACTTGCGACGACCGGTTAGAGTGGTAGTTCTTCCGATTTTTGATACCCCCATTGCAATGTCAATCTTTTGCCAATTGCGTGATACTCTTACAGGTTAGTGTGTTCGTGGGGAACAGTCGTGACGAAGCCAGACTTTCAGCAGATCCGAAGCCCAGTAGTCGCGTCAGCTGATCGGAGAGTGTCGGTAGTGACTTCAGCACGGCACAAGTACACCTTATTCGTCAAGCCGAGAGCCTTAACCCTAACCCATCCGAAAGTCTAGCGATAGGAATGCATTCTGACATGCGAACTTCGCCGACGAATTGTGGCTTACGAGGAGAAGCTATGAGAACATTGCAAGGAAACTTCCCACCAGATTTTGATATGATGCGTTCGCCTTCGAGTATGAGACCACAAGGGCTGGTGATTCTGGGTTGCTGAGGTTCCCATCGAATATCCAATCATCGTATTGAGCGTGGCAAGCGCAACAGAGCCGGGTTGATGATCCGATTGTGCTCAAGCAGAGTATTGGGGAGACTGCGATCATTATTGCAGATGCACATGGAGTGTTTGGGGGCATTGCCTGTTCTTATCTTGTCCAGTACTGAGTTTTGATATTCATCTTTCTTGGTGAAGATTTCTATGAGAGCTGGGGCCTATGTGTTATGGTCTTCTGCATATGGACATGCACCCGTTTACCACGGCGGTGTACCCCCGCAGGTGTCTCCAAAGTGCTCACTCATCTTTCGACCTTGGTGGGATACCTTGTCGTGTTGGGCAGACATCAGGACGAGGTATGCATCGTTGTTGATCCTTGCTCCGCAGAGCCCGGGTTTACTGCCACCGGTGAGGCTGGTAAGCCTGCTCAGAGCATTTCCCCAAGCATCGCCCGACCATTGTCTGCCTTGCCCCTCGGATGACACCCACAGGCACTGACCCCAACAGCACACGCCCTTAATGCCTGTGCTCTGGGAACGATATTAGAGAAGGCATTGTTTGATAGATGGAGTGTACCTACGCCGAGACTTCCGCCAAAATCTCCGCCAAATTTGTTGTTCCAGGTGTTTCGCAACATCCAGAGCGTGCTGCCACCGACAACAGTTCCTCCAATCGATGCATGACATTCATCGACAAACCAAAGGCCGCGTGCCTGAAGATTGGGAGAGGTGCCCTCTGAGGGGGGTGTTGGTGAAGCACTGACGCCAGTGGACGTGACGAGTGCCGCCGTGAGAAGAGTGATGAAGGCAGGCTTCATAGCGAGAAATGATGGGATTTGTCTCTTGATATGGAACAAAGGTAGTTTGAGCTGCTTCAGACAGATATCGGCGACCTTGCGCCAGCTTTATACATTCTGACCTGGCTAACGCAGGCAACGAAGGCCTTCAGGCAGACCAGTCTCTTTCTTCTGCTAGGCTGCTTATAGCAGCAGACAGTAACAATGTAGTTTGGGAAGATTGGTAACAAGCCGAATCGAGAAGGTTGTATCTATCCTTAGAGGGACTTCTTGCCTGACATCTTGCCTGAACTACTTGGACAATCATTGGTCGCGATGCTTGTGAAATGATTGGTGTTGGGCGTCTCTATGATCTGCGAACTTCCTTTATCGGTCCGCCAATAAAGCGCCAAGATGAGGCCTTAGGATGATTCCTTGGCCAACATGACAGTGAAGGAAAGCTGAGGCCGCGGCGAAATAGACGCACCCAGGAGGGTCGGACAAGGCGCGTGTCCAGCTTTTCGCGAACGTGGATGAGTGATTAAGGGAGGTGAGAGGGGTTGAAGCAGAAGAGTAAGACACAACGTCCGTGCGTTGCTCTCGCGCTTTCCCTGTTGGTGAAGGCAACATCAACCACCGGGAGGCACCATCAGCAAGCAAGGCTAGCGCTTGGACAGGGAACTTCAGCACTGATCTGAACGATGGTTCGCAAACGCTTGACATTACTCCGGTCTAGAATGCCTTGTTACTCGTACAAATCTATAGCACACTTACCATGTACATGTCACGCAGGCTTGACACCCTTGTGAATCGCCGCAATACCGTCAGTCAGGTTCTCGTAGCCCTTCCCAGGAATCAAGAAGCCAGCATCCCTAATCATACCGCTGAACTCCTCCTGGCTGGGGAATCTCGCGATCGACTCGACGAGGTACTGATACGAGGCCTTGTCGCCAGCCACCATCTGTCCAATGTACGGAATGGCATTGAATGACCACTGCTGGTAGACGGCGTTGAACAGCGGGTTCTCGACCTTGCTGAACTCCAGGCAAGCGAAGACACCGCCCGGCTTCAGCACCCGGAACGCCTCCTTGAGGGCAACATCCTTGTGTGTGAAATTCCTGATACCGAACGCGACGGTGTAGAGATCGATCGAGTTATCCGGAATCATGTCCAACTTCTCCGCATTCGCCTCGACGAACCTTAGCCGCGGACTTCTTGCATACGGCGTCTGCAGAATCCTCTTCTTGCCCTCGGCCAGCATGTCGGGGTTGATGTCTGCGACGGTGACGTTGGTGTGCGCGTCGTTGTTGATGTGGCTGGCGTGGTCGAGCATGCGAAATGCGATGTCGCCCGTGCCACCGGCGATGTCGAGGATGTTCCAGCCCTTGTCACCAGGAGCAGAGGGGGAAGTGAGCGGGTTACGGCCGGGATTCAGGTTGCGCACGAAGTGGTCCTTCCACAGGCGGTGGATGCCCAGAGACATGAAGTCGTTCATCGAGTCGTACGAGGAGGCGACCGAGGAGAAGACGCCGCGGACTGTGTGTCTGTTAATCCAAGTCCACCGTAGCATAGGTGCGCGGAAGGCGTCTCTTACCCCGCTGCTCCTTCAGCGCCTCGGCGACCGTCTCGAAGCCAAAGTGCGTCGTCCCGTCCTGTGCATCCTTTCGCGGCGGCGGCGGCGGCGGCTCCCTCACGCCTCGCGGCGCAGACGCAGCGAAGCCCCTGACCGACTGTCTCCCCACACTCGTCCCTGCACCGAGCAATTGGCGCCCTATCCGTGTCCGTGAAGCATACATGATGGCGATGGTGAAGGAGCGATAGACGCTTGGCGCGACTTTTCTGATGATGCGCGCTCCGCTAGTGTGTTCCGCCGCGCTAGCACGTGTGTCGTGTCATGACGGCTTCCGCTCGGCTTAAGGAATCTGGGGAAGCCGCTCGGTACAAACGACCTCCCTCTCCTTCCCGAACAATCAAAACCCCAGGCCGCCGCACTTATGTAGTTTGCACATCAAAATGTCGTTCCGCTATTCTGCGAGGAGGCTGCGATCACAAAGGCTCCCTGCCACTTGCAATGCTTCCAAGACTGTGACAACACCATGGCAGTGCCGAGGTGTCGCTTCAACCGCCAATGCCGAGAAGTATGGTGAACGTACCGTTAAGGTAACGACGGCTAACTCGGCGTAGAGTCCTGTTCCCCGGCGCCCTCAACAGCGAGTTCACAAACACGCTCTCCTTCTTACGGCCGTCCAAGGCCAAAGACGCGATCCCCACCTACCGCTGCCTTAACCAGTATGGCGAGATCATTGACAAGACTGTGGGCGCCGATACCACGGATGAAGAAGCGCTGGAGCTGTACAAGAACATGGTGACCCGTACGCCTCACTCATCTTTCATCGTCTTACCGAAATGACTGACCTGCTGGAAGTGAGCATAATGGACCTTCTGATGTTCGAAGCGCAACGCCAGGGCCGTCTCAGTTTCTACATGGTCAGCGCAGGCGAAGAAGGCATATCGATCGGCTCTGCATCCGCTCTGCACCCCAGTGATGTAGTCTTCACCCAGTACCGTGAGAGCGGCGTGTACCTGCAGCGCGGCTTCACCCTGGCGCAGTTCATGAACCAGCTGTTCGCAAACAGCGGGGACCACGGCCTGGGCCGCAATATGCCAGTGCACTACGGCAGCAAGGAGCTCAACATCCACACCGTCTCCAGCACGCTGGCCACGCAGATCCCGCACGCTGCCGGCGCCGCGTACGCGCTGAAGCTGCAGAACGCCGGCACCGTGGGCCGCATCGGCGCGCCGTCCGCTGGCGCAGAGGGGAAGGAAGTGGAAAGAGTAGCGGTCTGTTACTTCGGCGAGGGCGCCGCTTCAGAAGGCGACTTCCACGCCGCGCTCAATATCGCGGCTACACGCCAGGTACCTTGCATCTTCATCTGCCGCAACAACGGCTACGCCATCAGCACACCCACATCTGACCAGTACCGCGGCGACGGCATCGCAGCGCGCGGCGCCGGGTACGGCATTGATACGCTGCGCGTAGACGGAAACGATATCTTCGCCGTGCGGCGCGCTGTCAAGGAGGCCCGGCGCTTGGCCCTGGAGGACGGTGGCAGGCCAGTGCTGGTCGAGTGCATGGCGTATCGTGTGGGCCACCACTCGACGTCAGACGACAGCTTCGCGTACCGGCAGCGGGTGGAAGTGGAGGACTGGAAGCGGCGCGACAACCCGCTGACGCGGCTGCGGAAGTGGCTCGAGGGACGGAAACTATGGGACGATGCAGCGGAAAAGGCCTTGCGCAGTGGGACGCGGAAGGAGGTGTTGAGAGCGTTTGAGGAAGCGGAGAAGCAGAAGAAGCCCAGCATCAAGAATGCGTTTACAGATGTGTGGGAGGGTGTTACCGAGGAGCAGCGCGCACATGTTGCCGAGATGGCAGATATTCTGAAGCGATACCCCAAGGAATACGACCTCGATGGGTATGAAGGCGGAGCGAGGGGGTTGGAAGAGCTGCTGCAGACGGAGTCGCAGACGAAATCGCAGACAGGATCATGAACAGAGTCATAGACAAAGTATTCGACAGGATTACACACACGCCCACTTCCTCGTCCCTACAGCCTTTGCTCTTCCTTTCGCAAAATTCCTACACCCTGGCGCTGTGCTGTCTCCTCCGTCAAGCGCCCTTCACGACTCTGTTCAGATTCTTCATGGTATCTACGGTCCGGGACAAGGACTGCCTCGACATTCGGCACAGAGTATACGGGATGACGAGCCTTGTCCCGGATCCGCTGCGCCTCTAAGCTAGTTATCCAATCAATTGCACTATCGTTTCAAAAAGCTTGAGACACATTCGTGGTTGCTTGTCAAAGGAACATCTCGAGATTGCGAACAACTGACCCGCTCATAATCGCACTATTCGGGGCTCTTGGAACATTGGATAGGAAAGACGCAAGATTTACTCATACTACGTCAACATTTGTGTTCGGTTCATATCACACCGTCAGTAAATCCTCTTCCGAAGGCCAGTTCTTCCAGAAATCATCGATAGTCTCCCCAAATTGCCCCTCCACCCAAAGCATGACATTGATACTCGCGCTGTGAACCGCAATCGCATCGCTAAAGCCGTTGAAAAAACTCTCGTATCGTCAGAGATGTCGTAGTGGCCGAGAGCTGGTAAGCTGGTGACGCTCGTTGCGTCCCCTGCGCTCTGCGTCCGCATGCCCAGGTAAGGTGCAGTGGCTTCAAGGATATCATCTTTGTTGGCAATGGTGTAGCCCGAGAGCTGTTCGACTACATCACCCACGGTAACCACACCGCCATCTGCTCGGTGCACGATCAGGCTTTCTGGTCTTTCGTAATCGGACGTCTCCCATGCCATTAGGGCATCGATATCAATGGGTATTTCTCGGAGGGGAATGTTTGTTGCTGGTTCTCCTGCGATTCTGTGATCGAGGAAGGGAGACAGCTCTGGCTGCGGGCTGTCTAGATTTTCTACGACAAGGATGTGTGACACGTCCTCAAAGACCGACCAGCGTAGGCGGCAGAACGCAGGATTCGTTTCGGTGTCAATAGTACCGAACTCCATAGCTACAGGAACGTGGAAAGAGGGCAAAAAAGGTTAGTGCTGACACTCTGACCTGTTCGGACTAAGCTGAAAGGCCGTGCAGCTACCCCGCAACTGCCCGCAATTTGAAACAACAATAGATAAGACGCCCTACTTATTTCTCTTTAGACTCTATGGAGTGCGTCGGTGTTTTATCTAGCATTGATAGTCTATTCATCACAACCCCCAACTTATCGATAACGAGCAGTGTAGAAGAGCTCGATGCCAAAGCGAATCAACCCAATCCCTGATTTCGAACCGAGTTCAGGTGCACGCGCTTTCTGGACACGCTATCGGGGAGCTGATCGCGCATCGGCTCCAAGTAAGACGGAAAGTTGCGCTTCAGACCACCTGCAGCATAGGAGCCTTTTGTCAAAAGACAGCGAGCCTGATGATCTCGTATTGAGAGACCGCATGTCGAGAGACCTGATCTCGATAGACCTTATGGCTAGGAAGCACTCGTTCTGGGCCATTTGTCCCGCAGGAACCAGACTTACATGGTCCACTATCTTGCGCGCGTTTCGATACCTGGGTCGAAGCGGTTACAGCCGCTTGGACGATGCATGGACGGTTATATCCACAGAATTCGACTTAGCATTACACCTTCAGACTCACATGGTTCGCATTATTCGCGAGGTCTTGGAAGACATAGATGCAGACAACCCCTCGCACACTTGGATTGCGAGGTTAAAGCATGTCGTCACTTCAGACTTGGTTTTGCGGTGTGTGCTTTCGCTTCTGTGCTTTCCCTTTTGCATGATCTTCAACGTCGTGGATTATGTGGGCCTATGGTTGAACAGATTGTTTTGGCGGTTGTTAGTATGGATGGCCTTCGTCTCTTGGGTCGTGTTCTACAGATACCCGCTGTTCGACGTTCTATACCCGATGGTTCAAGCAAGGGTATCAGCCAATAATAGGGCGGCCTCCAGGCGGCTGATTGGGCCAACCGTAATTCGGACTGTACGCCTGGAAGCAGGGCGCCCGGAAGACCCTATTGTTTGTACCCTCATTACTGGAAGCATCGAAGACCTGGAATTCGAGGCTTTGAGCTACGTATGGGGCGTCGACATATTTCCACGCAGGATTCAACTTGATTCCAGGCCCTTCTATGTCACCAGCAACCTCCATGCAGCGCTTCAAGGACTTCGTCTTCCACAGCAGGATCGTTTTCTCTGGATCGATGCGTTATGTATCAATCAATCTGACAATAGAGAAAAAAGCTCTCAAGTCCAGATGATGCGCTCGATCTATGGAAGAGCATCAACGACACGCGTGTATCTCGGCCCAGCAACTGCGAACACAGCCTCAGTATTCGCTCTACTTAGGCGTTGGAAGGCGGAGCCCCAGCGATGGCGAGAGCTTCCCGATTACCACCCTCCCTCTGCTTCACCCTTACAAGAATTTTTGAATTTGATCCTTCATCAGCTCTGGGTGCGGGCGCGCAACAAAGCTCAATGTGATGACAAGCTCCCATTGAAAAGACTTGAGTTGCAAGAGCGGCAATATTGGTTCATGCTGCAAGAGTTCTGGGACATGATTGACCACGAATGGTGGCAGCGTATCTGGGTCACCCAAGAAGTAGTGGTCAGCCCGATGGTAGTTCTTCAACGAGGCACACACACTGTGGCATGGGATGACTTCTGCAAGATGCTAAACGGACCCAATTTCCGGAATCACACTGCCGCTGTACATTTTGCCAAAAGTCTACAGCTTCTCCGCCATCGTGCTCAGGTTTCCACGGGGTCAGAGCCACTTTCACTCCTCAATCTCGTTCACATGTTTAGATTCCAATGTGCGACACTAGGTTCGGACAAGATCTATGCCCTACAGGGCTTACTTTCAGCGGATGAATTGAAGTTGAAAAGTCGAGAATCCAGGAAGAGTTCGAATTCCGGATCACAGTCACCATAGAAACGGCTTAAGAGCATTAAACTCCTCTCCAAGGTCACAATGCTGACGGGGTTGTAGACATCTCTTGTGGGCAATCGTAGTCGACGGTCACGCAGGCTCGGAAGTCTTGGGGTGCCATGTCAAGCAATCCGTAGATATTTTCACTTGGATTCAGGCATAGGCGAGACCTAAACATCGCCGTAGCTTCCAAAAAGCCAGGACTTGTTGCCGCGCGGTCGGTCAATTGTTTGAGTCGGACCGCCCTCAGATATCGGTCCATGAGGACAGTTGTACCGGACTTTGTCAAACCAATGGAAACAAGTGCTGCACAGCACTGGATACCGTGGCGAGTGATGTAGTCCTGGAATCGGTGCAGAACTAGTGAATCAAGTCGGTGCTTGCCATACATGTATTCCATACGCCGCGCCAGTACACATTCCTGGATAGTCCAAACCCGCGTCCACAAAGGAGAAGAGAGAAATCGCGCTATCGAGTCACGTTGAAATGCCGAGGCGACGTCAAAACCACAAGACCCGACGTTTCTTGTGGAACTGGAGTTCCAATGGTGGTCTGGATGATCTCCGGCAAAGACCATCAATTCAAAGGTAGGATTAATGCCCTTCCAGGCTTCGCCAAGGTATACGATTACTTGGAATGCTCGAGAATAGATATCGTGCATCTCTGATACTTAATGGGAGCGTTCGTCCATGTTATCCTGATTAATACAGAGTGCAATTATCCACAACATGCGCTCTCTGTCCCCTCGGAGGTGTCTGAGAATTGATTCAAGATTCTGGACGACAGGAAAAGAACGCCCTTACAACTTTCTTACTTGGATTGCTGATGATTCAGAATCGATATGTACCTCGCGCACAGGAAACTGATCCGACTAAAAACGTATATGGAGACGTTCGAAAGACTCTTGATGACACTTTCAGGGAAGTAGGGCGCATTGGATTGAGAATTGAGCCAGGCCTGAATACCCTCATGTTCCACAGTGCCTACAAAATAACGGTCAAGTATCAGCCCAGGGCAGTCTACGACCGTCATAACCATGAGTGATGCAAAGCCTGTAACAGCTAAGTTAATAGATCTGATAAATGATTCTAACTCCCAAATTACTAATCCAACATTATAGATTTGCCTTCTTGTTTTTTCTTTACAACTAGAAGAGAGAACTCCGACTACGCCTTGGTGCAGACCAGAGCGTCGAGCCACAGGTTTGTGCAGCCAGCGTTGATAGACGTGTTCCACTTGCGGAAGTTGGCGACAGTGATGCCGGCTTTGGAGGCGATCCCATCGCACGAGTCGCCGGAGACAATCTGGTAGTAGCGGGTGCAGCCAGAGGCTATGCCAGGCATGGGCGTGGCGGCGGTGGGGGTTCCAACGCAAGCAAAGTAGTCGATCCAGAGGTTGTTGCAGCCTGCGACAGTGAGTGAGTGATTTAGTGAGTGAGAGACGAGGAGAGTGCTGTGGGTACGTACTGGAGTTGATCTGGGTGTTGAAGCTACGGAATTGAGCGACGGTGATGGTGTTCTTGGCGGCAATATTGTCACAGGTATCGCCCGATTTGATCTTGTGCCACTTGTTGCAGTCAGACACGACGCCGGGCAGGACAGGGGAATTGCTGGGCGAGGGTGGAGAGGTGGTGGTGGTCGCGGCTCCAGGGACACCAGTGCAGATGTAGTAGTCAAGCCAGAGGTTGGAGCAGGAAGCGTTGATCTCGGTGTTCCAGGACTTCAGCTGGGCAGGGGTGATGCCGTTCTTCTGGGCAATAGAATCGCAACCATCGCCAGACTGAATCTTGTAGAAGCGATTACAGTTTCCTACGACACCAGGCATGGCGGGGGAGTTGCTGGGAGAGATGCCGGTGGTAGTGGTGGTGGTGGGCGGGGTAGTAGCGCCCGGAACGTGGACACAGACATAGTAGTCAAGCCAAAGGTTAGAGCAGGAGGCGTTGATCTCGGTATTCCAGGACTTGAACTGAGCAAGAGTGATGCCGTTCTTCTGGACGATGGAATCACAACCGTCGCCGGACTGGATCTTGTAGAAACGATCACAGTTTTCTACGATACCAGGCATGGCAGGGGAGTTGCTGGGGTTGGGGGTCGTGCTGGAGATGGTAGAAGTCCGCATGGTGGTGGGTGGAGTGGTAGAAGGCGTTGTTGGTTTGGTGGACGTAATCGTAGGCGTAGGCGTGGGCGAAGGAGGGGGAGTAGTCTGGCCGCCGTCGTCCGTATACTCGCCGACGACGCAGTACGACTTACCGGCCTGAAGGTTAGGACAGGTCGCGCCTGGGTTGAGCTTGGTAAACTCCTGGACCGAAATGCCCCAGGAGGCGGACATGTTATCGCAGGTCTCGCCGGTCTCTGCCTGGACATCAAAGTAGCAAGTGACATTGCGGGCGATGACGGATCTCACACTGCTGGCCGAAACAAGATTCAGGTCCAGGCTTGGCAGAAGGCCGAGTAGGACAAGGTGGATACGTGCCGCGTACATTTTAGAAAGAGACCAAAAGGAGTGGAGCAGGAACTTAGTTTAAAAGAGTGACTGGTTTGGAGGAGACGATGTCCTGCAGAATAGTATGATGATCGCCCGAAGGCCATCTTATATGGCAGCCTCAAGCGCTTTCTCCTCATGCCCTGGGGGCTAAATCCCGTGCCGCAGCAGAGCAGAGCATCCAAGTCAGAATTCTCACGATGATATCGCCAAGGCTCAATACTACGAGGTGAACATGGTATCTATCCATTTTCCAAGCCAGGCTGACTGCCAAGGCCACGCCTAAACTGCGCGATAGGATTAGTGTAATTGCGAAATCCATCTTTCTGACAGTAAAAAATGAAGCCGGTCGATAGTCTGTTATTCTGCAGGCTTGGCGGCGTCGTCTCTCATTGCAATTTATCCCGGGTAACGCAACCCGACCTAGGTTACACAAATGGAACAGGGGGCCGCGGGCGTTGATCTGATCGGGAAATCAAACCCAATCTAGGCTGCATCTGCCTCCTGCAAGATTCTGAAAGGTGTGGCGAAAGCTTAAAAAGATGTCTTGGCGTAGGATTAACATATCTACATCAAATTAGCTGTGCCGTAGCCGTCCGAGTGGTGGGGTCGCTTTATCGTCATACGGCTCGCATAATGAACCCTAGTCCGCAGGATTCAATCATGAAGATGCCTCGGCTGTGAGGAAGCAACCTCTCACGTTGCACTGAAAGTGGGCTGTAAGAGTAGGACTCTCAAAATGACAGGAGGTAGTCAGATGCTGTTTGTACAGTATTTGCAACAAAATAATAGCTCTAAGGGCTACAACAACCTCTCAGTTGTAGCCTGTTTCTTTTGCAACATGAGAGACAATTTCATAGAGCATCAAGGTCCTCGAAAAAGACGGTAGCATTTTGCCAAGAAGCAGCATCGCGTGATGCAGGCGACGGTTCTAGAACTTGATGAGAAAGACACATGTACATCTATAAGTTCAATTAACCGATCGAATAATGAAAAGACTGCAGTTCAAAGGACGTGTAAAATCACTTTAGCCAGGTGCAAGATTTAGCCAGGTACAAGATGTCAAAAACCTCTGCCTCCATTTCTTTACCCTTCACAAATTAGCTGGCCTTATGCAGGGGGAATCATGAGATGGTGCCGTGCCGTACGTAAAGAATGTAATCCAATGGGGCTTGTTACGTTGCCAAGGCAAGAAGACCCGAGTCGACGCATATGGGCCCAATCAAGCGAAGAAAAGTGCAGCACCTAAAACCGCGGCGAGAGTGGAAACTCCTGCAACAGCAAACCGGGGATTGGCGAGACCGCTCTTTGGACACTCGCTCGGCTTGTCGAAGCCCTTGCACTCCTTTTCGAGGTCGACGGCTGCCATACTCTCGACTGTAGCCTTGTCGATCTTGACTTTGCAGGGGTTCGAGATTGGTGAGGGGGACGAAGAGCCAAGAACCGCACAGGTCTCATGTGTCAAGTCTCTGGTCGTAGCCTCGAGTATCTTGTCAGTCACGTCGATACCCACTCCACCGTTCGGGCAGTTCGCGCTATTGTTGTTGGTGGCGGCCACGAGGTCCACCTTTTGGCCACTCGCTCTGATCTCGAAGTCGACCAAGAAGTTATCTGTGATGTTGCGCGCCAGGATGACCTCTTGGTGGGTCTGGTTGCACGAGTACCAGTGCAAATTCCAGAGGATGCGAAGCTTGCTCTCGCCTCCAAGCGTGAGAGTGCTCCACAAAAGATAGGGGTCGTGCTTTGAGGCGCTGGTCCAGTTGAATTCGCGGACGCTGTCCACGAGAAGTTCGGTATCTCCAGTCATGTTGAGGACCTGGTACCAGATGGAGACCTTGAGATGCTCAGCCAGCTTGGAGTTCTGAGCGGCGAATACAATGGGGAAGTTATCTGAGGGCGAATACGTGACGTTGGTACGTGGGAAAACCAGACCGATATCCAGGACACCGGCGGCGCTGGCGACGGAAGAGAGGTAGCCAGAGGCACCTACGAGGACCCATATGGACTGAGAAGCCAGACGCATGGCGGAAAGCGGACCAGGGCGTTGTTTGGGTTTGTGGATTGGCCCTGCTGACAAGATAATCAATGGCCGTCCGACTGATGTTTACTGCTTCTGCTGCTGCTGCTGCTGTGGTCCTTTTGAGGTAGACCTTGCTAGAACTAAATCGGCGACAACAGGTGTAAGGTTGAGTTGAAATCACAAGCTTAGTGTCTCCGCCGGGGCGGCCCGCTTGGCGCATGGTGCCGGGAGCCGCTGTGCCAAGAGCCGCTGTGCCAAGAGCCGCTGTGCCGACAGCCGCTGTGCCGTACCGTGCAGTTCCTCTGCACCGAAGTACTGGAAATTAAACATCAGATACCCCTGACTAAGGACATCATGTCAGCCTCGAAGGTCTTAGTAGATCCTGTACGCCTTGGCAGTGCAGTTGCCATGGCTAGCACATGGGCACATGGGGCTATGGGACCCCGTCGTGAAGGAAAGACAGACAGTGATCAAAGTTAATAAATGATGTCTGTCGCGCTCCGTAAAGATCAGACGTAGTCCACCAGTAGCAGCAAGCGAAGATTGGTCACTGATCAGCAATCCGGTGTCTTTCCGATCGATACATCCAGGTATGGCTTTACCTTTACCCGACCTCTTTACAATTTGCATTTGTTAACGTCCCGTTCAGCGTTCTTCCAATAGCATCATGGTGATACTACCACGGCTTGCGGTGGCGCTCGCCGCGGTGGTGGCCGTCCTGCCAGGCTTGGTTCAGACCCAGGACTTTTGCCCCGGCCGATGCTCAGAAGCCGGCCCTGACACCGATAAGTGGTCGGTCTATCCCAATTTTAATCTCATCAAGAAGTGCAAAGAGTCCGTATTCTATGGCTTCAACCTGTACGACTCTGTCGACGACAGAGATTCCAGCCATCGCATCGCCGCCTGCACATCCTTTGGCTCAGACTTTGACAACATGGAGGCCACACCGGCCACAGCCAGGATCGCCTACAGTGCTGAAGTGGCTGAGCCTACCCAAGTCAAGTTTGAGCTCGGCTGGTTCGAAGAGGAGTTCGGCCTCGCTGTGGCCGGGATCACTGCTCTTGCTAAGCAAATGCGAGAATATATCGAAAAGGGCCATGCCGACACCACGGACAGACCTTTCATCCTCTACGGACGCGCTGGTCAAGCCAGCATTGGCGTCTACATCGGCCAGGGCCTACTGCGCCAGAGCCTCGGCGAGTCTGCCCTGCGAATGCTTGAGGACAACTTTGATAAACTCAATGTCACCTCGCCCAGCTTGGCCATGCAGCTGTGCGATGACAAATCTATCAGCACTCACATCTTCGGCGTCGTCGTCACTAGCAATGCCACCTTCGCTCCCATCCAGGACGCGATCCGATCTTGGGCTGATGCCAAGTGCCTGTCTTTCAGCGGGTCGCGAGACTTTGCTGGCACAGTCACCTATACTGCTCCCGTGATCGATGGCCGCTTGATCAACTCTACCACGGGAAGCAACTCTACTACGAAGGCAAGATCTGCAAGAGCCCACTCCCGTGCCCACTCCCGTACCCACTCCCATGTCCCTCTTCATGGAGATGCAAATATCCTCCAGGAGCGTGCCGAGTGCAGGTCGATCCAGGCCCAGTTTGGCACCGGCTGTCCGGAGCTGGCGTCCATGTGTGGAATCTCGGCCAACGACTTCACAAAGTACAACCCAGATCTCAAGTGTAACGATGTCAAGCCCAAGATGTGGGTTTGCTGCTCCAGCGGTACCCTTCCCGACAGGCGGCCCAAGCCAGTCAACGGCAAGTGCTTCTCGTATACTGTTCAGGACAACGACAACTGCGACAACCTCGCCGCGGAGTACGGTTTGACCCGAAAGGAGCTCGAAGGTTTCAACAAAAAAGACATGGGGATTCTCAGGTTGCGAACCTCTCTTTTCAAAGGTCGTTTTGTGTCTCAGTGAGGGAGATCCCCCCTTCCCCAACGCTATCGAGAACGCCAAGTGCGGCCCTCAGAAACCGGGATCTAAGCCCCCCCACTGATGGCTCCGACATTGCTGACATGAATCCGTGTCCCCTCAATGCATGCTGCAACGTCTGGGGTCAGTGCGGAGTTAACAGGGACTTTTGTATTGACACTAATACTGGCCCTCCTGGCACTGCCAAGAACGGCACCTATGGCTGTATCTCTAACTGCGGTGTTGATATCATCAAGGGAACTGGAAATGGTGGCATTAAGCTTGCTTACTTCCAGGGCTATGGTCTGGGCCGTAAGTGTCTCTACCAGGACGCTCTTCAGATTGACGCGTCGAAGTACACCCATCTTCACTTTGGTTTCGGCACCCTTACCCCGGCACCAAACTTTGAGGTCGAAGTCGGCGACCCGCTCGCCACGTACGAGTTTCAAGAGTTCACACGAATCCAAGGGCCTAAAAGGATTCTTTCCTTCGGCGGCTGGGCTTTCTCCAACGACGATGCTACGTACCGGATCTTTCGCGAGGCTGTCACGCCTGCTTATCGTGTAAAGGCCGCGAAGAGTATTGCTGACTTTATCAACAAGCACAAGCTTGATGGTGTGGACATCGACTGGGAGTATCCTGGTGCACCAGATCTTCCTAATTTGTCTGACCCCGGCACAGAGGCAGATGGGCCTAACTATCTCGCTTTTCTTGCCGTCCTCAAAAATCTGCTTCCTGGCAAGACAGTTGCCATCGCCGCCCCTGCATCGTACTGGTACCTGAAACAGTTTCCAATCGAAAAGATCAGCAAGGTAGTCGACTATATTGTTTACATGACGTACGATCTACACGGCCAATGGGATGCGCACAATGAGTACTCTCAGGAGTACTGTGAATCTGGCAACTGTCTTCGCAGCCAAGTCAATCTTACTGAGACCCGACAATCGCTCGCCATGATCACCAAGGCTGGCGTTCCTGGCAACAAGATTGTCGTTGGTATCGCCAGCTATGGGCGCTCGTTCCAAATGGCCGAAGCGGGCTGTTGGGGTCCCACCTGCAAATTCACCGGCGACAGGCTCACCTCATACGCCACGCCGGGCAGGTGTACCAACACTGGAGGCTACATTGCCGACGCCGAGATCAATGAGATCATCCAAGGCAGTACCAACGGCAAGCGTCAGAACAGCCGCGTCACGACACAGTTTCTAGACACGAGCAGCAACAGCGACATCCTCGTCTACGACAACAACCAATGGGTCGGCTACATGAGCGAGAGCACAAAGGCCGTCCGCATGAAGCTGTACGCCAGCCTTGGAATGGCCGGCACGACAGACTGGGCCAGCGATTTGCAAAAGTTTCACGATCCTCCAAAGCCAGCCAAGGACTGGAGTTCCTTTATCTCCCTTGCGCGCGCGGGCGGTGATCCCAAGGTGAGCAATGTCAAGTTAGGCAAGTGGCGAGAGGGCTCTTGTGAGTCCAAGTATGTCAAGTACCAGTACAATTATGATCCCGATGAACGTTGGAAGGAGCTCGACGCCGCTTCTGCATGGAACGAGATTATCGTCAAGTGGACCGGAACTGACAAGGACCGGCATTTCTCCTTCATGCAATCGGTGGAGCAGACCCTCCTCGCTGGCGGCGACATGGGCTGCCAGATCCTTGGAGGTACTAGAGATAACTGCGATTCGCGGTGGGAATGCCCACCTGGCGCCAACGGCCCCGATTCTGGACCGGCAGCCTACGTTATCTGGCAGTCCCTTATCAAGGTCCATCGCATGTTCCACACCTACTACGATGGTCTCAGCGACATGAGAGGAGGCGTCCAGACTACCATCAGGCGAATGGAAAATATTTTCGCGCCGATTCCTGACCCTGAGACGAACCAGTGGTTGAACGTCATGATCGATTTCCTGACCATCGGGGCTCTTGGAGGCGCAGCGCCCTTCTTCAACGGCGTCTTAAAGACTCTTCCCGCCTTTGCCAAAGAAGGCAGCACCCTATTCGACAACACCAAGGATACGGCGCTGAACATGATAGGCCAGGGCACAACGCTGGCTAAGGATCTGCTTCAGGCTCCCAAGGAACAAAAATGGTCCCCAACTGAACAAAAGGAATTTTCCGACTACGCCTCACAGGCCGTATTTGGCTGGATGAACAGCACCACCCTGTCCCTCGCGAAACTCTTCAACGGCGAGCGTGCCTCGCTCGACGCTCTGACCTCCATCATCAAGGACGGCAGAATGCTGCCCGGTGCGGAGGGCGATATTGGCAGTAGTAAGGGGGCGATAGACATCGAGGCGACGGCCCGCAAGACATTCTTTGCTTACGCCATCCCCGGCCTGTGGCGCCGGTCCAAGCAGTACGCGTTCATTCTCGATTCAGGAGAAGGCTGCAGCGGCAACCCAGCGAGCAAGTACGTCGACGATGACACCGCCAAGGCTACTTCGGCCTGTGTCAATGACAGAATGTACTACTTAGTTGCGCCCGAGGGCGACGCCAATCAATGCGAGTGCAAGAGAGTCACCGATACGGGCCCCTGCCAGACCATCTGTCAGGACCAAAAGTTCTCCGCGCCCAAGGGCATCGGCTCTCTCACGGACGACGACTTTGGCAAGCTGACAAGGGACGACATCATCAAGGGTGCCCTGGCCACATACGGCTACAATGGCAGGGAGAACAAGATCATCAACATCACGGAAATGGCCGACGAGAAGAACGTGCGCGAGAAGCTGCTCGGCCTCGATTCTTCGACACCGGGCCTCATCCAGCTGCCCGTGTGCAGCCCCAGCCGCGCGTGGCAGGCCTGGCACACGGGCTCCAAAGGTGGGTCAGATCACTACCCCTGCGACATCTTCCCCGGCAAGGATCACTGCGGCGACTCGTCGTTTGAGAACCAAGGTAGCGACGCGTCGCCCCTCGTCGACGACTGCAAGCAGATCATCCGGAATATCGAGGAGGACGCCTCGACCGATTGGACGCACGGTATCACGGGTCAGCGCGAGATCCTCAAGTTCGGCTCGTGCGCGTTCGGCATCAAGCGCACTGGCGGCACTGGAGGCGCTGTGCAGTTCAGGGTGGGAGGCCAAGATGTCATCGATGTTATCAATGAATCCATCAAGCGCTTTGCTAGTAATAACCGGGTTGGTGCAAAGGGAGTTTTCAAGTGCTCTGGGACGACAGTTAACACAAAGGTGAATATTGAGTGGGGTATCTATTGATGTATATATAGAGCAAGTTGCACTAAGATACAAGCTAGTAGGCTATACACCTTAATACAACGTATATGTAGGGCGAGCGGACCACCCGGGCAAGCAGGCTACTTTTGCCAAGACCACACTAAACTTTACCCTGTTATAGCCTAAAACACTGCACTTTGGCCTTGCACAAGGCAAAATAAGCTGTAACATTACTTAAAGACCTCTTCTACTTTATTCTTGCACGTTTGCGCGTTGTGCCTACCCTAACCACTATAAGGTGACGAGAAAGGCCCTTCTCGTGCCAAGTTTCGCTTAATATCGCTTAGCGTTAGAATTTCGCGCTAAAATTAAGGAGGCAACTCACAAAACTTTAGGTATCTAACTTATTAAGAACAAAGCATTGCACAGCAATTTTGCTTATACAAAGTCTCTTTGCACGCGTCTAAATATTGCGCTAGTTGCGTGTTTTGCAACAGTTTGCAGATCTATAAACTAAATAGGGTTAGAGTTAACTTAGGGTTAACTTAGGGTTTGCAATAGAGCTAGCGTAGGACAGCTATCTGTTAACACTGCAAGAGCAAGTTAACACAATAAGCAGCAGCGCGCAACGCCGCAAAAGAGGCTTATAAGTATTGCTTAATAACTATAATAAGGTTCTATGCTTTCTGCAAGAGTTTAGTGTTTTAGTATACAAGGAGCATTACACAGCTGTTGTTAATCTTAACATGCATCTCTTACAGTATTATAGCGTGCCTGCTGCAACTTAAAAATAAGTTATTAAGCGCTTTAATTAATTTGCTCTAATTAACCTAGCAGAGATTGCGCTTCTAGACAAGCTAGCGCAGCTAATAGAAGAGCTTAGGACACTGCTAGACAGGCTGCAGTGCAAGATATACAGCTTTATTACTATTAATAAGGATATAATGCATATACACTATAAAAAAGCTTACTAGCAAGCTTAGACAGGCAATAAAAGCTTACTGTATAATACTATAAAAGTGCAGAGCTTCTATTGCACAGGCAGGTTGCAGCAATATTTTATTGTTAATTTAGCTGTAGCTAGAAACGCTTAAAACAATAATATTAAAGCTATAGTTTAGAGGCAGCTTGCTAAGTATAAACTAATATAACAAGAAGTTAAGGAAGAGCTATAAACGCTAGAAGAGGCTGCAAAAATAGATAAGATAGGCTAGTTTAAGCAAACAGGCTAGTTAGAGTTCTTTAAGGACTAAAATCTTAAACATCTAGCCTATTAAGCCTAGGCTCCTAATTAGGGCAAGTATAAGCTAAAGCTAGCTACTTAGCTAACAGAGGGACTAGTTAAGAGAAGCATTAAGGGATTAGCTACGCTTCTATAAGAACTTAGGCACTAGCTGCAGAGCGCAAAGCTAAGCAAGATTAACATATAGCTGTTAAGGCAACTGCAGAACCTAAAGAGTTAGGCTGTATACACAAGCTACATAGTTAGGTTTGTCTACTTCTATCTATAGGTGCTAGGAGATAAAGAGCAGTAAATTATATATTTCTAACAGTAGTAAGATATAGTAGCTCTATTAGAAAGCAGTGCAGCGTTAAGTAGCAAGGAGAATAGTAAAGACAACAGGAATAAAGGCAGTAAAGCTAATAATAACAGCCTACAGCCCTAGCACAGGGCACGCAGTTAATAGGCACTAGACATAATAAAAGATGCACGCAAGCTCTTTATATAGACAGCTAAGCAGAAATTATATAGGATTAGGTTATAGAATGCACTAGATAGTAATAACAGAGGTACCTAGGCAGAGGCGCTTCTTATGTCTATTAGCTTATTTGTCTTTATAATATATTACCCTGTTGCACTGTCTACTAGTTTAATTTAGTTTCTAGCTATGCTTAGGATTAATATAGATATAGGCTGCTTGCAGACTGTAAAGAACTACTTATATATACTAGCAGAGATAGTATACTGCGTGTAGGTGCTTACTCTAGAGAAGCTACTCCTAAGATAGCAGCGCAACACACAGATAGAATAAGACTGTAATTATTTTCTAGCAGCGCAGTATAAGCATCTAGCAGACAGCATATTTAGCCTAATAAGTAAGATAATTAGCATACTAGCGTACAGCAAACATATTAGACTAATAGCTAGTAACTTAGGCAATATATACTAGTTAGAGGACAAGCAGACGTTTTATCTAAATAGCTAACTAATTATTATTAGCTAGTTCTACAAGATAGCGCAGGACTAACTGCTAATCTGTTTCCCTATAGATTCTATAAGATATAATCCTAGTCTATACAGAACCCTGCAGCTAACCCTATAGGATTTACTATCTGCAAGAAACCTGTTACAATCCTAAACAACTAGTTTCTAACGTTAACAATTACAACTAATACAGCACAGCAATTACGCTAACTAGGAGAATTATATGTTAGCATAACAGAAGATGTTAGCAGTTAGTGTTTAGCAGAAGATTACACAAAACAGAGATTACGTAATGTAATTAGTCTTGGCGTGATTAGTCTAATCAGTGCTTAGTACAATTAATAATTAGTGTAATTAGTAATTAGTGCAATTAGTATAATTAACAGCACTAAGCACCTTGCAGACCTATCTTATATATAGTATATAGGAACACAACTCTTAAGGTTTGTGTTTAACTTTGTTAATTAAGTTACTTCTTAGAATCTTAGCTTCGATACTATAGCTAGTTAACCCTGTTGCCTGTTATTAAATCCACCTAAGCTGTATATTAGACTTTGTCTAGACGCAGTTTAACCTACTGTTCTAGAACTAGCACTTATCCCTAAGACCTAACCGAACTAGTACAATATTAGACTTTGTCTAGGTACAACTTTAACACTTTAAACACCCCTAAGATAAGTACTACCTTAGGAACGCAAGCTACCTCTAGCTTTGCTCGCTTAGATAATATAAATATAACTAACGCCAGCACTACAGCCCCTAACGTTATAAACGTTAATAAGCCTAATCTCTATTATAGAGAACAAGCTAAGTTAGACAATTAGCTTATATAGTAGGACCTCTTCTTTATGTTCTAAGGAGAGAAGGTACCTAAAGAACAACGCGTTACTCTTGTATCTAGCTACATGCGTAGCAAAGCCTTTATATAGATTAAGCCCTTTATCTAGCAATCTAACACAGGAGAAGCCCTAGATAAGGTAGATAAATAGATTTAGGACTTTAACAGGTTTAAGGAAAAGATTAGGCCTGTCTTTAGAGTCTTAAACAAACTAATAATTGCCTAACGCAAGATCTAACGCATTTGTTAGACTAAGTTAGCTGCTAACTATGCTGCAGACTTCTAACAGCTAGCTGCTAATACTAATTAGGATAATACTGCCCTAACAACTATGTTCTAACAAGGTCTAAAGCCTAGGGTTAAGGAAGAACTAATGCGCACTAGCGCTAGTACTAACACCCTTAACAATCTTATTAACACAGCAATTAACATTAACATTAAACTCTTTAAGTTGCAATAAGAACTTAGAGAAGATCCTTAAACGCGCATAGTCTTAACTAATAAATGCCTGCTACTACAAAACCTATAGCGCAACAACCTTAACTGCAGTTAGCGCAGCAATTACTAATCTAACACAGGACAACGCATCTATAACAACACTGTAAGTAGATACTTTAGACCTGCGGCTATAGACCTGTCTAATATTAACAAAGAACTTAATAGTTAGAACAAGAAGCAGAACAAGGGAAGCAACTAAGACAAGTCTAGAGTTACCTGCTACAGCTGCAGGAAGACTAGACATTTTGCCTATAACTGTTGCATAAAGAACAAGGTAGTCTAACAACTAAACGTACTGACTACTGGCGACAACAGGACCGGTAATAAATAGGAGGTTCTTACTAACAACCTAGGACGTCTAATAGAAGACAAAGAATCTAGATCTAATAAGGAATATATTAAGTAATCTAAGGAGAACAAAGAAGTCTGCAGAGTATATAATTAAGCACTAACACTATATTAAGAAGAACAGATAGTAGCACAAGTTAGCTACAGGAACAGTACTGTCTAGATTACTTATAGAAAGGAGCGCAAGATAACGCTAAACGTCTACTATAACAACTACTTATCCTGCTGCAACACAGCGCAGCAGGAGGAGGAGAATTAGTGCAACTGCAGCCTACGCAAGTTTAAAGAATATTAAGCACAATATGCTGTGCAGTACAATGCTTAATACAGAGTCTACTATAAAGCTACTGCTCTAACAGCTATCCCTATAGAGAACCTACAGGAAACTAAGGCGTAGCTTAAAAGAATCTTAAAGAATTACTAAGACTAAGGAACGCAGACTAACAATGTTAGCCTGCAACTCTAATTTAAGAAAGACTGCAAAAACGCTCTTGTGGCTATTAACAACCTCTTTAAAACTAAGGATAACTAAGGACACTAATAGATCTAGCAATAGGCTAAGGACAACTACGCTACCCTAGAAGAAATTAAGACAGCTAATAGTAACTAAAAGGGTTGCGATAAACCTAACTATAATTAACAACTAGTTCAGCTCTAAACAGCTAGACCTAGGTACAACCTAGATTACTATAATAAGAACTACAGATTACTCTTATAGACTGCATGCGCACATAATTAATACAACATCTATTAAGACAGTAAGCTTGCAGCAGGATAGTTTCCTAGCATGCTATAACTATGCCGACAACAATAGTACAAATGCAAAAACGAGTTTTGCAAAGCGCACCTCTAGGACAAGCGCAACAACAAACACTTCCCTAGAGAAGTGAACGCCTAGACAGCATTTATAAAGTACCTCGTTATTAATAGTAAATGCTATAATATAAACTAGCAACACTGCTTAAATAACAATTGCTATATGCACGCATTCTACAAGCAAATCTATTTATTAACGCAACTGCTCTTTGCGCGCGCGTGCAACCTGTAATTCCTCTAACGCCTTCTTAGAGGCCTTAAGCGCTTTATTCTGCGCTTCTTAACTCTCTTTTATTCTAGCCTCTAGCTTCTCTTTCTTAGTTATAAGTTGTGTAAACTCTAATTAAGTTACACAGACATTGCAACGCTAGCCGCGCTTTAGACACTTGCTGCACTTTCTAGAACAAACGTGAACCTTGCACACTTAGTTGTGCTTTACGCAGGTAGAACATTTTTAGACTATAGTCTCTCTAAAGGATTTGACAAATTTATATAAATAATAACAGCAAGCAGTACTTAACTTAGGTAGATGTTTAGGTATTGTTAACAACTTACTATTTAAACAAGGCAGGGCCTGCGTTATATAAATCAGCTTAAGAGACTAAGCTAAGACAGAAGGAGGATAGTGTTACGATCCTAAACAACTAGTTTCTAATGTTAACAATTACAACTAATACAGCACAGCAATTACGCTAACTAGAAGAATTACATATTAGTATAATAGAAGATATTAGCAGTTAGTGTTTAGCAGAAGATTACACAAAACAGAGATTACGTAATGTAATTAGTCTTGGCGTGATTAGTCTAATTAGTGCTTAGTACAATTAATAATTAGTGTAATTAGTAATTAGTGCAATTAGTATAATTAACAGCACTAAGCACCTTGCAGACCTATCTTATATATAGTATATAGGAACACAACTCTTAAGGTTTGTGTTTAACTTTGTTAATTAAGTTACTTCTTAGAATCTTAGCTTCGATACGCTTAGATACTCTAGCTTGCTCGCTTAACATAACCCCTAAGATAAGTACATAGGAACTACTCTCTACGCCAAAGACTACACGTTATAAACGTTAATAAGCCCTAATCTCTAATATAGAGAACAAGCTAAGTTAGACAATTAGCTTATATAGTAGGACCTCTTCTTTATGTTCTAAGGAGAGAAGGTACCTAAAGAACAACGCGTTACTCTTTGTATCTAGCTACATGCGTAGCAAAGCCTTTATATAGATTAAGCCTTTATCTAGCAATCTAACACAGGAGAAGCCTAGATAAGGTAGATAAATAGATTTAGGACTTTAACAGGTTTAAGGAAAAGATTAGGCCTGTCTTTAGAGTCTTAAACAAACTAATAATTGCCTAACGCAAGATCTAACGCATTTGTTAGACTAAGTTAGCTGCTAACTATGCTGCAGACTTCTAACAGCTAGCTGCTAATACTAATTAGGATAATACTGCCCTAACAACTATGTTCTAACAAGGTCTAAAGCCTAGGGTTAAGGAAGAACTAATGCGCACCTAGCGCTAGTACTAACACCTTAACAATCTTATTAACACAGCAATTAACATTAACATTAGCAACAACCTTAACTGCAGTTAGCGCAGCAATTACTAATCTAACACAGGACAACGCATCTATAACAACACTGTAAGTAGATACTTTAGACCTGCGGCTATAGACCTGTCTAATATTAACAAAGAACTTAATAGTTAGAACAAGAAGCAGAACAAGGGAAGCAACTAAGACAAGTCTAGAGTTACCTGCTACAGCTGCAGGAAGACTAGACATTTTGCCTATAACTGTTGCATAAAGAACAAGGTAGTCTAACAACTAAACGTACTGACTACTGGCGACAACAGGACCGGTAATAAATAGGAGGTTCTTACTAACAACCTAGGACGTCTAATAGAAGACAATTGCCACTAACACTATATTAAGAAGAACAGATAGTAGCACAAGTTAGCTACAGGAACAGAAAATTGTTCATAGATTACTTATAGAAAGGGAGCGCAAGATAACGCTAACGTCTACTATAACACCATTTTTACCCTGCTGCAACACAGCGCAGCAGGAGGAGGAGAATTAGTGCAACTGCAGCCTACGCAAGTTTAAAGAATATTAAGCACAATATGCTGTGCAGTACAATGCTTAATACAGAGTCTACTATAAAGCTACTGCTCTAACAGCTATCCCTATAGAGAACCTACAGGAAACTAAGGCGTAGCTTAAAAGAATCTTAAAGAATTACTAAGACTAAGGAACGCAGACTAACAATGTTAGCCTGCAACTCTAATTTAAGAAAGACTGCAAAAACGCTCTTGTGGCTATTAACAACCTCTTTAAAACTAAGGATAACTAAGGACACTAATAGATCTAGCAATAGGCTAAGGACAACTACGCTACCCTAGAAGAAATTAAGACAGCTAATAGTAACTAAAAGGGTTGCGATAAACCTAACTATAATTAACAACTAGTTCAGCTCTAAACAGCTAGACCTAGGTACAACCTAGATTACTATAATAAGAACTACAGATTACTCTTATAGACTGCATGCGCACATAATTAATACAACATCTATTAAGACAGTAAGCTTGCAGCAGGATAGTTTCCTAGCATGCTATAACTATGCCGACAACAATAGTACAAATGCAAAAACGAGTTTTGCAAAGCGCACCTCTAGGACAAGCGCAACAACAAACACTTCCCTAGAGAAGTGAACGCCTAGACAGCATTTATAAAGTACCTCGTTATTAATAGTAAATGCTATAATATAAACTAGCAACACTGCTTAAATAACAATTGCTATATGCACGCATTCTACAAGCAAATCTATTTATTAACGCAACTGCTCTTTGCGCGCGCGCGTGCAACCTGTAATTCCTCTAACGCCTTCTTAGAGGCCTTAAGCGCTTTATTCTGCGCTTCTTAACTCTCTTTTATTCTAGCCTCTAGCTTCTCTTTCTTAGTTATAAGTTGTGTAAACTCTAATTAAGTTACACAGACATTGCAACGCTAGCCGCGCTTTAGACACTTGCTGCACTTTCTAGAACAAACGTGAACCTTGCACACTTAGTTGTGCTTTACGCAGGTAGAACATTTTTAGACTATAGTCTCTCTAAAGGATTTGACAAATTTATATAAATAATAACAGCAAGCAGTACTTAACTTAGGTAGATGTTTAGGTATTGTTAACAACTTACTATTTAAACAAGGCAGGGCCTGCGTTATATAAATCAGCTTAAGAGACTAAGCTAAGACAGAAGGAGGATAGTGTTACGATCCTAAACAACTAGTTTCTAATGTTAACAATTACAACTAATACAGCACAGCAATTACGCTAACTAGAAGAATTACATATTAGTATAATAGAAGATATTAGCAGTTAGTGTTTAGCAGAAGATTACACAAAACAGAGATTACGTAATGTAATTAGTCTTGGCGTGATTAGTCTAATTAGTGCTTAGTACAATTAATAATTAGTGTAATTAGTAATTAGTGCAATTAGTATAATTAACAGCACTAAGCACCTTGCAGACCTATCTTATATATAGTATATAGGAACACAACTCTTAAGGTTTGTGTTTAACTTTGTTAATTAAGTTACTTCTTAGAATCTTAGCTTCGATACTATAGCTAGTTAACCCTGTTGCCTGTTATTAAATCTACCTAAGCTGTATATTAGACTTCGTCTAGACGCAGTTTAACCTACTGTTCTAGAACTAGCACTTATCCCTAAGACCTAACCGAACTAGTCAAACTAATAATTGCCTAACGCAAGATCTAACGCATTTGTTAGACTAAGTTAGCTGCTAACTATGCTGCAGACTTCTAACAGCTAGCTGCTAATACTAATTAGGATAATACTGCCCTAACAACTATGTTCTAACAAGGTCTAAAGCCTAGGGTTAAGGAAGAACTAATGCGCACTAGCGCTAGTACTAACACCCTTAACAATCTTATTAACACAGCAATTAACATTAACATTAAACTCTTTAAGTTGCAATAAGAACTTAGAAGATCCTTAAACGCGCATAGTCTTAACTAATAAATGCCTGCACTACAAAACCTATAGCGCAACAACCTTTAACTGCAGTTAGCGCAGCAATTACTAATCTAACA